>CM021108.1:602970744-603160054 GCA_007115665.2 Sequoiadendron giganteum | reverse complement strand
GATCCTACTTTGTACATAGTAGATTAGGTTGTTTTGTTCCCGCTTTCCCTTTTGGGTTTTGGTTTTGGTTTGTTGCCCTTTGGGTTTTTGGTTTTGGTGTTTCTTCCCTTGAGTTGTCCGCTCAAGTGGTTTTGGTTTGGGTTCAGAATGGACTTGATTTTAGGGTTTTCCGTTGCGATGGAAGTGATGATATCTTGTCTTGCGCGAATTGGTCTACTGCCATGGGGTTTTTTTATGAATTTATGCAAACAATAGAATGCCAAGGTTGTTTTCCTCTTGTCATCATCCGGTCTCATAAAAGCTCGACTCGGGAGTTTAGTCAGTTATTGTGTCTTAACACATGAGCCTGAGATCATCATGTCCTATTGGTTCAAACAAGCTGCTTTGAGTCATTTTGATTCCTTGGGAGGGATTACGGCAAGTGAAAATTTTAAATCTTGCTTCAGCGCCACTGCAATTCTCAAACCCATTGGTAGCTTCATTGCTTACCAACCAATTATGGAATTGACGGATAATCAAGAGAAAAGGAGAAAGTATGCTAAAAGGAAATATCAAAAGAAAGAAAATAAAAGAAATATCGTACTTTGAATATTGGTTTGGGAATATACGAGTAACTCCACCGGGGCTATGGACGCCTGGCTGGCAGTGGAGCAATATTCGTGAGAATTGTAGCGACAACCTCGTCGGGGCTCTAGACGCCTGACTGGCAGCGAGGCAATGTCCGGGATGCTTTTGAAGTTAAGATACTTGTATAACCCGCCATAATCAATCTCGGGAGTCACGATGGTTTAGAGATAAGATAAACGCATAAGTCAGGAGATCTCAGATGAAGGTGTTTTGATCCAATATTGGATTCTTCTCCCTTTTTGAGTAAGTATCTTTTCTGTATGATGGTTAGAGGGATTGACCAAGGTTTAATTTTCAAAGTGTTTTTCAACACTTTCCCGTGGAGTCGCCAGATGTTGTGACCTTTTTTCACATCACCCCATCAAGATGGGGACCCCCTAAATTTTGCTCCAGTCTGGTCTTTTGGCTTTGGTTCGCTCTCTCTCTGGTCTCTGGTCCTTCCGGGGATTGTCCCGTCGTTTGACCCGGGTTGAAATATTGGTCAAGTCTGTGTAATTAGGGTTTTCATCCTTCGGGCTTATTTAAGGTCAGACTGAGTTATAAAATTGAAATCCAAGCTTAGCGCAGCAGTCAGAAGACTTCCAGCAGAGTCCCCCTAAATTTTCACTGTATTCTGGCAACTTACTATTTTTAGTAAGTATTCAATTTGGGACTATTTTATTGAGATTTTGGAATTCTGTCAGTTCCACCGCATCCGGGTAACTTCAAGCTGTCTACACGTAAATTTTGAGCCGGATCAGACGACTTACTATTTTTGGCATTTTGGGCTGTAAGAGTCAAATCAGGGTTTCCACATAGGCTTTTCAGATGCATGTCTGGAGAATCCTTCTGGGTTTTCCAAAACCTTCGCAGTGATGTAACATGCAAACCGAGACAACCACTTTCAGAGTTCAGCCTTCGGAGGCTATTTTTAGGGTTCGCATGCAGTGTTTTTCAACGCATGTCGGGGTTTTCTTCATGGGTTTTTCGAGAGCTTCGCAACGGTGTGACTTGCAAGCAGAGAAGATCGAGTTTTGAGGACTTACTATTTTTAGCCAGTGCATGCATACAGACCAGTTTTCTGGGTTTTTCTGGGTTTTTTGAGATCCCGCGGACAATATGACATGCAAAACCATCCGGCAGTGGATGAGTCACTTTTCAGACAGTTTCTATTTTTAGCAGGTACACTCCGGCAGCCGCCCAACACTCCAGTCCAGCAAGCAGAACGACATGCAGAAGGAACGAAGTCAAACAAGACCGTTCAGGATACATGCAAGTCAAATTAGGGTTTCCACTTTTATAGGAGGTGAAATCCAGAAATAGCCGAAACAAAGTACCCCACCCATGTCAGCACACTTCAAGGTACCTGCTGGCAAAATTTGAGCAAAGTCGGAGAACTTACTATTTTTAGTAAGTCGGAGCACGGCTATAAATAGCAGGTCTGCACCCGAGGTTGGCGTCCGAGTAACCCTCAAGCTATCAAGATCAAGCGTTGCAACTTTCAGGCAAAACGGAGCTACTAAAGTCAGAAAGTCAAACTTACTATAAATAGCAGGTGGCTATAAATAGTAGGTCAGGGCAGAGGACTGACAAAACAGGTTCACAAGGCAGAGAATATCATCTGATGAAACTTTCAGGCAAAACGGAGCCTTAGAGGTTGAAAATCAAGGGATTTGCTAAAAATAGCACAACTTGCTAAAATAGAATGCAAGAGCAGGAACAGTGGGAAGCGAAAAAGCGCCTAAAAAAATGAAAGCTCACCTAGTAAAATGCGCCCATCTCAAGGCAGAGGCTTGAAAAAGTTTCTAAGGCAAAAAACAAAAGCTCACCTAGTAAAATGCGCCCATCTCAAGGCAGAGGCTTGAAAAAGTTTCTAAGGCAAAAACAAAAGCTCACCTAGTAAAATGCGCCCTCAAGGAAGGTGAGGATATGAAATATTTCTAAGGCATAAAACGAAAGTGTCAAGGGTGAAATGCGCCCTCCAAGGAAAATGAAAGCTTGGCCTAGCATTTGCGCCCATGGTGAAGAGGAGATGGCTGAAATTTTTCTTAGGCATAAAATGAAAGTAGAGAGGTCAAAATGCGCCCAAGGCAAGATAAAGTGGCTAGGACTTGGAGAAATTTCTAAGTCAAGAAAATGAAAGCTCAAGACCCCATATGCGCCCAAGGTTGGAGAAAAATTTTCTAAGTGTGGAGAATGAAAGTGGCTCATGCTAAATACGCCCTTGATTGAAAATGTTTCTAAGGCGTGGCAAGGGTAAAAGCTAGCAAAATAAAACATCACTGAGTGAAATGCGCCCAAGATGTGAGATGACTGGAGAAAATTTCTAAGTCGCAAAAAAATAAATGCCAAGGGATCAAATGCGCCAGAGGTGTAAAGTGAGGAATTTTTTTTAAATGAAATAAATATTTCATCAAAAATATGCGCCTATGGTAGAGAAAATGTTAGAAAATTTTTTCTAAATGGAATAACATTTCACTGGGGAAAAATATGCCCTTGGCATGGAAGGATGATTTGATGAGTTTTAAAATTCTCCAAAGGCAGTTGAAAGTTGACGAATTTTTTTTCAAGGGGAAGATTTGATATCGATGAATATTTTCCATGGGTCAAGTGAAAATCAAATGAACGCGTTTAAAATGCACCCATGAGTTAGCAGAGTTTGAAAATTAATTTCCTAAGGGAAATTTTAATATTTTCAGAAGAAATTCGTTTTGCCTAGATTATTTTCCTGACAGAAGTTAAATCTCAAAGGGCGAATTATTTCGAGCACGCAAACAAGTTTTTAATCGCCCGGAGTTGAACGTTTTAATGAGAGAATTTAAAATGTCTAAGGCAAATTTTATGAAATCGAGGATTTAAATGACAGACATTTTAAAAGTTGGAAATAAATTTGCAACTCCCACGAATTTTTTCGAGTTGAATTTATTTAAACACTGCGAGATTTTAAAATGGAATTTTAAATCAAGTCAAGTGATTGTCTTTCTCGCGAGTTGTTTAAATCGCCAAGAGTTAACTGGCAGATTAAGAGGAAAATTCGAAATTTGAAGAAGAAGGAATCATTATTAATGGCGACTGCCATAATAACCGGCTGACGACTAGCCCACTACTGCGCTTGAATTAGAAGATTCCGAACGAAGATAGTGGGAAATTGATGAGGGTGCTAAAAATAGCCCCAGCACTACTTAGCAGGATTCTCCGAGAAGAGTTATTTAAACAATCTCTTCTCTCATTTCTCCTCACATTATTTCGAAGTTGAAGTTGCTGAAGAGGTTCTGGAGAGATTAAAATATTTTCCAAGTGGTTGAGGAGAGAAATTTTGTGAGAGTTTATTTTATTTCGGAGTGTTGAGTTGCTGAAAGTACGAAGTGCTGGAGAAATTTTCATTTGCCGAGACTCTTTCTTTCGAAAAGCTGAAAGTGTGTTGCTGCGACTTCGAAGTTGAAGGTTGAAGTTATTTTTCGGAGTTGCTGGAGAATTTAATTCTCAAAGAGCTGAAAGTGGAGTTGCTGCGAAGTTTAAACGTTGAGAAGTTGAGGAAGTTGAAATTTCATATTGCTGGCAGCTCTTTATTCCTCTAACTGCTGAAGTTGACAAAGTGAAGTCAAGGTTCGAACAATTTGTGCTGGAGAAATTAGCTACATTGCTGAAAGTTATTAGCTTGTTGCGTTTTTTTTTCTTCACCAGTCAGAAGTGCAGTTGCTGAGAGTTGTCTCTAAACTCAGAGATTTTTTTTTATACAGTACGAGGTTTGGAGTTAGAAATTTATGCTGAGAAATTTTATTTTCAAAGCTAACTCCGTATTCGCAGCCATCTCGGGAATTGTTTTATTTTATTAATCTGCAGCCTAGCTTATTCTTCTATTTTATTTTTCAGATGGCTGGCGCAAAGGATGTTGCAGGAACAAGCAGAGCCGCAGGCAGAGCTGCAAACACTGAAGCAGGCAAGGCTGGCTCATCCCGGCAGGCAATGATTAAGAGGCTCGCTAAGCCATTTCTCCCAAAGTCAGCAATAGTTTCAAAGTTGGCGGGATTGAATGACACCAACCTTGGTTCATTTAATCTGAATGCACTCAAATCGAGGATGTTCGGGCTAGGGGGCCATCAACCATCCGTCACGACACATAATATAATGAAGAGTGGAATCTACGCAGCTACTAGTTTTCCGCCAGCAATTCAGTGTCCGGAGCTAATTATGGAGTGCGCCAATCACTACAAGCCAGAACGTAGGACGATTGTCTCTCCAGATGGTAAACTGCTCGCCAACTTTACACCGGATGCCATCGGAGAGGCATTTGGGATTCCAACTTCTGAGGAGATGTTATACAGAACAAATAAGAGAGCAGACAAGATGTACTCTTCCTCTTTCGAAAGAGTCACTGCAGTCATTAACAGAGTTTGGATGCAAAAGCCGAGGCCACCCCGCACTAAGCTCCCAAAGCAGATAATTGCCGAGGACGTGAAACAAGAATATTGTGATTTGATAATGATGCTGAGCCGGGTGAATGGGAGTGCACAGGCTTACATTTTCGAGCCTTGGATGTTCTACTTCATCGAGATCATCTTGGAAGGAAAAGAGTGTGTCGATTGGGCTAGGATGATTAGCAACCACATTATGAGCAATTCAGGAGCTTGAAGGTGACGAAGACTTTCTACATGAGCTCATATGTGATTTACATGTTGGCCAGAATGACTAAGTACAGAGGGATTTCGTACAAAGAGCCAATCGGCTGTGCCCCTGGTCAATTCAAAATTCATGAAGCCTGCACACAGCTACATTTAGCTAACATTGCCAACTATAAGCGGGCAAATGATGCATTCACAATGCACATTGCGAGGACACTTCAGCAGAGGACGCAGCAGAGAATATCTAAAGAAGCACAGACACTGATTGAGGAATATGGGTATTGGCTCATCCAATTCCCGAAATTCACTTATATTAGGCTGCAGGGGTTCACTTCGTATCCGTATCGGTTACCACGATACCCCACTGATCACATAGTAATGCTTGAGATATCTAGGCAATTGATTGCCTACGATAAGATTCAGAAAAGGAAAAAGAAGGGTGGGCTTGATTTCCCTATCACCATAGGAAATTCCATTGAGGTGTGTCCCTCTTTGCAGGCAGCCCGAGAGGCAGAGGACGAGCTGCAATCTTATCATTTGTCATATCACACAGGCAGGCAGGATTTCGATCCTTACAGGAACATCCGGATGGTACAGAACGTTGAATACCGGCACAGAGCTCATCTGGAGGACTTCTGGGCAAATGCAGTGGATGAGGCTGAGATAAGAAGAAGGATGTTTTCCAGACTTCCTCTCAAGTTGATTAGAGAATGTGAGATTATTCCAGTTCCCGACCAGGTGGAGGAGGATGTCAACGTCATACAACCCGACTATGGGTCAGTTAGGGATACTCCTGTCCCACCACCTGATTGGTCCGAGCCGGAGATCATGGACTTGGACACTCTTTCTATCCCGGTGATGACTTTTACCAGGACTTGGGTCGACAGACATGTATGCAGACTTAAGAGCAAGTCGATCGCCCTTACTTACAGCTTGATGGGTGACCCAAGGCCGTTATTGGTAAAAAAGGGAAACAAATTGCTCAGACATCGAGGGCACAAGTGGAAGTGCCAACCTAGCCGATACCGTTGAGGATAGAACAAGCATCACCCGTGCACTCACAAACTCAATCTTCGAGTTTAAGAGTGGTTTCATTATTTGCCGATCAGAGGGCAGGATTAGAGGAAGAGCGGGGACTTGAGGAGGTAGATCAGCCCAATGCCCGGGAATCAGCTAGTGTCAGTCTATCCAGGGGCGGCCAACAGGAGGAGGAAGAGGAAACAATGGCCGACACCCATTTTCAGCAGATGTTGGACACGGCTTTGGAAGAAGAGGAAAACACAGAACAAGGGACCCAAGGGTCGGGAGATACCCAGCTTATAGAGGAGGATGAGCCTGAGCAAACCAGTGCAAGAAGAGAGGAAGTGCACGAGATGGAGGCAACAGAAGAACAGCCCCTTGTCATTTGTAATCCACAGCAGACAGTGCCTGATTGGCTTTCCGACAGAATGAGGAGAGAACCCGAGGATGATACGGATCCGGCCATTGAGATGGAAGAGTTCCTCAGGAGGATCAACGTGCCACCAGAGAAGAAAAGGGCCCGAAAGTTTTCAAAGATCTCGACCGACGAGTCAGGCTCTCGCACGCTTCAGGTGGCTATTCCGAGGGAAGATTGTGATCGAACCGAGGAGAGGCCTGAAAATTATGTGATCACCACAGTAGAGTTGGGTCGTCCTACGGGAGCCCAAGTTATCGAGGAGTTCGATAACTCCTATCAGGCATTGAAGGATCAGTTGCTCCGCACGGAGGGGAAGTATAAGAAATTGAAGGAGGAGCACAAAACCTTGATAGGATATATGCAGAATCTAGCACGTCCAGGTGAACCAGCAGACCCAGCAGTAGAACGTCCATCGGAGCTTCCGAATGAGTCAGTTGTTGCCTTAGAGGATTTGAAGAAAATGGAAACGGAGGCGGACAAGTGGGTTAGCCGTGTTCATGCTGAGACAGGGAAATTCATGGAGGACCTTGCCGATGCTTATCGACAGGCCTCAAATATTTTGGCACGGATGGATATAGTAGATCAGGCCTGGGGTGATACTCGCATCTATCAAACGAAGACTGTACTTCGTTTGGGGGCTTTGATGCATGTACCTCTAGAAACCTTAGTGGATGGAGGTGTAATTCAGAGAGGTGATAGGTACGATTTCACCAGTTGGTACTCCTCGGTGGTCACAGGCCGTGGATTTCACGACGCAGCAAGGGCAGATTCAGCTAAAGTGAAGAAGGCAATGGGCAACATCTTGGGGGGAGTCCTCAATACATTAGAAGCCATATTTGCTAGAAAGTTGGTCCCAGAGGAGATAACTGCTGATGGTTTGAAAAGTAGACTGCCTCCATTCTTCTCAGCTGCGAGGTCACTTGTCCTGGATGACTTTGAGAATGTCTCCACGTTCTCTAGTATAATTCAGCATACCCAGGACGCCTTAGTGACATGGAAGAAATCTTGCATCAGATACGGACAGACGGTAGCAGTCTTGGAGTTCCAGCTCAACCATATTCCACCGATCTCTACACAGGAGGTTGAAGCAGTATTGGCCCGGTTGATCGAGTTTGCTATCCGGGAGAAGGCCAGTGGGAACGCGCTGCTTGATGAGGATCTTCTTGATGATGGTAGTGGGCATTAATTGCTCATTATGATTCCTGCAGGGGAGTGGAGAATATTCTGTGCATTCATTGCCCACTCCTCTCTGTGGCGGTTTTTAGGGCAGAAACCCTAATCAGGGCATAGGTGGCTCGATCTGAGCCCTTCATTGTAATTTGATCTGAACCGTCCACTGAATTGGACTTATTATAAAAGGGGCATCCCCCCTCATTTGTAATTATTAGACATTAGATCAAGAATTGAATCAGAGCGAGAGTAGAAGGCATATAGCATTTAGCTTAGAAGTTAGCTTAGATTGAGGAGGAAAGGAAGTTTTCCCATTGAGGACTTTGTAAGAAGTTGTTGTGAACACTCTCATAATATAAAGATTTATCATTGTTTGGTGGTTCTATCTTCTATTGTGAGTAGCTAGCAAGGCTTGTTCGTCTTTCCAATTCAAGGTAGATAGAGTAAAATAGATTTTATTTCATGCAAGTAGTTGTTAGCTGTGGAGTGTGGCGTTGTGATTTGAGCAAGTCTTCTCGTCCATACCACTAGCGGACTTGCTGATGGTAAGTTCGCCTTGCGTGGTCAACTGGAGTATCAGCACTTAACTTCGATTATGGTTCATGTGTTTGTATGCGTCGTGTTGACGGTATGAACGTGTTGTGTCATAGTTTGAACATTTTCTCATCCTTTGAAGATTGCACCAACTTTGTCGGAGTTGTTCGAAAGAAGACAAAGCGAAGTTTGGTTTGAAGATTGTTTAAGTCGATCTTCGTCCTCCACCCTTTTAGAAGTAGATCTGTAGAATCCCTATCCCTATCCCCTTTTAATTCTGCATTTTCCGAGTCAGTTTAGATACCAGAACAATATCGCCAAATCATTCATGTCCTAATTGCTTCACGGAGTTGAACAACTACGTAAGTCCCCTTGAAATAACCAGCAAAACACATCAACCAACTGAGTCTATTCGCGATAAAAGGAACCTTGGAGTCGAACACATGAACTTTCAAGCAATCTTAGCATGTGGGACACTTTGATCAAGAGAGAATAGAGTGACCGTTGGGCAACTTTATTCTGTGCTGGCACTGTCACAAAAGGCACGTCAACAGGACATTCATGGAGGACCTCGCCAATGCTTATCGGCAGGCCTCAAGTATCTTGGCACGGATTGACATGGTGGATCAGGCCTGGGGCGATACCCGCATCTATCAGACGAAGACTGTACTTCGTTTGGGGGCTTTAATGCATATACCTCTGCAAACTTTAGTGGATGGAGGTGTGATTTAGGATGGTGACAGGTATGATTTCACCAGTTGGTACTCCTCGGTGGTCACAGGCCTTGGATTTCACGATGCAGCAAGGTCAGATTCAGCCAGAGTGAGGAAAGCAATGGGTAACATCTTAGAAGGAGTCCTTAATACATTAGAAGCCATATTTGCTAGAAAGTTGGCCCCAGAGGAAATAACTGCTGATGGCTTGAAAGATAAATTGGCTCCGTTCTTCTCAGCTGCGAGGTCGCTTGTCCTGGATGACTTTGAGAATGTCTCCACTTTCTCTAGTATTATTCAGCATACCCAGGACGCCTTAGCGGCATGGAAGAAGTCTTACATCCGGCACGGACAGACGGTAGCGGTCTTGGAGTTCCAGCTCAACCACATTCCACCGATTTCTGCCCAGGAGGTTGAAGCGGTATTGGCCCGGTTGATCGAGTTTGCTATCCGGGAGAAGGCCAATGGGAACGCTCTCATGGATGAGGATCTTCTTGATGATGGTAGTGGGCATTAATTGCTCATTATGATTCCTGCAGGGGAGTGGAGAATATTCTGTGCATTCATTGCCCACTCCTCTCTGTGGCGGTTTTTAGGGCAGAAACCCTAATCAGGGCATAGGTGGCTCAATCTGAGCCCTTCATTGTAATTCAATCTGAGTCGTCCGTTGAAGTGGGCTAGCTATAAAAGGGGCATCCCCCCTCATTTGTAATCTATTAGAATTAGACTTCAGATCAGAGCTAGAGAGTATTGGAGATAGAAGTTAGAGAGTAGAGCTTAGAAGTTAGCTTAGATTGAGGAGGGAAGAAAACTTTCCTTTGAAAGTTTTGTAAACGGTTGTTGTGAACACTTTTCATAATACAAAGAGTTTCATTGCTTGGTGATTTCTTCTTTGTTATGAGTAGCTAGCGAGGCCATTTCATCTTTCCAATTCAAGGTAGATAGAGTAAAATAGACGTTCATTTCATGCAAGTAGTTGTTAGCTGTGGAATGTGGTGTTTAATTTGAGCAAGTCTTCTCTCGTCCATACCAATAGCGGACTTGTTGACGGCTGGTTCGCCTTGTGTGGTCAACTGGAGTAAGAGCGCTTAACTTCAATTGTGGCTCGTATGTCCATATGCATCGTTGTGATAGTATGAACATGTTGTGTCATGGTTTGAATATTTCTCTCATCCTTTGAAGATTGCACCAACTTTGTGGAAATTGTCCGAAGGGAGGCAAAGCGGAGTTTGGTTTGAAGATTGTCCGAATTGATCTTCACATTCCACCCTTTAGAAGTAGATTGTAGAATTCCTATCCTTATTCCCTTTAAATTCAGTATTTCCCGATCGACCCAGACATCAGAGCAATATCGTCAAAATCATTCATTTGCTTCACTATGATTGAACAACTACGTAAGTCCCCTTGAAATAACCAGCATGTACACATCAACCAACTGAGTCTATTCGCGATAAAAGGAACCTTGGAGTTGAACGCATGAACTTTCACGCAATCTTAGCATGCGGGATACTTTGATCAAGAGAGAATAGAGTGACCGTTGGACATTTTATTCTGTGCTGGCGTTGTCATAAAAAGCACGTAAACAGGAAGATTGCTCTGTATTGAGAGCAAATACAAAAGATTGAAGGTGGAGCACAAAACATTGATTGGCTATGTACAACACTTGTCCCGTCCTTGTGGGCAAGAGAATCCGGCAATAGAGCTCCCGACCGAATTTCCTAGAGAGTCAATTAGTGGCTTAGAAGATTTGAAAAAAATGGCACAAGAGGCAAATAAGTGGGTTGCTAATGTTCGTGTTGAGACAGAAAAGTTTATGGAGGATCTTGCACATGCCTATCGGCAAGCCTCCGACATTATGGCAAGGATGGAGGCAATATTGTGCATTATATCCTAAGACAATTTAACAACTTCTAAACTCATAAGACAATTTAATAAAACCTTAGTATAACAATATTGTGCATTATATCCTTCTACAATTATTGCAACAAAACCATAGTCCCAACTAATTACAAGATATAAATAAAGGATAATAGGACTATTTTCCAAAATAGATTATTGTATCTTCCTTTGAATTTGGTAACTCATTCAAAATTATTTGCTATTAATGTCCAAGACTTTAGACTACTATTAAAGTGCTTATAGTTTCAAACCTCTTTGAGGAGGGATAAAGAAGCAATGACGTCTTTCGTGATATTCTTACAACCCACAAGATCAACCAGCCACAATGAACCACTTAGTTGATGCAGAAGAATTGTGACTCCAATATCTGTTAGCTTCTTGCAGCTAGAAAGATGTAAAATCCTTAATTTTCGACATCGAGATGCAAGTGCCCTACAAATTTCCATGTACATGTCAGTATCTAAATAAAATTGAACTCAAGGTCAATAATTATAAAGAAGTAACATGCTTTAAAACACTTCCTCGTAATATAAAAATTGCAAGTTCATGATTACCAATAAAAGAGTGTCCATGTCAGCAAAAGAAACAAAATACGAATAAGAAAAGCACACAAAATATAATACAACTAATATTGCATTAACATATTAAACAAATAAAATACTAAAAATGAATTAATGCTTAATCCTACTTGTGGTTCAAACTACCTACGATTTCCAAACATGTGAAGAATATGAAGACAAAGAAGAAGAATATGCTATATATCTATGATAACTCTGGAAACTTGAAGACCCATAGCTTTCAAGGAAAATAAACTATACCAACAAAAGTCAAATCAATATTACGGCACATGGACTTAAAGTTCCTACTAAATCCCAAGTTTTTGGCCATACTTTGTGATGAGCACACATTTATACTGAGAGGGAGGAGGGAGGGAGGGGGGGTGAATCAGTATAACAACAGTGTGTGTCATAGCATTCGGAAAATTTCAAGCAAGAAATTCGAGTTTTTTCAAATTTCAAACATTTACTAAAATTCGTTAAAATTTGGCAAAAAAATCATACGAAAAAAAGCGTGTTTTTTCATTAAAATATATTGTGGAAAAGTGTTATTTAAGGTTTTCAAAAACAATTTTTAGGGTTTTCGACCTATTTTTGATGACTTTGAATCTATTTAGCAATGCTAAACTATTTTGATAATTTTGTGGATATATTATTTATAAAAAATATATATATATAAGGTGAATTTAATGCCAATTTTTTATTTTATTTTTTTACCCTTGCTGAATTTCATACGAATTTTATTGTTGCCAAATTTGAACCTTGTGACTTAGACAACAATCTTTTACTTTTCAAAACATAATTAACCATAGCAATAGCACACATGCAAGATCTAGAAATTAAGAACACCATAGAACACACGATTTATGTAGTAACCTTTACAAGAGAAAACCATGGCAAAATATTGCTTATATATATTGATCTTCTTTGTAGGCACCGACCTACTTTTACAAGTCTTCTTTTGTAGGCACCAACCCACTGGAGACAACGATCCCCACAAGTGAGCACCAACTCAACAAGAGACACCAATCTCTTAATTTGATAGTCACCAACCTCCAAATTCTTCAAAGGATGATATTGTCTTCACGAAGATCTAATTATGAATGCACTTTTTTTCACACCTCTACTTGTGGATGATCTAACAGTTATCACACTAGTACTCTCCTTCACGACTTGGTTTGTAGATGATATTATCACTTTTCTTCACAAGTCTTCTTGATGATGACAAAACAACTTTCCTTACAAAATTTCTCTCAAATAATGCGATACTTTCGTTTACAATTCTTCTCTTAATATCACTTACAAATCTGATATAAAGTCTGCTATAATTCTACTATAAGTCCTCTAGCAAGTCTGCAATAGTTCTGCTCTAAATCCTCTTAGATCTGCTCTGGAATTTGCTTCAAATCTGCCCTCAGATCTGCACTTAAATCTGCTAAAATATAGAAGGATATTTCATTTAAAAATTTGCTTCTTACACCTCTACTTTGCCTTGTTTTATACCTCATCTAACATGCCCATTCGCCCAAAGGAGGTGACTCTTCCAAGAGGGTTCATCCTTCCAAGATGGATCGACCCTTACAAAAATATATTTTATTATTTTTAATCTCAAAATTAAATCCCCAAAATGGCGCGCACCAATAGGGGGTTGGCCACATCATTTATCATTTAAATTTGAGTCTTCAAGCATTGGCACCAAAGGATTAATCAGCCCAAATAAAAATTCCAAGTTTAAATCTTTAGTTTAAACATTAAATCCTATTAGATCGGCCAGCATAGTAAGCTTTCAAATTGTCCATTTAAACTTCAAATATGATCACCCATTTGACCTTATATCCTTTGCTCAAAACGTCTTATGAATCTGCTTCAAAATGCCTTATAAAACTGATCTTGGTCAACTTAAATATGCCACGCTAATATGCTGATATGAATCGCATAAGATCTATACAAAGACATTAGCGATATCTATTTCCAATTCTTTATTCTTGAATTCTTCGGCATCAATGACAAACTATCCATGCCCCTTTGACATCAATGACAATATTTCCAACAGTTTAGTGAAAATTACATAATCTTCGTGCACAGATTGTATTATAGAATACTATCCATGTCATGTTCCCGAAATGTGACCATGAGATAACGAAGGCATATTTAAAGATATTAACCAATTGATATCATCATAATTATAATTGTCAAAGACAACATTATAATTATAATTATTATAGTTATAAATATTAAAATATAGATATTAATAATTTAAATATTATGATCATTGTGAGATTAAAAATATAAATATTGACAATTTAAATAATCTAATAAATATTAAAATATATAAAGTTAATCACAACACAAACATAAGTAACATTATAATTGTCAAATATAAATTATGTAAGGGACATTACATTTACCATTATCGTGTATTATCAATGAGGATCCGTTTTCCATTTTGGGGAGCAGTGGCATCAATGTTGATTATACAGTGATATAAGAAGCCGACTCAAGCATGGTAACAGCCACCTTGCATTGTCTATCGATGTATGAAGGATTCAAACCTATTACAGACATGTTTGAGATATGTGTTATACCCAAAATAATTTTTTGGCATTTTGCTTAAATTGAGTTAAATCATGTAAAAATGTTGTCAAAAGTATGTTTTAGGTCAAACCAAATGTAGGGTTTTTGTGGGTTTATGTCAAAGAAGATGCTTGCAAATTTTTGAAAGTTTGAAAATTAGGGTTTCCAACCCCTGTTTTTAGGAAATCCCTAAAAATAGGACCTTTCCAGAAATGATTGAAAATGATTTTCATAGGATAATTTGACTTAACGATCACACTAGACAAGTCAGAATCATCAAAAATTATGTTTTACTCTGGTGGGTCTATTTTCATTTTTCAGGAAGAAAATTGGGACCTCTGCGGCCATTAATGGCAGAATGGCCAATACCAGGTGGCGGAATCTAAGCTTCAAAAGCTTCAACAAGGAATCTATGGCGGAAATGCTCAAAAAGATGCTCTGCAATGGAGGGGATTTTCAAAAGTGAAAAATGTTGTGTTGGCGTAACAATTAGCACCTCCGGAGTGTGAGTTGGTGTGGACAGCTATGCACAATGCATAATGACTGCTCTTCAAATTAGGAGGGGAAGCTCCCTCTTTTGCTGATATGCGTGAAAAAGTAAATGATTTTAAATCCTATTTTTTTGACTCAGCTGGAAGAGGCACAAGGTTAAAGAAACCAAAAACGTTGCAACTAAGGATTTTCTTTGGTTTTGCAGATCTTTAACTACAACTAAAACTAAATGCTTCTAATCTATTCTATTTCCTCAAGAAAAACAGAGCATGAGGAAGTAGGAGCAGGAATGTGATTATATGATAAACTCTACAACAGGATTTCCAAGGAGGAGGAACCCCTATCCGAGGCGTAGGCTGCTATGAAGTTTATAGGCACGACATCAAATGATAAGCTCAATTACTAAATTTCCAAGAAGGAGGAACCCCTATCCGAGGCATAGATATGCAACAAGCTTATTGGTAACGACACTTAAGACAATAATTCTTCTTCCTAAATTTCCAAGGAGGAGGAACCCCTATCTGAGGCATAGGCTGCTATGAAGTTTATTAGGCACGACATCAAATGATAAACTCAATTAGTAAATTTCCAAGGAGGAGGAACCCCTATCTGAGGCATAGATATGCAACAAGCTTATTGGTAACGACACTTAAGACGATAATTCTTCTTCCTAAATTTCCAAGGAGGAGGGACCCCTATCCGAGGTGTAGATTGAAAGAACAATTATTAACACAACACAAGGTAGCAAACTAGGACAGCAAAATGCTTTGGCGAGACACGCATACAATAAATGATCAAACTAGCAACCCCATTTAACTAAGTTTGAACAAACACCATGATCATAACATTCAGGCAAGGTGGCGTAGCTATTTATTATCACAGTAAAAGCTCATGAACAGATACAAAACAGCAATATTTCAGGCAAGGTGGCGCAACTATTTATTATCACAGTAAAAGCTCATGAACAGATATAGAAAAGCAATATTTCAAGCAAGGTGGCGCAGCATATATTACTATCTCGTGCAAAATTTAATTACAAATGATCAAAGAGCTCTTATTTATAGACATCAAAGATGTAGGGAACCCTAAAATCACCGTGAGTCAACTACAGTCTCGCAAGCATGCAAGATTTTATTCTCTAAATCTAAATAAATGAAACTATACAATTAACTGGAAAGCTACCATCAATTAACCGATACAAACAAGACTCGATGGACATGTGCAACATGCATGTCCTTATTGAAAAGAGAGTTAACTGATAACTACCATCAGTCAACTTGTCCTAACTGAAATTCCATCCTCCTGCGAAGATATCTCCAAGAATAAGATAAGCGTGCATGAGATCAGCAATAAGAACTCAAGAAATTACGTTGAGCTAACTGCTTCTTTTGACTCGTCCTTGAAAATAACTGCAAGTCCTAACTGGCTGTCTTCTACAAGCCTTCTCTATTTATCACCTCGTCTTGGAAATTGTCGATCATATCATCCTCTGGCACTTTGACACTATCCATGACAATGAATTGCCTATCCACCTCTTTTCCTCCATCACTAATTGCCCTCTCACTGTCTCTGACTTCTGAAGTCGTTGTTAAAACTGGTAGTCATCACTGAGAAATCATCCAACTTGGAAACCTCAGGCTCTCCACCTAAGTTATCACGAACCAGTTTCTCGAACTCAACCTGAACTGCCTCTAACTCAGCGTATGTACCATCCTCACGCTGATAATGGCATGGGATCTGGGTGATGAATTCGTTGATAAGTCTGAGAGCTGTAACAACCTTCTCCTAAAGCACGGCCATCTTTGCATAGATCCTATCATACGTTTCCACTTTGAACAGATGTTGTTCTCTCCAAGCGAAAACCTTCTTCTGATCTTTTTTTGTTTCCATGGCATCATGAGCAACTGCCAGTTGAGATATGAGTATCAAGTCTTTTGGCTTGTGTTCTGCTATGAATATCTCGAGTTGTTGAATCTTCTGACGAAGTTCATGTGCATCGAACCTCAACTGATATATCTCTATGAGGAGGTGCCGACTTGCAACAATGAAGTCTTCAATCCAATTATCCAGAAGCTTGTCACGATTGACCAAATGACCAAGTCTCTGCTAATCTACAGCTGCCTGTCGAAGCTGTGGGAGTAAAGGTGCCTGTCCTGCATTTCCATGAAATACATCTAAGATGTATTGTTGAAGCTACCTGTTCTCAGCCTTGAGGGTTGCCTTATCTTCTTCGTCCTTCATAACACTCTCCTCCCGATTGCTCACAACAACCTTGTAAAGGCTCACGTCCACGTGCCGAGTGCTCCTGCCTATATTTGCTTTGACGAAGGTGAAATCACCAACTTCAACTTTGTCCAGGTTCTTGCCCTCTGGTGGTGTAGCAACTTCAATGACGATCTCCACTTCAGGAGACTTCTCAATGTTCCCCTGCTTTTTGACTCTCTTGCTCGACCTATCTTGATAAGGATCACCAAACTCAGATAAGTCAAGCTGATATGAAGGCCTACGCCTTTCTCTTCCCAATGACCTCTCGAGCCAAGACAACTGATCAGTGCTGTCCTCTCAAGGAGAAGCTACTCTTGATGTGTCAACCACTGGCGGATCAACTAGAACGAAAGTCTCATGAACTGGAGACTCAGGCTCTGAATCAATGTTGATAGGAGACGATCGTGGAGAAAATGGACCTGGAGATGAATCGGCCTCAACCTATACCACTGGTTCCATTGGGACTTCAGTCATTTTCTCAACCTACTTCTGCTTTGTGATGCTTTTCCCCTTCGAGTTTCCACTAACTTTGACTCCTTCAGGTGGCTTCAAGACAACTTTAACTCGAGGCCTCAACCTGGAAGTACAAGGTAGTGAAGAAAACCCTACTAGCGGCTCTGTAACTGGAACTATCCTTCGCTTTGGCTTGCTCTCCAAGAAGAACATGCTCGTCTTAATAACTGATTTTCACGAGTCCTTGATTGAAGTATTCTCCTTGACATACCAATTAGGTTGGCGAAGTGGCTGGCGAGCAACTTGGTCTTTAATGAATGAATTGAGAAGCACCTCTCTGTCATCATTGGACAAACCCTCCACATCTTTTGACAAGAAATCAGCAAGTTGTGGGAGAGTAAGCCTATAGTAATGACATCGGCACACCTCAAACTCATCTTTGCAGTTGACCCAGAAGTCCTCACATGTTGCCCTATGTGAATTGCTTCGCTCCAACCGTGCTGAATAATGACCCAAAAGATCATAAGTACGCCTCTGAGGAAAATATTTGAGATGAAGCTTCTCCAACTCATTCCTCGTTAACTTGCAATCTGCAGCATCCTTACACTTGTAAATACCCAATCTGAACGGAAAGGTGAAAGTTGGCTTATGCCGATTATGAAGAAAAGAGTGAACCTCCTGTGCTTGTCTCATAAACTCCATGAAAAGGACTCTGTCTGATGGATACCTCAGTAGCATCAGAGGCTCTCCGGTGTAACCATACACTCGGATATATGTGAAAGTAGGGAATTGTATGAACCAATCCACCCAACTCTCCATCGCTAATTTCGCCTCTACAGAAATTCTGATATGCATCTCATTATCTAGATCCCTGACTATCTTCATAAGAAAGTGATCATTCGCCACCTTAAAGTCCTATTCAACCTTTGAAAACTCCAACTGTGAGTAGTATTCATGAACACGCTGAACGCCAAGAGCTCCATTGGTCTTCAAAGGTTTAAAGTTGTTTTGAAATGCAACCAAGTAAACCAAAAAAGTCACCATATGAAATTTGTGAATCTTGAGGAACTGTGTAATCTGTTGGTGAAGACACTCGCTGATAAACATTGCCCAGTCAAAGTTTTCCTTCTTGTCGATAACCCAAGAGATGATATAGAACATCCACGGTCGGAAAATGTTTGCTTCTTCCTGACCTAATACCCGATTAAGCAAAGTTATTAAGATGGCAATCTCGTCCTTGAACTCACCATGCCCAACTTTCTTCGGCATGTTGGTTTTTTGAATCTTCAACCATTGTTGAGCAACTTTCTTCTTTGATTTGTCTTTGTCCTCTTCCCATATCTTCTCGCAATCTAGAATGGATACAACAAAATTATCTGAGCGAGGAGGAATAGCAAACATTTCTCCACATCCCTCGGCTTGAGGCTACAAATGACCCTCCCATCGGCTAACCTGATTTGTCTAGTAGACGAGTCATAATGCTTAATGCAAGCAATCACAAACTCGAGATCGAAGACCGCAATGGGAATAGACGTTGCTTCCAGCAACCCGGAACGCTCAAGATTTTTGATGATGGTACTGTTAGTACCCTCCAATGTATTCAGATTGACAATAGGATAAACATGACCCAAGTCTGTATAGGTAGTTTTCAAAAAATCACGCACAAAGACCGATTTGGCCTTGTAATCTATGGGGTTGAACTACATTCTAAAAAACTAGATTATTGACTATAAAGTTGGGTATGTTCGGACAACTTTCAAAAAAGACTGAAACAGCTCTAAAATAGGCTAAAAATAGCCGGTTGAGGTGAAATTTTTCAAAAAAATTCTAAGATATGGGTTTTGTGCAGAATTGAATTCTAAGACAACCCAAATCAACAAAACTTCGAAAAAGTGAGTTTCAGCAAGGCATGCAAAATGTTTTCAGCTAAGATTTGCAAGGGCTATAGGGGCACTTGGGGCAATTTTTTCCGAGAAAATTTGAAACATGGGTTTTGTGCAAAACTAAATTCTAAGATAACCCAGATTGATAGATTTTGGAAAAAATGAGTTTTACAGTGTTCCACGAGGATGCGTTTCCCCCCCTTTTAGGCAAGTTTTCGAAAAGGGGACGTTTCGGGGACAGGGAAACGGGTACTTAGTGTTTCCCGCCACCGCCACCAGTACTCCGCCGGAGACGGGGAAACATCTCCCAGGAAACAAGGAGACGTGGAGACGTCTCCAAGTCTCCTGCGGAGACGCCTAGGCATTTCTCGGGAGACGGGGAGACGCCTAGCCGTCACCCGTCGAGCCCATGTCCATGGAGGCGTAAAAGTTAAAAAATAAATATAAAATTGAATTTTTAAGTGTTTTGGGGGTACCCTAATTTGGGTGGGCCCCACCCCTTCCTCCAAAACAACACAAAACAATGTTCCTTTATCATTTCACTCACATTTTTATTGACTGATTTTTTTTGCAGCGAGCTGAAGAGGAGGAAAAATAGTTCAAAAACTTGAAGAAGTCTGATTGAAGGAGTGAAAAGAGTGATTGCAAGTGTTATAGGAGTGAGAAGGAGCAAGAAGAAGAGGAGGAAGAGGATTCTACTGCATTTTGGAGAGATTTATCAAGCACAAGATAGGGTTTTTGAAGTTTTTTTCAAATTTCTTGTTTTTGTTTCATTTTCTGAGTTTAAACTTCTTCTTTTTTTCTTATTCATCTCAAAGACTCAAAATCAGATTTGATGTTGAATCTTGAGGGCAAAATGATGAAGATGATTGAATCATTCATCATTTTGCCCTCAAGATTCAACATCAACTTTTTTATTTTAAAAATTTAATACTAAACTTCTTTTTTTTTTTTAATTCTTGTTCATCTCAAAATCAGATTTGATGTTGAAATCTTGAGGGCAAAATGATGAATGATTCATTCATCTTCATCATTTTTCTCTCAAGATTCAACATCAAATTTTATTATTTAATATTTTAATTTTAATTTTTAAATAATATGAAAAAATTTAAATTATAAAATATAAATTGTAAATTTTGTTTTCAAAATTAAAATTTTAAATTTGTATTTCAATTTGTTAAACTAGGCTGATTTTATTTTAATTTTGTGAAATGCAGTGTCACTTTCACAATGAGCAGTAGCATGAGTGGGGATGACATAGAAATCCATTCCCATAGTGAACATGATTCAAATTTTGAACTTGAGAATGAGGGGGATGACCATGGGCCTGATCCTACAGCCCATTCTAATTCCATGGCGATTCAAAGTTGTTGGCAAAGTATGTTGGGGGTCATTTTGATCCTAAGTCTCCTCTCAAACAGTTTGCTTCAAGAATACAAGGCACATCACGTATAGGTGGGGGAACAAGGAAGTGGAAGTGCAACATTTGTCAGGTTGAATGGTTTGGTAGCATCACTAGAGTGAATGCACACTTTCTTTTTGGACAGGAAAAGATGTGGAGCCTTGTAAGTTTCTGAAGGAAACTAAAAATATACGTTATAGAATTGAGTTTAACAGGCTTTGCGGCGTTCCAGATGACACAAATATTGCAGCCCCTACTACTTTGTCTGCTAGGGCAGCCCTTCAGCACATCCATGATGCGCCACATACTTCTCCTCATGCTTCGCAGACGAGAGAAATGATGTTTGGATCTCCATCCACTTCCACTACTAGTGCCGCGAGGGGGACAACTGCAAGGAAACGCAAGTTGCAGACATCGCAGAGTAACCCCATTGTTGATATGTTTAATGTGCAACTGAGAGATGCGATAGATGAATCCACTGGCAAGTTCTTATTTGCCAATGGCATTCCATTTCATGTTACACGGTCTCCTTATTATAGGGAGATGATGGCTATGGGGGCGAAGGGAGGAACATCATATGTGCCACCAGAAGAGACGAAAATGAGGACTTCGATCTTGCATAAGTGCTATTCCAAAATCAATATTTTGATGGAGAAGATGAAGGCATGTAGGGTGGCATCTAGGTGCAGCATAGTTATGGATGGGTGGACGGACATTAGCCATCGTCCACTCATCAACATCATGGTCACATGTGCAAAGGGCCCATACTTCCTTAGAGCAGTTGATTGTACAGGGCATCGCAAAGATGCTGATTTTCAGTTTCAGGTCCTCAGGGAGGCTATTGAGGAGGTTCGGCCACAAAATGTGGTCCAAGTAGTCACAGATGCAGCCCATGTGTGTAGAGCAGCAGGGAAACTCATTAAGGCAGCCTATAGTCATATTTGGTGGACCCCATGTTGTGTGCATGCCATGAACAATACACTCAAGGACATGGGTAAGATTGATTGGATTAGAAGAGTGGTCACCGATGCGAGAGATGTGCAGATGTTTATCTACAACCACCACACTTCACATGCACTCTTCAGGACCTTCACGAAGGAGTTCTTGAAACGGGTGGAGACCCGATATGCATCATATTTCATTCTCTTGGAGAGAATGATTGAGTTGCAAGAGGCATTGCAACTCATGGTTATGACTAATGATTGGAATAGGTGGGCCGAGGCCAAGACAACGCAGGGGAGAAGGGTGAAGGAGATAGTGAAGAGTGTTGTGTTTTGGACTGATGCGAAATACATTGTCTCCATCATTTCTCCAGTATTCCAGGTTATTAGATATGGGGATGGGGATGCACCTAACCTTGGAGAGGTGTATGAGTGCATCGACTCTATGCTTGTCCAGATGAGGGTTGTTGTGTGAGTGAAGGACCCCTCTCTAGCATTCTACAATGAGCACATCCGGCCAATCATTCAGCGCAGATGAGACAAGTTGAACACTCCTTTGCATATGGTTGCCTTTGCCTTGAATCCTAAGTGGTACAAGGCTAGACCGGGTAGAGTGACACCGATTCAGGATGATGAGGTGAAGGCAGGTTTCTTTAGGTGCATAGAGAAGATGTATGATTCTAGAGATGTTGGCACAATTTGCACTGAGTGGACCAAATTTGCCACTCTTGGACCAAATTTGCTACTCTTAGAGGCTATTCAGATGCGGCAAAGATGGATATACAATCTATGGCACAGGAGGACCCACTTTTGTGCTGGAATTGTCATGGTACAAAATCTTTGACCACCACTCTAGCTATTCGTCTGCTATCCCAGGTTTCCAATTCTTCAGCTGCTGAGAGGAACTGGTCTACATATAGCTTCATCCACTCTCTTAAGAGGAACAAACTTACCTCTAAGAGAGCAGAGAAGCTTGTGGCTGTACACAGTGCTTTGCATCTCATAGACCACAAGACACTTGGGTACAAGGAGAGTCCAGCGACACGATGGGATGTGGAGCCAAAGGAGCCTTCACAGATTGATGAGGATGATGCTACCACTTCAGATGCAGGGCTGGTTGGTGTGAGCTTGAGGGATCTTGACCTTCTGGAGTCCAGCAGTTCCAGTGATGAGGAGTTTGCACTTGCAGATGATTAGAGGCCTCCCTTCACTGCATTTTGAGTTTTGACATTTTGACATTTTGTCTTTTGTAATGCTATTCCTATTAGTATCTATATTTACTATTTGGCATTTGCTACTCATTGTAATGATGAATCATGTAATCATCTTTATAGACTTTGTGATATCTCATATGACATCAAATATTCATATTTTCGATATAAATTATACTAGAAATCTCTGTTAATGGATGATAGCTTCGGTCAGATATGAATGGCAGTGATGCAAGTATCATTGTCATTCATAAGTGATCGAAATTATCATTCATGTTATGATATTTTCTAAAGGAAACATTTAAAATCGAAATTATGAGCATTCATATAAATTCGATCATTCCCGTGATATTATATTCAGCATTCATGTGAAATCGGAATTCTCTTATGTCATCCGCCATCATATAGAAGGTTATATACGTGTGAGTATATACATAACAAATGAGTTGTTAAACAAACCGCACCCTAAAGGATGCGTCCCATGAGTGGACGTGCCTCCACTCGTGGAGACACGTCCTCTCATGAGGCGCGCCTCTTAGGGGCAGACTTCTCCCTTACTTATGGTGGTTCCTCATTCGATATGCAAATATAGAAATCGGACAATGTTCTGCAATCAGCACATTCAATAAAACAATTCATATCTGGAAATCGAAATCTGAAGAATCGAAAATCTGAACATAGAGGATAAATAATATTTGTCTTAGAAAGTTAATTATACAGTTTCTTGACTTTAGTTCAATCTTAGTATTGTCTTAGGATCCCTTTAGCGAAGAGATTTGATTACATTTACATGGTATCAGAGCCACGTTGTGTGAATCCAAATCAAATCTAAAACCAGATTGCTCAAGGAATTCGTATTTTCTAAAATCGAATTCACATTCTTCATAATGTCAACTATGATCAGATTTGAAGATCGTCTTGCAGGAGCAGATAACTTTACATCATGGAAATTTAGAATCATGATGATCCTAAAAGAGAATAAACTAGACTCACTTGTGAGAGAAAATAAAAGGGAACCTGAGGCTGAACCTGAGAAAAGTCAATGGATTGAAAACAATGAAAGAGCCATGAAAATCCTTGTAGATGCAGTGAGGGATCATATAGTGCCTATCTTAGCAAAACATGAAACTACATACCATATGTACAAATCTCTTGAGAGTACCTATGAGATCAACAACACCTGTAGGACTCTAGCATTAAAATGACAAATCAACAATCCTCAAATAAACAAAGGGGAGTCCATTAATGCATACTTCATGAGGATTATTGAACTTAGGGATCAATTATCCACAATTGGATATCAGATTGACAACAAAGAGTTAACCCTAATTGCACTAGGAGGCCTACCAAACTCATGGGAGTCATTTGTTCAAGGAGTAAGTGCGAGATCTAAACTCCCTAAATTTGATAGGCTAAGAATTGACTGCCTTCAAGAAGAAACAAGACTCTCCACTAAGGAAAATAAACAGAAGAACATAGATGAAGACATTCATGTACTCAACACAACGTCTAATAAAAGGAACAAGAAAAACTCCTACAAGAGAGGATATTTTAAAAGAAAGAGAAATTCCAAATGAAAGGAATCTTTTAAAAAGAAAGACATCTCTCAAGTGCAATGCTTTAGATGTGATCAATATGGTCACTATGCAATGAAGTGCCCTGACAGATCTAAACAACAAGCATCTTTTGCCAAAGTAGGAAAGACAAATTCAGATCATGAATCTGAAGACCTCGTGTTCTAAAAGGACAAATGGACATAGAGTTACCCTTATGGATGGGAAAATTCTAGCATGGTCTAAAACTCAACTATTAAGAAAAACTATTGGTGTAAGATTAGGGTACCTTTTATGCACCTAAGTCTAAAAACCATCCCATGGAGGAACTTGTAAAGGTTAGGCCTTAGAAAAGAAAATAAAACCTTAAAAGGCGTATAATAGAAACCTACATTTTAAGGAATTCTGCATGAGTGATGGAATTAAGAGGGAGTTCACAAGTTGCTTGACCTAAACATTAAAACCATTCAAGAGGGCAAGAAGTACTAGTGAGACAGAAACCTATTTCCCTAGAATACCTGAAATGGAACCTGCTCCTGAGATTCAGAGGAAGCATATTGAGGAAATGCCACTTGAACCTCCTACCACTTCAAATGAAGACACAAATGACATCGGCAGAAAGAGACCACTTTGGGCAAGGAAGATGATCAAAGAAGCAGAGGATCATGCAGCACCTAAAGGAACGTTCAGGGAGAGTAAAAGACCCAAACGTTTCTCTAGCTATGTTGCCTTGATGAACAACATCATAAACTCTGAACCTGCCAGTGTTACAGAAGCCTTCAGACATCAAGCTTGAAAGGATGCAATGACAGAGGAGTACCAGTCCATACTAAAGAATGATGTATGGGACATAGTGCCTAGACCAAAAGAGAAATCTGTTGTTTCTTCTAAATGGCTCTTCAAAATCAAGCATGTTACTGATGGCAGTATAGAATAACATAAAGCACGTTTCGTGGCTAGGGGTTTTCCTCAAAAGGAAGGCATTGATTACGAAGAAACATTTGCACCTATTGCCCGTTATACATCAGTAAGAGCAGTATTAGCCATTGCAGCAGCTAAAGGATGGAAGATCCATCAAATGGATGTGAAAACTGCCTTTCTGAATGGAACCATTGAAGAGGAAGTCTATCTGGAACAGCATGAAGGTTTTGTGATACATAAATCTAACCCACATGTGTGCAGGCTCAAGAAAGCTCTCTATGGACTTAAACAGGCTCCCAGGGTCTGGTATGAAAGAATTGACAGCTATCTCTTGGGATTAGGATTTTCCAAGAATGATGCTGACTCCAATCTCTACTTCAAGGTAATCAAAGGTGATATGCTAATAATTATTTTATATGTTGATGACCTGCTAATAACAGGAGAAGATCACCTTATTGCTCAAGGGAAACAAGATCTAATCTCTGAATTTGACATGAAAGACTTGGGTATTCTTCACTACTTCCTCAGTTTGGAAGTATGGTAGAAATCAGAAGGTATTATATTAAATCAAGGAAAGTATACTATTGACATTCTGAAGAGATTTGGAATGTTGGACTATAGCCCGATGTCTACACCCATGGAAACCAACCTTCACAAATTGAAAGAAGCAACAGCAGAATCCAAATGTGCAGATCCGACCCTTTACAGACAGATGATTGGATCCTTAATGTATTTGGTTAACACCAGACCTGATATTTGCTATGCTGTAAATGCCCTCAGCCAGTTCATGTGTGAACCTAAGGAAATTCACTTGATGGCTATAAAGCATATTTTTAGATATCTTCAAGGCACCATTGGATATGGTCTTCATTGCAAGAATGATCCACTAGATCTACATGGGTACTCTGACTCAGATTGGGCTGGAAGTGTAACTGATCGAAAAAGCACATCAGGATGCTGTTTTAGTTTGGGATCGGCTATAATCTCCTGGATTTGCAAAAAACAATCGTCAGTTGCACAGAGCTCAACAGAAGTTGAATATATTGTAGCCTCAATGGGAGCAAGAGAAGCAGTGTGGCTTCGTAAATTGATTGTGGGACTCTTTGGTGAGCCCTTGAATCCTACGATTATTCATTGTGATAATCAGAGTTGTATAAAACTCTCTGTGAATCCTATCTTTCATGACAGATCTAAACACATTGAGATCCCCTATCATTATGTGAGAGATATGGTGGAAAGGAAAGTGATTCAGTTGGAGTATATTAGTACAAATGATCAAACTGCAGACATTCTCACCAAGCCTCTCTCCCGGATCAAGGTAGAGAACTTCAGGAAGAAACTTGGTATGGTTGAAATGTAATTTGTTATTTATGTTTAAAATACAAATTGTTTATAAATTGTACTAATATATAAAGATGTTTAATGTGTAAACTCTTTTGTCATGTGTGTGACTCCATGACTTTATGGACCTACTCCCCCTGTGTGCATTATCGAAAGGTGACGATCTTTCTGATAATGAACACTTGTATTTGACATTGTAAAGTGATGACTCTACAATGATGAACTATCATGATAGATATCATGTGACTTGATATCTGTGGACATGTCATGATAGTATCTCTTGGACACCTTGATGGATATCATGAGACTTGATATTTGAAGGTCATTGTGATCCGTAAGAGATAATCATGGTGGATGATTATATCCATGGATATGCCATGAATTATGGTAGACATCATGTGACTTGATGTCAGTGCACATACCATAATGAAGATGTGTTATGGAGAATGTCATGTGACTTGACACTTTCAGAAGCATATCATATCTTCTGATATCACGAGTTAGGTGATACCACTTTTGGAAGTTATTCTTCCTAGTTAAAGAGGGAGTGTTGAAATAATGAAGATGTGTTATGAAGAATGTCATGTGACTTGACAACCTTGAGAAAACATATCATATCACGTGTGAAGGTGATATCTTGACTTATTTGATTTGAAATATCTTCCCTAGCTAAGAGGGAGTGTTAATGGATGATAGCTTCGGTCAGATATGAATAACAGTGATGCAAGTATCATTGTCATTCATAAGTGATCGAAATTATCATTCATGTTATGATATTTTCTAAAGGAACCATTTAAAATCGAAATTATGAGCATTCATATAAATTCGATCATTCCCGTGATATTATATTCTGCATTCATGTGAAATCGGAATTTTCTTATGTCATCCGCCATCATATAGAAGGTTATATACGTGTGAGTATTGTTGGCGTAAGAACTAACACCTCTGGAGTGTGAGTTTGTACGGACAGCTATGCACACTACGTAATGAGTGCTCTTCAAATTAGGAGGGGAAGCTCCCTCGTTGTGCTGGAATACATGAAATAGAAAACTAAACTAATGTCCTATCTTTTTGTTCTCAGCTGGTAGAGGCACAAGGTTAAGAAAACCTAGAATGTTGCAGCTAAGTATTTTCTGGTTTCGCAGATCATGTAACTACAACTAAGCTAACTTCTTTAAAATCTATCCAATTTCCTCAAGAAACAGAGCATGAGGAAATGGAGCAGGAATGTATTGTACGATAAACTCCAGGTGCGGGCTCACAACATGAAGGCAAGGTAGGCACAACTATTTGCTAATCCGGGAAGAAGTTTATTAAAACAAACAAATGAACGGTAAACCTGGTACAGCTTCACAACATGAAGGCAAGGTAGGCGCAACTATCTGCTTGGCTGAATGAGTCTACTATAACACACATCATACGATAAGCTTTGAGTACAGTTTCGCAACATGAAGGCAAGGTAGGCGCAACTATTTGCTCTTCTGAATAGGCTTATAATCAACAAAAACAAAAGGTAAGCAACTGGGACAGTAGATTGTATAGACGCAACACGCATGCAATAACGATCAAACCAGCAACCCCATTTAACTAAGGTCGAATAAACACCATAACAATAACATGAAGGCAAGGTAGGCGCAACAATTTATTATAACAGCAATTACTCTTTGAACAGATACAATAATAGCAATACTACAGGCAAGGTAGGCGCAGCATGTATGCTATCAAGCAAAAGTTAAATTACAAATGAGCTTAAAGCTCTTATTTATAGACTTCAAGGTGTAGGCAACCCTAAAATCACCTTGAGTCAACTAAAGTCTTGCAATGCATGCAAGATCTTATTCCTAAACCCTAATTGAATGAAACTATACAGTTAACTGGGAAACTATCATCAGTTAACTGAAACATCTAATCTAAATGGACAAGGTGCAACATGCACGTCCTTATTGAAAGCAAGTCAACTGGAATGCTATCATCAGTCAACTGAAAAATCTAATCTAATCTCCAAGTATATGTAGATATTTCCAAGAAAGACATGGCATGCAATGTGTAACAACCAGTTAACTCGGAAAGAAGCCTCGAGTTTAACTCCTGTGTCTAATGTCTATCTTGGAAAAGGTGGGACGCCTTTAACTGAAGTCTACTGGCCCTGATCTTGAGAAATTAACCCATCTACGAGGTCGTTGACTGCATCTCCATCTGGGGAACTGAAGCTCTGGCGAAGAATCCTATGTCTGTGCAGCATGTCTTCTCCATTAGTCATCTGACACTGGAACTCACCCTTTCTCCTGATTGCCTCATCAAACAATGTTGACATGGCTGTAAGCTGATTCATCTTACAGCCAATGGTCTCACCACTGAAAATACCGTGAATAAGTGCTTGGAGCTCTAACTGGATGTCAGCAAGCTCAACATAGTCACCACCCACACGCTGATATACACATGGTAATTGAGACACAAAGTCTCTTATATAGCAGAGTGCACTAGTAACATGCTCTCTGCTCTCAGCCACCTCAGATGCTATCTTTCCTTCTATCTCTGCCTTGAAGATCAATTGTGTTCTCCAAACGTAGACCTCTTCTTTATCTTCTGCCTCTGTGACTGAATCAAATGACATTCCCAAGTTGGCAATCAGAATCTCATCCCTGGGTCTACTAATGGCCAAATCACGTTCCTCATCTTGAAGTCGTAGAAGCTCACGTGCATTATACCGCAATTGATACAATTCTGTAAGTACAAGGCGGCCTCTAGCAACAAACTCCTCTTCCCATTCCTCCAATCGCTTACCATATGCAACCAAGAGATCAATCTGACCCTGCTCTGCTGGTCGTTCTAACATATGTGGAAGTGCGGTGACAACATCCCTTGTCCTGTGTACAAGGCTAGAAATGTACTGGCGAAGCTGCTGTATTTCAGCTTTGAGAGCTGATTTAACTTCACCATCTTTCACCATCCTATCCTTGGCGCTATCAATAGCAACCTGTAGGAGATCAATATCTGTCTGACGAGTACTCTTACAGAAATGAACTGTGATAATTTGGAAGTCTTGAGCTTCCATCTCGTCTAGACTCTTATCTTTTGGAGGTGCAGCAGTCTCAACAATGAATTCCTTATCTGCACTTCTCCCAATATGTATCTGTTTCTTGATCCTCTTTTCAGGCACATCTTGATGGTCATGATCGAAATTTGAATGATCAAGTATGTAAGATGGTTGTCTCCTTTTTCTTCCCAGTTGACTCTCAAGCCAAGATGAATCCCGACTAATCCCACTGGAATGATATGTACTAGTCGCAGGAGGATCTGATGAATGTGAATGTATAAAAGAATCGCTGCGAGGAGGTGAATCCATGTCCAAATCAATGTGAATTGCAATGGGAGGCTGCTCTAATGGTATCGGTGACGGCATACGGGGCTGAACCTCAAGCTGTGGAGAAGTCTGAATAACTTCTCTGACTGGCTCTACATGTGGAATCGCAACAGATGCTTTTCCCTTCGAATTACTAGGCGCTGGATTCTTTTTAGGAGGATTACTCCTCTTCTTCTGCTTAGGTTTTGAAGAAGAAGGCAATACAAGTCCTTCTGGTGGCAGCTCTGCTCTAGGCATGGATGCCTTTCTCAACCTTCTGCTTTGTAAATAAAGCGTACTATTTTGGATGACCCTGCTCGATCTTTCCTTTACTGATGTGACCTCTTTGGCATACCAGTTCACTAATGGCAGTGGTTGTCCATCAACCTGCTCTCTGTAAAATTGAGGAAGTGTATCTCCCTCATCTTCTGTCAATCCTTCCACATCTTCCGCCAAGAAAACAGAAACTTGTGGAAGAGAGAACCTGCTATAGCTACGTCTGCGAATCTCGAAATCATCCTCACAATTCACCCAGTAATCTTCCATCGTAGGTTTGTGATAAGAGAGATTACCTAGGCGAGTTGCGTAATGACCCCAAGGATCATATGTGCGTGTATCCACCAGGTACTTGAGTTTGCAATTTTCTAACTCTTGACCTGCGGTCTTAGCATCAACTACCGTCTTACACCAATACATCCCGAATTGCAAAGGAAACTCGGCAGCTGGTTTACGCTTGATGCGGAAACGTTTGTGAACTTCATACAGCTACCTCAGGAACTCCATGAATATTGTTTTATCCGAAGGATAACGTGGTAACATAGCTGGTTTTCCTGTGTATCCATAGACACGGATATAGGTGTATGTAGGGAACTGAATATACCAATCTGCCCAATTCTTCATTGCTGCTCTAGCAACTGTCGAGATGTGAATATGCAACTCCCGGTCCAAGTTTCTGACTGTATAAGTCAAGAAAGCCTCTCGTACACGTTTAAAATGACTTTCAGCCTTCGTGAACTCAAGCTGGTCATAGTAACAATAGACTTTCTGTACACTGAGTATGCCCACCGTATTGAAACCGTTAAAGTGATTCTGATAAGCAATCAAGTACATCAGGTAAAAACACATATGAAATTGATGCGTAGCTAGGAAACCGGTGATTTGCTCGTGAATAGCATCGCTGATGAAGGATGCCCAGTCATAATGCTCTTGTCCAGAGATGATTCTACCAATGATATAATACATCCACGGGTGAAATTTATTTGCATCTGCATGACCTGAGACACGATTAAGCAGTGTAATCAAAATATTGTATTCATCCTTACACTCGCCATGACCCAAGTTGTTTGGCAACTTGCTCTTCTTTTGTTTCAGCCACCTCTCTATCATCTTGTTTTGACACTTATCCAGTCCAGCATTGAATGCCTGCTCGCTCTGACTCATGGAAATGACCATCCCATATGAATGTTGAGGAATATCCAGACTTCGCTCGATATCAAGGGGTTTGAGACTGCATATGACACGTCCATCTATTGACCGTATCTCTCATGTAGCGGAATTGTAATGCTTGATGCAAGATATTACAAACTCCACGCAATGCACCGAAATAGGTATGGAAGCGGCCTCAAGTAACCCGGATTGCTGAATATTCTTGATAACTGAATCCCTGATTTTGAGTGGATCCAAAACTACCTCCAGCAACACCTTATGTAGACCTGTATCAACCTATGCTCCACAGGGTTTTGGGGACGGCGAGACCCGGTACGCCGGGACGAGTTTCTGGTATAGGGGTACTTTTGGGTCATTTTTTAGGGGACGGCAAGGGACGGCTGATAAAAAAATAGGGAAATTTTTAAAAATATAGAGAAATTTCAAATGTTCATAGCATAACATTGATAAAGCATTCATTCTAGACATTGTATTAGCTTATTATATATCATTAGACTTGAATTGAGATTTCACATGAGAATCGACAAACAAATTAACAGAATTCAAATGCTTTTCATTATCAATATGCATACATATCATATAAGTCTGATAATTATAACCAAAATGCCCAAAGGCTCCAAGTCTCAACTATGAAATGATATGATAAACATAAAACTAAGAAAATATATCGCTGTCCAATGTCCCTAATCAGCAAAAGGTAGGTCTAAATCAGCATTGCCCTCGTCATCGCCATCGGAGCTCGAGTCTAAGTCAGTGTCAGTGTCCATGTCAATAGAAGGATCTACCTCAGCCAATGGAACCTCAACCAATCCCTCCTGTGCATCCTCATCCTCAATCTGCATAGCATCTTCAGGATTAACATCCCATCGTAAGGCTGCAGTCTGACGATACTCACTAGACTGGCGATCCTGTAGCTGCAAAGCACTGTGTACTGCCACCAACTTCTCCAACCTCTAATATGCTGAAATGATGCCCTAAGCTCCTCTCCAACTTGTTGTTTTCTCCTTCACTCAGCTGCTCCTCTTTTGCTTTCCTTCACTTCACAATGGAAAAGTAAAAATGAGTTACTTTTTTCTCATTTTGGAGCTTAAATGTCACTTACATTAGGTCAAGTGTGATGGGGCGTCCCTTGTGGGCCCGCCCATAGCTTTATTTTATTAAAAAACTCAATAATTTTTTTTAAAAAAAGGTTTTTTTTTTGGCTGGGCCGTAGGGTACTGCTAGAAGTACCCGGTACAGTTGGGGTCCGGCCAGGCAGTACCGGGTACTTCTAGCAGTACCCAAGTCCCCTAAAAGTCCCCTAAAAGTACTCGAGTCCCCTTTTTTTGGGAAACCGTCCCCTAAAAGTACCGGGTACTTGGAGGGCAAAAGGGTACTGCCAGGGTACGTTTCCTAGCCATACCCGCATCCCCGTTTTGTACCCGGTACGGGAAACGGGTAAAAACCATAGGGGACGCGTCCCCGTGGAGCATAGGTATCAACTGTTCCGATGAAGTCGTGGGTTAAGACTCATTTGGTCTTGAATTCGAGCTGAGTGAACTGCATTCTGAAAAACTTGTCTGTTGACTGTGCACACGGCTATATTCTGACAACTTTTCTGGAAAGCCAAAAATAGCCTGCTGAGGCTAAAAATAGCTTGTCGGATGAGAATTTTTACGAAAAAATCTAAGATATGGGTTTCGTCCAGAAAATGATTCTAAGACAACCCAGAACGTCAGAAATGCAAAAATTTACCCTTTACTCAGCCATGCAAAAGAATTTCAGTTGAGAAAATTAAAGCTTCAAGAACAGATGTTCTGGAACAAATTTTCCTGAAAAATTCTAGCACATGGGTTTTGCTGAGAAAGCTCTTCTGAATCAACCCAGATATTTTGTTTTGCCAAAATCTGCCAACACTTCGAACATGCAAGAGAATTTAAGACGAGAAGATGGAAGAAATATAGAAGACAAAAAGACTTTATTATTTTGATTGTTTTATTTTTCGTCTCCTTTCAAAATCGCCACTTTGCCTTGAATCTGATGCTGAATCTGAACTTGTACCTGCAAAAGAATATTTTATCACCTTCGAGCTTGATCCTTTGATGAAAATTCGCCAATCTCTTTGAAGAAATTCGAACTTTCAAAGCTGTGTGAATGATGAAAGGCGCGATGCTTGTTTAAATAAACAATTCGTACCATCTTGCATGATTAATGCAACCCTAATTTAGAAAAAAGAATTCGATTGGCTTTTCTCTAGTTGAACTGCCACTGTCTCTGAGTCTTTAGACTAAAAATAATATCTTAATTTTAAAACATGCAAAAACTAAAAATGGCGCCAATATCTATCTTTGAAGAAATTCGTCACTTTTCAATGCTCTGCATGCAAAATATTTTTTTCCATTTTTGCCAAAAATAGCATCTTGTTGTGTTCAACACACTTCCCTGATTCTAAAAAGTCAAATTTTGATCTTTTAGGCTTCCATTTGCAAGAGTTATGAGATTTTTGAGAATCTCCTATTTTGTAGCTGACTGCAAAGTTACAACTGACCCTATTCAACTTTGATTTTCGGATGATTGAATGATCCTGCGACCGTGCTGAGATATCCACCACAAAGCTTGCATGACAAGGATGAAATGTCTGCTGGGAGCAACAACTGCTAAAATCATCATTTGATACCTTAGAAAATTAGGCACCTCTGATTAAATTGATGTTTTGCCTCCAGACTTAGCCATTTCTTAGTTTTGCCTTCTGATGCTTCAAACTGCCGCTGAAGACGAATAATGAACTCTACTGATTGAATAATGGATTCATTGCATGACTAGAAGTATTCTGCATCCAATGACTGTATGTGAGGGATTTGAAAATTGTATTAAGAACCCCAAAAGAATGAGCGCCCCTATTCTGTGATAGCTCAAACACCATTTTGACAAAAGTGTGATTTTCATCTGAACATCGTACTTTGACCCTTGATACCGGGAACTGGAATGTTCCGATACGCGTGCCGCCTGTCTTGCTGTACAGTTTGGTCAACTTCCAAGAGATGTTCTTGGAGACGACGAAGCCAGAAAATTGCTTTTAAGGCCTCTAAAAGAAAATCGCCTTTTTCAAAGAAAATTATATTCTTACACTTAGTCATTTTTTGAACTGCCTTCAATCAGCTCTTCTTCACAGCATTATCCTCTTGACCTCGCATGTACAAGCATTCGCCAAATCCCGGAGGCTGTTGGCTAGACTCATTGGATAGCTTGAGTAATTGCACACAAGTCTTGTGAAGACTGTAATTGCAAATAACCCCATCTGGCAGGCCTAAAGGAGAATCGCCCCTAGCCTACAGTTGTGCAGCTTTCTGTAGCCACGCTTCACCATCCTCTGTTTTACGTGCTCAGTAGGACCTCTGTCACAGTTACTCAGAACATCGGATCGTCTTGTGAACGAGTACAGTGCAAAACTGAATTGAGCTAGAAGAGATCTCAGGAAGACCTCAATTGCAAATTCATCCATCAAACAGGTCTTATTCAGGATCGCCCCTAGGCTACAGGGGAGCGGATTTGCATTTTGAAAAACTTCTTCTGACATGTATCCTGCCTGCAATTTCCACTTCTAACGCTGATAACTAGATTTCTGTACTGGATACGCTTTCACTTGATAGCTCGTTGAAAAGCCAAACTAATTCTGCAAAGACTAAAACCATCAAAACACACATGCATCTAGATCTGGGCCTTCAAAAAGAAAATCGCCCTTGGTCTAGAAGGGAGCGGATCTGCATTTCTAGACTGCCTCCTTGATGAAAACACTCTTCGTAACCTCTGCTTCTGTCTTCGTTTGCCGAAGTTCTGTAACTCAAGTAATCTTGCTTCATGGCTAATCGGAAAGCTGACTGAAAACTGAACATAACGAAAGTGTATCCTTCATCCAAAACACTCAAATCTTGACCTTCAAATGGAAGGGCGCCCTTGAGCTACAGGGGAGCGGATTTGTTTTGAATTCATTGATTTTTATCATTTTATGCTTTGCAAACGCTATATCCATCACTGCGGTTGACCATGTCGAAGCGTTGTGACTGTTAAGGTGTGTGGATGACTATACTTCATCATTTTCACATGTACGGACACTATAAAGTTGATTTGCACGTTGATTGCACAAGTGTCTACTACATTACATAGCGAAAAGTTCCCAGACTTAGAATATTTTAGCACTTTTTGCCAATCTGAAAATCCCCTCCATCAAAAAGCATTATTTCCAACATCTTTTATTGTAGAGCGTTCCTCTTTGAGTTTCAGGCTTAGATATTGATACCTAGTACTGGCCGACTACCATTGATGACCCCGAAGATCCTAACTTTTCTCCTGAAAAAGTGAAAACTACCCACCAACCTTAAACTGACTTTTAACTGAAACTGACTTCACCACTGTGATTGTGATGTGAAATAAGCCAATCAAAATTAATTTCAGCGAATTCTGACAAGTTCCTATTTTTTAGGGTTTCAAGCTAAAAATAGATTTCACAAACCCTAATTTTCAAAATTTTCAAATTTTGCTAGTATCTTCCTGGCATCACACTGACTAAAAGCCCATACTTTATTTGCCCAAAAACTGAGTTTTGACCCCACTTTTACAAGGTTTAGACCATTTTAAGCAAAATGCCTTAATGAAGCAAAAGTTTCGATTTGGGTACAACAAGTATATACATAACAAATGAGTTGTTAAACAAACCGCACCCTAAAGGACGCATCCCATGAGTGGACGTGCCTCCACTCGTGGAGACACGTCCTCTCATGAGGCACGCCTCTTAGGGGCAGACTTCTCCCTTACTTATGGTGGTTCCTCATTCAATATGCAAATATAAAAATCGGACAATGTTCTGCAATCAGCACATTCAATAAAACAATTCATATCTGGGAATCGAAATCTGAAGAATCGAAAATCTGAACATAGAGGATAAATAATATGTCTTAGAAAGTTAATTATACAGTTTCTTGACTTTAGTTCAATCTTAGTATTGTCTTAGGATCCCTTTAGCGAAGAGATTTGGTTACATTTACAATCTCCAATCTGACAATTTCATTTGCCAAATTTTATTTAGCAATTAGCATTCAAGAAATCATCGTATTTAGATTTAGTATTTCAAATTTTACTATGTTATAATTTTGCTAATAGTAATTTCCTATAGTTTCATTTGAAATGTAATTCTTATACTGTTATACATCTTTTCAAAACTAGTTTTTCAAGTACTATAAGTATATGTATAACTATATCAGGACTGCCACCCCGCCAACCCCCCCGCCGTCCCCAAACTTAGGCCCTTTGTCCCCCCGTCCCAGAAACTCCTCCCGCACGTTTCCCAATCCCCCCATCTCCAACGCCCGTGGAACACTGGAGTTTTAGGCCCACATGCAAAGAGATTTTCGGAAAAAAACACAGTTCTCCAGAATGGAAGTAGCGGGGCAATTTTCACGAAAAATTCTAAGACATGGGTTTCGTTGTTGTCGCTGAAATAGATGAACCCAGATGATTTGATTCTGAAAATTTCGCCATTTACTTTGACATGCAAAGAATACCTAAGACGAGAATAGAAGAAATTAAGATAGAAGATAGAAGTTTTTTTGTTTTTTTCCTTTTGTAGAAATCGCCTATTCTTGAATTAGATTCAATGTAACCTACATGCAAACGGAAAATGAAGTCTGAAATATCCTTCCTCTGAACATTCTGGATCTGACACTACGAACACTAAATTCTGACACCTATAGCACCTTCAAATCATTATTTGCTCAAGAAAGGCGTGTTTTATCTTTCACAATGAAGAATAATGGACGCCATAGCCTTAATAAATAAGAATTTATCATCGAAGGCGTCATAAATGCATGCACAATCTTGGAAATGGCGCTTGTCCTCTAATTGGACCTCCAAAACACACGCCTAGCTTGTAACTGGTCCTCAAAATAATTAACTGAATGAAAAATATGCCCTAATTAGGGCGCCACCTCTAACACTTCAGTTAACAGGCGTATGCAAAAAGAACTTGCCTAGTTACAAGCTAAAATAAGCCAAGAAGAAGTCGACTTGAAAAGAGTTGAACTGAAGATGCAATCTCAATTAATTGTCTCCACCTTTAAAGGGCGCCACTTCTCTTGAGTTCAAAAAGTCAACCTTTGACTTTAGGCGCCTCTTTCCAAACTTAGCCATTTTCTTGAAAATTTGGATTTGAAAACCTCACCGGAGCTCACGTTCGATCACTGATTTTGATTGACTAACATGTCGAATTGACTGGCTGACAATTTCATTGAAGAGCATGATCAAATATGACAAAAGTCTCCTAGAGGGTGCAAACCCTAATTCATGCATTGAGGCCTCAAAATGCAAGGTGCACCTGGCCTTCAGGGGTGCTTTTGACCTCAGACTTAGAGGAATTTTCAATGCATTTTCAAGGCGTTTCTTACATAACTTCACTTCACGTTTCTCGGTGTTCGGCAAAACTTCAGAACTAGCTAACAAGCTCACTGTTAGAGCTGGCTGGATTTTGAACAAGAGCTCTTGGAAAGCACTTCTCATAAAAACCTCATTTGACAGCTGAAAAACATGGGCGACCCTAGCCTCCAGGGGCGCTTTTCTTCCCAGACTTGGCCATTTTTCAAACAGGCTAAAAACCACTTAAACTCTCGCTACAGGCTGCTGACAAGTCCTCTGACCCGACTGAGGTATGCAACAGAAAGCTGAAACCAACACAGACAGGATGAATATCTGAGATGATCAAAAAAACTGAGTTTAAGGCTTCAAAACCTTGGGCGCCCCTAGCCTCCAAGGGCGTTCTTGTTGTTTTTGGACATTTCTAACCATGACTTAAACCCTACGTTTGACTCCTGATTCCGGCAGTTCAGCAACTCAGATTCACCCGCAGACGGATACGTTGCGAAGCCAAATCAAGTCTGAGACAAACATCCTAGGTGTCATTTGATCAAAAACCTTCATCTGGTGCTTCAAAAAGATTGGCGCCCCTCGCTAAGAGGCGCACTTTTCACTCCAGTGTTGAGTCATTTTTTCATCTCCTTCGTTTCGCGTTCAATCTCCATTTTCATGTGCTAGACATATCCATCAAACTAGTTGACTGGCTCATCGCGAAGCTAATAGGATTCCAGAGAGGTCCTCTTGGAAGTGACAAGTCTCAGAAAGTTGATCTAGGCCTCCAAAATCAAGGGCACCCCTGGCTCATAGGTCCGCTTTTGCTCCAGAGAAAAAATTTCCACATTTTCACCTCGACAAAAAACACCTCTGAGACAAAGCATCATTTCGGACATATCTCACCATAAAACCTTCATCGAAGCGTTTCAAACTTAGATTTCGATACCTAGTACCTGGCCATCTGCCATTGTTGACCTCAGAGATGCTAACTTGTCAGTTGAAAAAACGAAAACTACCCGCCAAGCTTAAACTGAGTTTTAACTGAATTTGACTTCACCATTGTGATCGTGAAGCAAAATAAGCCAATCAAAACAATTTTCAATCAATTCTGACAAGTTCCAATTTTTAGGGTTTTTTGACCTAAAAACAGGGGTTCAAAAACCCTAATTTTCAAATTTTTCAAATTTTGCCAGTATCTTCCTAACATCACACTAACTCAGAGTCCATACTTGATTTGCCCAAAAACTATGTTTTGACATCATTTTTACAAGTTTTAGACCATTTTAAGCAAAATGCCTTAATGAAGCAAAAAAATTGGTTTGGGTACAACATGCTGAAAATTGACTAAGTCTGGAAAATGAACGCTTTGCTACCAAGAAGGCTATGTAGTTGAATGCCTTAGTCATTTTTCCAACACCCCTACACACAACATGGTGAAGATGATTGCTAAGATGCACGCGTTCGCGTCATCAACAATGGTGATCAAGTTAGTCGAGCTACAATGGTAAAATGCGAAGCGCGAAGGGATGAAGATGTTAAAGGAAATGATGAAGCTGTAGTCAAAAGAGCCCCTGCTAACCAGGGGCGCCCATGAGTTCAAGAGGTCAAAGGCAATCACCAAGTCTTGCCAAGACAATCATCTCCTTTGTAATTCTACTGGCTTTCCAACGCATCATCAAGCAGGTTCACCTGATTCATCGATCACCGACAACGGAGGCAAAGACAGAAGATGCTGAAGGCAAATAGCATCAAAGATATCAGTCAAAACATGAAAAAAGAAGCCCAACTGACCAGGGGCGCCCTTGAATTAGATGCTCCAGATGTCAGTTGTTGAACATGCTCGTCTTCATGTGATCTTTCCAGCATCAACTTAGCCTCGCAGTGAACCTGTTTGCCAGCTTGCGAGACATATTAGACAACAACAATTGCTAATCATTCAAACATGCAAAATGGAGGGAAAATCAATGCACATCAAGGCAAAAGCGCCCCAGTTGGCCAGGGGCGCCCTTCATTTTGAGTCACCTGATGAGGTCTTCAACAACTGCTTTCTACAAGGCATTTGTTCAACTCCCTCTCAACTTCTCAATCAATCTAGTTGCACATTCACAAGACCTGTCAAGCATTCATAGGTATAGATCAAGCAAAAAACACCAAAGGTGAAGGCTGAATGAAAAGCATGGAGAAATTGAACAAGTGTCAAGGAAAAGCGCCCCTGCTGAGAATAGGCGCCCAACTTTTTGGGCAATTAGATGCAGTCTGACCTCCAAGATGATCTTCTCCATTGTGATCAATCTCAACAATGACATCATCAGCAAAGACAACAGACAAATCCAACATCTAACGACAAAGATCAAATTGGGACTGATCGTGGAAGCTTGCAAGTTGAAAATCATAAGTCAAATAGTCAAAAGCGCCCCTACAAGCCAGGGGTGCCCATGTTTTTGAAGTACCTAAATCAACTTTCAGGATTCACGAAACCAGTCATCCTTTCCGGGACTCAACTCGTTATCCATCCCACGTTTCAGCAAGATTGTCAGACTCATTAGTCGACAGAGATCTCAGATCAGAGCACAGAACATCAAACTGAAGGAATTGAAGAACACTAAAGAAAATTGACTAAGTCTAGTGGAAAAAAGCACCTTCTTGGGAAAAGGCGCCCAAGAATCAAAAGCACCGAACTCAGGTTTTCAGCTTTGCAGCTTCCAAGCACACTTCATTAGAGTTGTTCCATCTCAGCAATGCATCTGTTAGCTACACTTCAAGATCAACTGAGCAACCAAGATCAAGGATTGAACGGAGGAATTTCGCCATAAAAAAATAATGAAAAAGTGTTCAACTCTTCAAATGGACGCCTAAAGTCAAAATAAGGCTCAATTGACTGAAGTTGACTGTTTTGAAGGTCTTGACATGGCTAAAACGTCCCAAAATAAGTGGAATTTGCTCCAATGAACTCCTAATCAGGCATATTAACTCCCCAATCAAGTTTTGGACGCCCAATTGATGCTTGCAACTCCAAATTGACATATCAAAGCATCTAGGCATCCATTCTTCATTATTTCTTTGCAAGTTGAGGAGCTCAAGAACATACATTTTTCTTCTCCAACGTTTTTTTGAAGATCTGACAAAGGGGTTTTCACCGTTCTTCATATTTTTGAAGATCGGTTGCACAGAGGGACAATGTATCAAAGGTTGCATCTACAGGCATAATTTTCCAACAGATCTGACCAACTGGGTATGATCAACACAACTTTTTCAACAAAACCCACATGTTAGGATTTTCCAGAAAAGTTGCCCTGTTGCCATTGAAAAACAGACAAACCGAGTTTGTTCAACTCTGAAGCATGAACAAAACCCATGTGTTAGATTTTTTCGAGAAAAATCATTTTCTGGTGCCTCGCTTCCTCTGCCATCGAAGGGCTCTTGCATGTCATTGAAAAATTCATTTTTTCGAATTTCTAACGATTTGGGTTTGTTTAGAAAATTATTCTCAACAAAACCCACGTCTCAGAATTTTTCGTAAAAATTACCCCTGGCAAGGCTATTTTTAGCAGTTCCAAAAAAAGTTGTTCGAACAGCATCGTGTGCACAGTCAATCTTCAAGGTTTTCAGAATGTAGTTCTCCCAAGCCCAAGAACAAGGCCAAGACAGTCTTATTCCATGACTTCCTGAAAACGACTGACACTGATCTGCATCGGGCACACCCAGAGGTCAATTTAGACAGATTGACAAGCATCGACACACAATTCCACGAGTTCCATAATGGTTTCACCACATATATCTAATAGCCTTCCAAGGCTAGTTTAGAGGGTTGATACCTTTGGAATTTTGCGTGTGCATTTCTCACAACTAGAGTGTTCATCATGCAACACTCTTCCATTGGGAAAGATCACGGAAAACGTCAAAAACATAAAGCTGCAAAAGAACGCGGAAGGTAGTCATTCCCAATACAGATCCGCCACCAAGTAATACTACACTACCTTCCACGTCAAAATGGAAACACAGACAGAAAGACAAGGAGTATCCCTCCTAAGGGAAGCAGAATGAAGGAGATACATACATCAAGTTGCTGACAAGCGGTAAGCTGATAGTTGTGGCATGTGATGATCTTCGTATGAAGAAGTCAACAAATGGTTAGAAGAACTATTGACCAAAGGTGATGTGGTGTAAAACACCCAGTTGGGGCGTCCTACCCTCCAAAATAGCATTAATGACAAATAGGAGTTAACTTGATGCCTCATTCCAAGTTAACTCACTGTCCCACTGACCGTGCATGTCAGATCCCACTAATTATGGATGTCTATTCTAGATCTCCACTAATTGTGGATCTCTATTTTGGAGGCACTTTCCACATTGGAGTTCACTTTTAGTTTAGAGTCAGTTAACTGAAGTAGACTTTCCAGTTAACTGCTAGGTCACCTACATTTAGACATAGGAATAAATCTTGCAAACTGGCAAGAACTAGTTGTTAACTCAAGGAGATTTTAGGGTTGCCTACTCCTTTGAGTCTCTATAAATAGAGCCTTTGCTCATTATTTTGTAACTTTTATTTACTACACAAAATTGTTGCGCCATTGTTGCCAACAAGTTTGAAAGCGCATATCTATTCACTCTTGGATAAGAGTTAATTGGTTGATCGCAATTGTGTATGATTTTGTACCTTTGCTGTCCCAATTCTTTGTAATTCGTTCAAAAAGCTTGAAGAAGGAAATCAAAAGGCACATGCAATTTGATCTAAAGATTTGAGTTCTTCCAAACGTCTTGTGTTTATAACTTATTGTTTCAATGTCCTCCTTGGATAGGGGTTCCTCCTCCTTGGATATTTTGATATTGATAGTTATCGTTTGATGTTGTTTAATGAGTTGTCTTTCAGCCTACACTTTGGACAAGTGTCGTCACCTCCTTGGGAATCCTGTTAGCCAAATCATCGTACTTTGTTGTTTCTAGTGAGTTGTTTCCCAGCTTATACCTTGGACAGGGGTTCCTCCTCCTTGGCAACTCTTAGATATGTTGTGACCTCTTCACACATCGCCCCATTCAAATGGGGACCCCCTAATTTTTGCTCATTTTTGGTCTTTTGGCTTTAGTTTTGCGTCTCTCTGATCTTTTGATCTTCCAATCCTTCCGAGAATGTCCCGTCGTTTGACCTAAGTTGGAAATTTTGGCTAAGTCTGCGAAATTAGGGTTTTTCATCCTTCAGGCTTGTTTGAGGTCAAATAAGGTTATCAAAGTAAAATCTAAGCGCAGCAGTACAATCAGAAGGCTCAAGGTAGGATCCCACTGAATTTTCACTGAAATCTAATGACTTACTATTTTTAGTAAGTGCCTGATTTGGAGGTCTTTTCCTCAGGATTTTGGGATTCTGACTGCTTCAGCACATCCAGGTAACTTCAAGGTGCCTGCACTTAAAATTTGAACAGATTCTGACAACTTGCTATTTTTAGCAATTCCGGCTTCAAGAGCCATTTTCAGGGTACACACGTATGATTTTCCAATGCATGTCTGGAGAATATTTCTGGGTTTTTCAAAACCTTCGCGATGATGTAACATGCAAGCGGAGATGAGGACTTTCAACAATTCAATCTTAAAAGGCTATTTTTAGGGTTTGCATGCAGAGTTTTTCAACGCATGTCAGGATATTCCTTATGGGTTTTTCGAGAGCTTCGCGACGATATGACATGCAAGCGGAATCGATCACTTTTCAGGGACTTACTATTTTTAGCCAGTATGTACATGCAGACCAATTTTTTGGGTTTTTTTGGGTTTTTTGAGATCCCTCGGGCACTGTAACATGCAAAATCATCTGGCAGTCAGTTGATCACTTTTTCAGGCAGGATCTATTAGTAGCAGGTTCACTCCTGCAGCCACCTGACACTTTAGTTCAGCAAGCAGAACGACATGCAACAGAAATCAAGTCAAACGGAGGTCGTTTGAGGCACATGCAAGTCAGATTAGGGTTTCCTACTTTGGTGCCTAAAAAGTAGGGTAAAAAGCCAGAATTTCGAAAAACGAAGATATCCCATCATGATTAGCATCCTTCTGGCAATCCACTAGTAAAATTTGGGTGCAATCCGAGAACTTACTATTTATAGTAAGTCGTCTCCAAAACACGCTATAAATAGCAGGTCAGAGCGAGAGGCAGGTGTGAACAGGTTCACCAAGCGATGAGGACCACGTGGTGAAAATTTCAAATCAAACAGAGCTGCAGAAGTCAAGCAATTTTAGGGTTTGCTAAAAATAGCAAGCGGGCTAAAAATAGCAGATGAGCTTGGGCAACAGGTATAAACAGGGTAGCGAGGCCACAAGAGGCATATCACGCCAGCTCCAAAGTCAGAACGGGTGGAAGCCATGAGGAGTCACACTTCTCCAAAATTTGCTAAAAATGGAGTGGCAAGAGGTAGCTGACGCATTGAAAATTTCCAAGTTGAAACCAGCAGGAGGATGGGTGAAATGCGCCCACAAAGAAGATGTGAAGTCAAGGCAATAAAAATGCTTAGTATGAAGAATTCCTTCTCATACCTCCAAATGCGCCCAGCTTGCAAGGTTGCTAAGGCGTGGCTTGAAGAAAATCCCAAGGCATAAAAAATTCCTCCTCCCACCTCTATATGCGCCCAAGGCATAGAAGAATACCTTCATCACATAGGAAATGCACCCAAGGCAGATGCAAGTTCCTCCTCCACCTCTCAAATGCACCTTCAAGGTGAGGAAGTTTGAAAAAAATTCTAAGTGTTGGCAAAATTCCTCCTCCATACCTCAAATGCGCCCAAGTCATGGAGTAAGCAAGGAGTTGATGAAAATGTTTTTAAGTGTTGAAAGTTCCTCCTCCCTAGGTGAAATGCGCCCAAGGTTGACAGGATGTTGGTAAAAATATTCTAAGGCGTGGGGAGTTCCCTCACACACCCTCAAATGCGCCCACTACAAGTGAATTCCTCCTCCAAATGCTCAATGCGCCCAAAGGTTCCTCCACTACATGTCAAATGCCCCCAAGATGTAGACAAAGGGGGCGTGGTTTTAAGAAAAGTTGCTAAGTGAAGGAAAATGAAACTAGGCACCCTCAAATGCGCCCAGCAATCAAGTGGGAATAAAATAATTTTTTTTAAGTGTTAAAATGGAAGTGACACATGCAAAATGCGCCTAAGGTTGAAGGGAGCAAGACTTGAAAAGTTCTAAGTCAAGAAAGTGGAAGCTCCCCCTCTAGAATGCACCCTCAAGAAGGAAGGGACTTAGAATTTTTCTAAGTCATGAAAAATTGCAGTTGCATACTCCAAATGCGCCCAAAGAAGAACAAGGAGGTAGAAGGCATTAAGAAATGCCTAAGGCATCGAGAATGGAAGCTAGACCTCCCACATGTGCCTTTAACTTGAAGTGAAGGTGTTTGAAGAATGCTAAGTTTAAAATGGAAGTAGAACCCTCCAAATGCGCCTAAGGGGTCTAAAGAGGAATCAAAGAATATTTTCTAAGGCTGGAAGTCTGAAGAACATGGGTCTAAATGCGTCCAAGAAAGAGAATGTGTGGGGTTCGAAATTTGCCTACGGCATTAAAATAATGCTAGAGGGAGTAAAATGTGCCCAGCAATCAAGGGAAGGTAATATCAAATTTCAAAGTGCAAGGTAGGGTGTGCCCATGAACATGAAGGGAATTTCTTCGGGAAAGCAAGGAAAATGCCAGGATTTGGGAAGTAAAGGCTACAAGTGTGAAGTACGACCAGAATTAAAATGGAATAGACCTTAGCAATTTTTATTATTTTTTTTTAAATAATAAAAATTAAACTTACCCCTTCGTCTGGATACACATGGAAATTATGACTTCTGAGGGGAAATTTCTTCTAGGTATTGGACATTTCCCACTAGGAGATGATTTTAAAATTTTCCACACCACGCTCAAGATTTTTCAACAGAGATTTTTGCCTGGCGCCAGTTTAATGAAATTCCTAGGCGAAAATAAATTTTCTAAGGCAAATAAAAAGAAATGTTTTTACAAATAAATGCCTCGATTGGTGATGTCAAAGTGAGCGCCTAGATTACAATGGATGAAATTTATAAGACAGGTGGATAAAATTGTCTAAGGAAAGGGAAAATAAAACAAGGGGTCAAATACACTCACAAGGAAGAGATTAAATTTGTCTAAGGCATGGAGGAATTTGAAGATGAAATGAAGCTCGAACATCAAGCATTCAAGTGCGTCCTCAGGGTGAAATAATTTCTAAGGCACAAACTCCAGGCACAAGGTGGTGGATGCGCCCTTGAAGAAGACCGCATGAAATGAACACCATGCACCCATGATGAAAGTTTGCTAGAAAAATGATGAATTTTATCAAATCTAGAGGTCAAGCAGACCTTGGAAATCAGAACATGGAAATTGGGTAAGTGAAGTGAAGTTATGTTATAAGTGTTCTGATGCTCTTCTTTTTGTTTTCTAGGATGAACGTCGAGGCTAAGGCATTAAGATTGTGATGCAAAAGAGGCAAATGTGCCCAAGGCAGTGGGCTAGAGAAATATGGAGGTTACGAGGAAGAAGTGCGTCCAGGAATTGAAGCAACATGAGGACTTAACGGAGAAAAAATTTTTGCAAGGAGGGTTTGAACTGAGTATTGTTGTATGCTTGCCGCCTCCTAACGCAACAGAATTGGCAAGCAGAACAAAGAAAGTCTTTATGGACGATAATCTTCTGGTGATAGTGGGCATTAATTGCTCATGGTGGTTTCTGCGAAGTAGTGGAGAATCTTCTGGGTTCATTTATTACCTCACTCCTCTTTGTGGCGGTTTTTAGGGTAAAAACCCTAATCAGGACATATGTGGCTCAATCTGAGCCTTCCATTGTATTTGAATCTAAGTCGTCCACTGGACTGGGCTTGATATAAAAGGGGCATCCCCCCTCATTTGTAATCTATTAGAATTAGATTAAGAGATCAGAGGGTATAGAAGATAGAAGCTAGAATAGATAGAGAGTTAGCTTGGAAGTTAGCTTAGTTTGAAAAGGAAAGAAAGCTTTCCCTTTGAAAGTTTTGTAAGAAGTTGTTGTGGAAAACTCTCATAATACAAAGATTTATCATTGCTTGGTGGTTCTATCTTTTGTTGTGAGTAGTTAGCGAGGTTTTTTCATCTTTCCAGTTCAAGTAGATTAGAGTAAAGTAGATTCTATTTCATGGAAGTAGTTGGTAGTTGTGGAATGTGGTGTTTAATTTGAGCAAGCTTCGCCTGTCCATACCACTAGTGGGCTCACTGATGGTGGGTTCGCCTTGCGTGGTCAACTGGAACATTTTGAACTCAACTTCAATTGCTGTTTATATGTTGATATGCGTCGTTGTGATGGTCTCTGCAAGTTGAATCGTGGTTTGAATATCTCTCGTTATCCTTTTGAAGATTGCACTGGTTCTGCGGAAGCTATCCGAAGTGAGGCAAAGCAGAGCTTGGTTTGAAGATTGTTGAAGTCAATCCTCGCATTCCACCCTTTAGAAGTAGATTGTAGAATTCCTACCCTTATTCCTTTTAAATTCAGCATTTTCCCGGTTAACTTAGGAATCAAAGCATCATCGTCAAATCATTTGTGTCTTAATTGCTTCACAAAGTTGAACAAATTGTGTAAGTCCCCTTGGAATACCCAACATATTCACATCAACCAACTAAGCCTATTCACTACATAAGGAACCTTGGAGTTGAACGCATGACCTTTCACGCAATCTTAGCATGCGGAATATTTTGATCAAGAGAGGATAGGGTGTCCGTTGGAAACTTTATTCTGTGTTGGTGCGGTCATAAAACACCTGTCAACAAGATCCAACTTACCGTAAAGAGTGTTCGCTTGCATAATACCTTATCCCAACGTAGATCTGAGAGTTCAGAGCCTCAGACATATTTTGAAGAGACGGTGGATTCAAGTGATCCAACCAATCCATTCCGCTCGTATGCCCTCATTAATTGTTTATCTTGAGAAGATAGGATAGATTAAAAGCTAGTTTAGTTGTAGTTGAGATCAGCAGAAACCAGAGAAAACCTCAGCTGCAATGCATTGTGTTTATGCACCCTTGTGTCCTGTCGTTGAGTAAAAAAGATAGGAACCTTAGTTTACTGTACTTTTTACGCAATACAATCAGCAAAGAGGGATCTTCCTCTCTATAATTCGGAGCAGTACTAAAACACTTGCAATAGTTGTTTGTTTCCAATAAGCACTCCAGAGGTGTTAATTGAAATGCCAACAATATGCAAAGACGGACAAGTTGATTATAATATTTCCCATCGATATTGATTAAGGTCAACAACCAAATATTAAGTATGTATATCGACACTTATCAGTTTGGCGTTAATATGTGGTGCGATTGAAGGAGATACCGTAGAGTATGTGCTACCTGATGTTGTTTTACAAGTTGATGCCCTACTTACTCTGTTTCGGAATCAAGTGAGCATTCATGTATATGATCGTTTGATTATCATGGCTAGCCAGTAACGATTATGGAGAAACATCATTGGGTGTTATGCGTTGGATACTGGAATGTTACTATTAAAAATGCTAATCGATATTGGAATACAGTGCTACAATGGTATTTGATATTATTGGGCTTCTATTAGGAAATCATTTCCATTCATAGTCTATCTCCAATGCAAGAATACTTCCAAGGGATTTAAATTATTTAACCCTAGTCGATGTTGGTATGCTATGGGTTCATGATTAAAGCCATCGATGATTAGTTAAGTCAGCAACTACTTAATAGGGGGGAGGTTGTGATTAGTGAAATGGTTACTAAAGAGGATGTCTTTTTTAATAGACATCTCTTTCCAAAGAGATATACCACTTCATCTTAATATTGAGATATAAAAGGTAATGAGAAGTGAGAGGGGAGGGATATAAAGGTTTTAGGAGGAAAAATCTGGAATGCTCTTCAGTGATTCATAACCTTTTATGTTCTCACTATCAAAATATCAGTCCTTGGCATACATGATCATCTTTCTCTATAAATTGAAGTATGCTTAAGGTTTATTGTTGCTTCTAAGTTGTTGGGATATCTTGATTTAGAGGACTAAAAACAAATTTGAAGGAAACCCATAGAAGGGACATTACAAGTGGTATCAAAGCATAATCTTGCCATCCTGTGGAAGAAAGGTCAAACAAGAGGATAAAAGACTTCGGAGACTCCTCACAGTCGTACACAATAATCTGAATTTCAAAACATTTGCAAGCATTTGAAGTAGCAACCTATGACAAGTGGGGAAAAAACATGTATGGCAACCAAGCACCAATGCAGTCAAAAGGACCTTAGAAGAGTATTGCAAAGGAAGATAGCAACGAAGGCCTCTTCTAGATACACCACCCAAGAGGGGACAAGATGAGCCCACTTGGGCCAAGGGGGTACTTGCCTTTGGGGTATCCGAGGGTACTGCCTTTGGGTCTAGAGGAGTTGAGCCACCAGGACAATGAAGTCCTCTTCTAGATACGCCACCCAAGAGGGGACAAGATGAGCTCACTTGGGCCAAAGGGGTACTTGCCTTTGGGGTATCTGAGGGTACTACCTTTGGGTCTAGAGGAGTTGAAACACCAAGTGACCTATAATGGAGGCCATTGCATCCTATAATGGCGGTCATTGCAACCGATAATGGAGGTCATTGTGACCAATAATGGCGGTCATTGCGACTAATAATGGAGGTCATTATGACCTATAGTGGAGGACATTGCATCCTATAATGGCGATCATTGTGACCGATAATGGCAATCATTGTGATCGATAATGGCAGTCATTGCGATCTATAATGGATGATATTGCGTCCTATAATGGCAATCATTGCGACAAATAATGGAGGTTATTGCGACCTATAATGGAGAACATTGCATCCTATAATGGAGGTCATTATGACCTATAAGGGAGGACATTGCGTCCTATAATGGAAGACATAGTGTTCTATAATGGGGACCCAATGTGTCCTATAAAGGAGAACCAATGCATTCTATAATAGGGGAGGGGACTAAGTAGACCCTAGAGGCTAAATCATAAGAGAAAGGGAAAGAGTTGGCATGATGGATCCTAGGCTCCCCATCAAATCATGCTTCCTATATTCTCTTATGGTTGAACCCTCCAAGGATGCTAGAGTACGTTGATTAATCTAATAATTGGCCATGCGTTTATTAATAACTAGTTATGGGAAACTACTATAAATGATTATATTCTACTAACCAAGATATTCTCCAACCCTCTTGTTATTCGGATTAAGGATTGAAAGCAAACTTAGGGCATTCCCAATTAGGGACTAAGATGTTGGATTCCCCAAATCTTAATTTGCTTGAGGACAAGCAAAATTGGGCGGAGAGGACTGTTATGTTCCTGAAACATGACCATGAGATACGAAAGCATATTTAAAAATATTAACCAATTGATATCATCATAATTATAATTGTCAAAGACAACATTATAATTATAATTATTATAGTTATAAATATTAAAATATAGATATTAATAATTTAAATATTATGATCATTATGAGATTAAAAATATAAATATTGACAATTTAAATAATATAATAAATATTAAAATATATAATGTTAATATACAACACAAACATAAGTAACATTATAATTTTCAAATATAAATTATATAAGGGGCATTACATTTACCATTATCGTGTATTATCAATGAGGATCGTTTTCCTTTTTGGGGAGCAGTGGCATCGATGTTGATTATACGGCGATACAAGAAGCCAACTCAAGCATGGTTGAAATATGCCGGCCAATTTTTTTATTTTGTTACACAGCTAAATTCACCCATTAGCATTAGCGTAAACATAAACCAGCTAAATGTAACCCTCTCCTGTGATCAACCCAGATCCCAGTGCGGGCAAGGTTGAGAGCATACAAAAAAGGGGATCGTTAGCAAACAAGAACTTGCTGAAAGTAACTGAAAGAAAGCAATCACTCAACCACTTGTTCAGCGGGAGGACTGGAATTGATGGTACAGTATTGAAATAAAATGCAACTCGACCACTTATTCAGCGGGAGCATTTTGACGGCTTAGCCGATCAGCAAATGATGAAATGCATTACAATAAGGGTAAATAGGCGGCAAGCCGGCCTCTTCCACTTGTTCAGCGGGAAAACAGTAATTAATTTAAACTATAGACTGAAGGAGTCCCAATCCCTTCCACAATCGTGGGAAATAGCCAAAGCTAAGAATACTGGCAATACTACTGCTCAGCTTACAATTTGATAGACTTCATGCCATCCGGATAAGTACAAATTGCTGCAATAAAATAGGAAGACTTGCCTATACCTATCTGGACCTCACAAACAGCAAACCCAACTCTTAAACCCCATTATGCAAATCTGGTTATGTCAGACCTGCACTGAAATTGCAAAACCAGCAACATAGAAACTCATTCATCTACTGATAACTCACTCAATTTTCACCCGAATCCCATGAAACAAAGTGCAAACATGTTTAATGTAAAAGGAGCCCAAGATAGAACCCATAGACCAACCAAAACACAGCACATTTAATTTGCACGCATCCCAATGCTCTCCAAAATGGTACGGCCCTCAAGAAAGGGTGATTTTGCCATAATAAAATAGAGACTCAACAATAAAATCTGCAATTTGGTGGAAGGGATCGCCTCAACCAACCAAGCATAAACCTCAAACACCCATAAGCAAATAAAAATCACTCAACTACTTATGATTGAAAAACCAGTTCAGCCACAGCTAAAATAGCAACTGTGAAATGGACTGAAAATACAAAACTCTAACTCAGAATGCAAAATAACTCTACTGAAATCAACCTCTCAACTAGTTGCTATCTTTCAAGCAAGAAGTTAAGCCTAGCTAGGGGGTATGCATTCCCCGAAGCAAGTCTAACACCATTCCGACAGCATAACTTTGCATAAAATTCAAGATGCTGAAATGAAGACCCCAAACCTCCTTTTATAAATTTGCTAAGCACCTCTAGAAGCTTCCAGAAGGTGCGCTCCACTCAAGAGTAGCCCTAATTCCTTGTTGACCCTTGACTCAAGAAATGGCGTCCCTTTTCCCAAGGTAAATTCCACGCCATTTTAACTTTTTACATTCTTCCTCAAGTGGTGTACCTTTTCTCTAAGTTAGCATTATTAAACAAAGGTACAAATTCACTTAAATCTTTTGGATGAGGCGCCAACCCATAGAAGTCCCCTTTTAAAAATGACTTAAGTTGTGAAGCTAGACCAAGGGGGGAAATAATTAAAATAAAACATTATTTTAATTAAAACAACTTATCTCTCCAGAACTGCATCCATGCGCCAAATCAGATATTGTCAACTGAACCACTGATGAGGCAAGTCAAGAACACTGAAGCCAACAAGATCACTGCCAAAAATAGAATTTACTAAAAATAGTAAATTCCGGAAGTAACTCGGATCATCATGCCAGATATACCATCGCGAAGCTCTTTGAAAACCCAGAAAAGAGCTGCCAACCAAACACCAAGATTCCAGAAGCACACTCCAACGAAAGCTGAAACATCCTCCTAGAAGATAGGGAACCCTAATTCTGCTTTCGAGTAGTCTACGGGTCACCAGGATAGTCTAACGGCCAACTGTCGGATCATTGTCGAGAAGGGGACATTACAATGGTAACGGCCCCCTTGCATTGTCTACCTATGTATCAAGGATTCAAACCTATTGCAGACAAACATGTTTGAGATATGCAAAGACTGACAAGTTGATTATAATATTTCCCATCGATATTGATTAATATCAACAACCAAATATTATGTATATCGGCACTTATCAGTTTGGCGTTAATATGTGGCGTGATTGAAGGAGATACCGTAGAGTATGTGCTACTTGATGTTGTTTTACAAGCTGACGCCCTACTTACTATGTTCCAGAATCAAGTGAGCATTCACGTATATGATCGTTTGATTATCATGGCTAACCAGTAACGATTATGGAGGGACATCATTGGGTGTTATGTGTTGGATACTAGAATGTTACTATTAAAAATGCTAATCGATATTGGAATACAGTGCTACGATGGTATTTGATATTATCGAGCTTCTATTAGGAAAACATTTCCATTCATAGTCTATCTCCAACGCAAGAATACTTTCAAGGGATTTAAATTATTTAACCCTAGTCAATGTTGGTATGCTATGGGTTCATGATTAAAGCCATCGATGATTAGTTAAGTCAGCAACTACTTAACAGGAGGGAGGTTGTGATTAATGAAATGGTTGCTAAAGAGTATGTCTTTTTTAATAGACATCTCTTTCAAAGGGATGTACCACTTCATCTTAATATTGAAATATAAAAGGTAATGAGAAGTGAGAGGAGAGGGATATACAGGTTTTAGGAGGAAAAGTCTGGAATGTTCTTTAGTGATTCATAACCTTTTATGTTCTCACTATAAAAATATCAGTCCTTGGCATACATGATCACCTTTCTCTATAAATTGAAGTATGCTTAAGGTTATTGTTGCTTCTAGGCTGCTGGGATATCTTGATTTAGAGGACGAAAAACAAATTTGAAGAAAACCCATAGAAGGGACATTACAATCCACCAAGTACAAAAATAATTACATGATATCAGTACTTGTTAGCAACTACCAAGTATAGCTATGATCCTCAATGTATCACATCTTCACCAAATTCTAAAGCAATGTATCATGGGGATGCATCCCCTATCCTCTAAGGCCATCCAAAACATCTCACATATTTTTCTAGGATGTGGTAACACTATGGAACCACATCCCTCTTCTGAAATTACATTCTCACGCTTGAAGACATTCAGGTTTTTGTAATTTGGCGTCACCCAGATGTTCCCTACTTTGGGGGGTGCTTGGAAACATCTCTATGTTCTTGAGACATCAAGAGACATACCTCATTTGTTGACGATGTACTGGCCATGTCAAAACCCTTGTTTTACAAACAATATATTTTCTAGAAATTTGAAACAATATACAACACTGGAGCTTTTCAAATAGTTATTCGCATTATCTTTGTTAATATGACAATCAGATACAGTGCCTTTATCAATACAGTGCCTTTCCAACTGCTTGAGTATTTATATATCCATTATGTTAGTTAGCGCATCAAATGTTTTCTCCATTGGTCAAATTTCATTGGCATTTTTTCTCAAGATTAGATTTGGCATCCCATCCTCCACAGAATATTTTCTCTTACTAAATTTTTTGATATTTAGGTCATGTCAAATGTTCAACATATTACAATATTATATGTTAAAAGGACATCAGGCTTCCACAATCATAATATACGGAACAAATCATTCTGGAAAAATTATGTAAAACTCTAGGATTATTTGGCTCAAGGATGGTATAAAGGTGCAAGACACTTTTTTTTAAAACCTTAATTCAAAATAGAGAAATCTTACTTGCAGTTGATGTTCTTGAGGATATTTCTTCTAACCAAGATGAAATTAGAATGGTTGTCTTTTCATTTTATTAGGGGTCATTTACGTCAGATGGTAATTCTGAATTTATAGAAAAGACTAGGCAAGTTTGTTGATAAAATATTCTTCAGGAGTTGCTGTTGACGGGTTTATTTGCACTAAGAGATAATGTTTTGGATAAAAAATTTGAACTTGTTTATTATTCGAAGGATAAGAAATCTATGGGTTGTGATGGATTTTATGCTTACCAAATAAAGAGGATTTAAAGAGATTTGTTAGGTGTGTACAAGGAAGCGGTTCATGTGGGATCTCTTGGAAAAGACATTAACATAAAACTTATCTAGTTGATTCTGAAAGAAGAGGGCACATATATAATTAGGACCTAGATTTTGATTATGCTTTTGAATGTGTGTTATAAAATTCTCACTAAAGGCTTGGCTAATAGATTGAATAAGGTTTTGCCCAAGATTATTGTTGAGACACAAACTAGATTTGTCAAAAAGTTGTTCAACAACATTCATGTTGAAATTTTGGATAAATAACTTGGGGTTTTCTTTATTATGATGGTAAAAGTAACAAGAAAAGACACATATTTCCTAGATTGTTTGCAGCAAACCAAACAGGGTTAGTGTTCTTGGCTTAAAGAACTTAAACAACAACATATTTCTGCCAGTGATTCCAGTTCTGATTCAGGTACAATTGTTCACAGTCTTCTCTTTTAATCCAAGTTAAGTACTGTGTGGATCAGTCATACAAAATTTATATAAACTATAAAAAAAAATAGATATAATTTGCACAAAATACACAGACCACACTTAACAAATGTTTTCAACCAGAAAGTTGGCAAGAATAGGGCCCAAGCACACACCGAAATTTGTGGTAAACCTTACAACCCTTCAAACCCAACGGCATGCACTCAAAGTACAACTGGCAAGCATGATCATTCTCCAAAGAAACTTGGACTTTCAGCAAATACGAATCCAAAACCTAGAAATATTTTCCCCTATGATCTTATTAGCAAGCTGAATAAGGAAGACATCACTGACTGCCAGCCCATGCTCCAGATTCTAACTCCACAATGGAAATCAACCCCTGGTTAGGCAAGCTAGATAACAGCAACTAACTAACAGGTTTCTATGTTCCAACCAAGCATCGATTCCAAGAAAAATGCTCAGCAACAAATGGGCAATCCAACCTCCAAGTGAACCAAAAATATCAAAAGAATCTCAAATTCCAAAAATAAATCTCAAAAGAATCATTATAGGTCATCACTTGATGGCAATCCTAACTACCAAACAGTTTTTCTAGTGTATGTCTTTGGCTTTTGGTGTCTCGTGGATCAGCAGATCAGATGAATATAGCTCTCACAATGGATACTACTATCAAATATAAACCATGACCTCTCAAGTTCACTAGTACTAAATCTTAATTTGACTTGTAATATAATAATATTGTCACCTTAATATATGGTTTATCTATGGATCTTATTTGTTTCAGGGCATAACTTTCTGGCCAACTTTTGGGAAGTTGTAAACATCAGCTAGTTGAAACATTTTATACCATCACTTTCTCTACACATATATCACCCTCTCCCCCCACCCATCCTTCAAAAAACATGTGATGTACTTTCAAGTCCCATTAAATTACGTTGGGCATTTCTGAACATTTATCTATTTTCCATAGCTCCACAGGGACACATCCCCCTATAAATTCATAGTTTCAAACACGGGCACTTCAGGGATGTAGAGACAGGATGAAACATCCCCCTGCTGCCACCAATAGAGTGGGGATGCTTCCGAGACATCCTGCAAAAGCAAGGGACATCTCTGGGACACCCCTCCTGTTGAGGATGTCGGGGTGATGCCCCAAAATTTCCAAGACAGCTTGGGTACTCGTAGAAGTCTCTCAACTGACTCAGCAATGCCAGAAAGTCCCCAGCGTTTATGTGTCACAATAACAAGTTTGATTTTGTCAAATATTTGAACAGATAGGCCACATGATGGCATATACAAATGGTTGACCTTGGAAGAAAGAAGGAATATTTACATGGTATTGCAGGCAAATAGACTATTGAAACAGTTGTGACTATTTTTGTTTACGCAGATGCATGCTCTCTTCTCTTAGCTTTATGGAATTTCTGTTCAAATATTTCTTAATTCATACGTCACCAATACCAGGCTTGGTAGAGAGTGGAGGAAGTGGTAAGGGTAGGGTGGTAGTGGATGTTATCAAGTTTTCCTAATTATTTGTGAGCTTCAGCTGACTTCTATAAGAAGTTTCTACAGAGTTAAAAACAGAGAAGAAAATAAACAAAAAGACTAAAGAAAATTATATTACTATCTTCAACTGTGCAGCCCTAATCATTTAGACTGGTCAGATCTCAAAGCTTCACCATTAGTTCTCTACAGAATGAAGATTTGGTCATAAATAATGAGGATTTGATGTTGTAGAAAACATAGTGATAAAATTATGAAAAATGGCATGTGCAGTGAAAGCCCTGTGATCTTGATTGCTTTTAATTTGAGCTAGTTGGCAGGGAAAATGCCCCTTGACTCCACCCTGTATCATGATAGGGAATGGGCCAAGGGTACTGACCCTAGACCTCAAATCTGGTTTTAAAAAGTAAAAAATAAAATTTGTTTTGTGCCTATATTTTCTGTTTATGAGTAAAATATATACGTATGTATGTATGAATTACCATAAATATATTATATTTGTGCCTATAATGTCCCCATTCTTGCCATACGCTCTTTGGTGACTGATAGCCTATTTTCGGAAGCCCATAGGCTTGTCAGAGGTAAAATTAGGGTTTCTACTTTATTGATGGGTTCTGTCGCATCTTTCAAGGTTTGCATGTAAGAGTTTCTGATGCATGTCTGGTGGAGTTTTTTGGGCTTTTTATGAGCTTCAGGATGGTATAACATGCATCTTCATCCGATAACCTTTTTCGGAACTTGCTATTTTTAGCCAGTATGTTGGAGTTTCAAAATTTGGACTACGGATTCCTTCTGAATTTTTAGAGACCTCCAAGGTGGTGTGACATGCATCTGAATCTGACAACTTTTATGGGCACTTACTATTTATGGTAAGTCATGTTGGCTGCCCGGTTTGTGCTCAGAAGGCATTTGGTTTCTACTTTATTGACAGGTACTATGGAAGAGATTGTTGCTGCAAAAATTCTCAGGACTGCAATCAATAATGGCTCATTGATCAAATTGGGGGCTACTTCAACAAATAAATATGGAGACAGTGAAGGGGCGATAGAGTTAGAAGATCACGGTGCCCTTGCTGATGGAAAGTTTAAAGAGGTTCTCAAATTGAAATCTGATTCACCTCTTCATGAAGCTGATTGCAAACAAAGGATCGAAGAATTTGTAGAATCTAATCCTCTTCTTGTTCGAGTGCATTTTCAGTTGGTGGGTGGTGAAAGACAAAAGTCATGGAGCAGCTTTGAGGGCAGCAAAGATAAGAACAAAAATTCTGATTTTGAAATGCAGCTTATCAGCAGTTCACCATCCTTGCACATTGATGAGTGGAAAAGTCAATTCATGGTTTCCATTGAAGATGAAGAGCAAGTCCTATTCAAAATTGATCGCACACATAGTTTGAATGAAGAGAGACAAGGAGTTAGGGGTGGAGTTACCCTCTTCAATTTGCAATTTATCGAAGACTCGTTGGAAATTATGAAATCGGGATATCTATGCTGGATTAAAGATTGTAAATATGCCTTTGAATTTGTAAAGAAGGCAATTGATGCAATTCAAGGAAGTGAGAGAAGGGTTGATAAGCTTGCTTTTGAGCTTGAATCAACGAAGTGCACGTTAGAGAATGCTAAGTTGAGTGTAATGGAGGTAGGAGTCCAGCTAGCTGATTTCAAACATTTCAGAGAGTGTGAAGACGAGTTATACTTTGTGATTGGTAATCCTCCAAGCTTGCTTGTAAGTGAATGTATAAGAGTTTTAGAGGATTCGTTTTGCATTTGGGAATGTGATGTAAATTTCTTCAGGGGTAAGGAGGATCTTTCTTGGTCTGGTAACTTTATTTGGCACCTTCGATATGGAATGAAAAATCATTTGGAGTATGGTTGGAAAATTCTTTGGAGGGATAAGGATCAAACTTTCAGAATTAATGGTGTCGTTCCCTTTCTTACCAGCCACTTGGCAATCCCATTTGTTCATCAACAAATGGATTGGAGAGAATATTTGAGCAAAGGATGGTTCTTTGCTATGATGAAATCTTCAAAAACGTTGTTACCAACTTTGTTCGTGAGCAGTTATGCATATTTTGATGAGAAATTCTCATGTTGCAGCTGCTGCTTACCTCTTTGGATGCTGATTTTCCAAAAATCAATCTCAAGATGGTTATTTTAGACTTGTTTATTAGCTGGTTAATTCATTTTCAGGTCACTCAGCCTCCTATTTGGACTATTTTTCTGCCTCAAATGAGCAAAGGAATGATTCAATATGGACAAAGTTCAGGGATGGGTTGTTCATTGTTTATAAACAATGGAATTCTTGGCAACATCTCATACATTATTGCTTGGGGCAGCAAGCTTCTTGCTGATATGATTCATCAATTTGAAACTCTTGAAGTAAATGATGTAAAGATTTCTTGGAGATTCTTTGGTGTTATCAATTTACTACCAAGGAGGCATTGTTCATCCTTATGGATAGAGACGGAGTGTGGAGCATTCTTCCTTGTTTGGCATTGGACTGGTGTCATGTTTGAAAACATGGATGTTGTCAATCAGAGTTATGATAACAAGGTTTGTTGGTTCTACAGACTGATATGGGACCCGGGCACTAACATGCTTGGTGCATTATCTTTTAAGAACCAAGATATGTTGCTCCATCTTTGGTATGCAGAAGTTTTAATCAGAGTAGCGCAACAAATCAGAGGAACAAAGTTCCTGAGGATAATTTGGAAACCTAGAATCACATGGGCTTGCAGTTCAACAGTTGAAAACGAGGAAGCTACCATTAGCTTTTTGGAGTTTACTTCCTTGTTGTTCCAGTTTAGTTTCTTTGGAGAACAATTACTTGAAGAGTTGACAAAGATGGTGCAGGATTTGGAAGTCTCTTGTGATGGCATACAGCTGAGCAGTGCTTTTAGCAATTGGTGCTATCAATCTCCTAGGTTTATTTGGGACCCTGGGATCATGATCAGTTTCAATTTGGAGTGTTGTGGCATTGCTTGAGCACAAGCAATTTTGGGAAGGGCGAACTGTAATGTCCCCATTCTTGCCATAAGCTCTTTGGTGACTGATAGCCTATTTCCGGAAGCCTGTAGGCTTGTCAGAGGTAAAATTAGGGTTTCTACTTTATTCATGGGTTCTATTGCATTTTTGAAGGTTTGCATGTAAGAGTTTCTGATGCATGTCTAGTGGAGTTTTCTGGGTTTTTTATGAGCTTCAGGATTGTGTAACATGCATCTTCCTCTGATAACCTTTTTCGGAACTTGCTATTTTTAGCCAGTATGTTGGAGTTTCAAAATTCGGACTGTGGATTGCTTCTGGGTTTTCAGAGACCTCCAAGGTGGTGTGGCATGCCTTTGAATCTAACAACTTTTCTGAGCACTTACTATTTATGGTAAATCATGTTGGCTGGCCGGTTTGTGCTCAAAAGGCATTTGGAAACACTTACTATTTATAGTAAGTCACGATACTGCTCAGTTGGTGTTCAAATGAAGCTTTGCAAACCTACTATTTATAGCAGTTTGCTATTTTTGGTAAATCTATTTATAGCAGTATCATTCTAGCAATGGTTCAATCATTTGCAGTTCACATTTCTATTTTGGGCAGTGTGGCTGATCAGTTTGGCTTTCTATTGAGTTTGAAGTAAACTTACTATTTTTGGCATTTGCTATTTTTAGTAAGTCTATTTGTAGCAGTGGCATCATCTCCAGTTTGACTCAATTCAGGTCATCATTCTATTTCTGGCAGAATCAGTTTGAGCGTTGGTTTTGGCTTTAGCTTCTATTCCTCCTTGGACTGAGTTCCAGACTTAGTCAATTTTTATGTTTTGAAGTTGTACCCCATGCCTAGGCTTGATGACTTCAAGTTGTTTTTAAAAAGGGGGCATAAAGGGGTGATTTGAGCATTTAATATTTATATTAAATTTTTTATTGTGCAACTTGTAAATGGATTCCTAGAGGGAGATGATTAATGTTTTAATAATTCAAATAAAGTGCAACATGAGAGGTGGCGTCCCTTGGAGGAAGATGAAGAGTTTCTTGTGGGAGTTTCAAGTTGATTCATTTTCCAGCTGAAAAGCTTATTTATTGATGCATTGCTCATTCATTCTCATCTTTGGAAAATATGGTAAAGTTATGCTGCTGAATTGATTTCAGAACCCAGCTAAGGGGGAGCTTAGTACTTTTAATATCATTCTTCGGGCCTGAAACTATGGTTCCCTAGATGATCATTTGAGAGTGTGTTTCATTCAGAAGTGCATATTGAGCTTCATTGTTGCTGATTTTGGTGATAATTTCCAGTTTGGAAATTGCTGGTTATTCTATGGCTGAAGTAGATTTTCATATGCAGCTCTTAGTATGATTTAAATTTCATTATGGGTGTTTGATCATTCAATGTTTGTGCTCTTGGCGCCCCTAATTGTGCATTTGCAGATTTTATCATTGAAGAATTGAGTTTTTAAAGCAAGGTCGACCCTTTTTTTGGGCCGTACCATGTCTTTGTTGCTTTGGTTTCCGTGCTGGGCATATTTGGAGCTGTATGTGCCTTATTACTTGGTGTTTCTTGGCTGTCCAGCAATTGAGAAGGTGTGTTTTCAGTTTCAGTTGTTTTGGTGAAGGGTGGTGGGAGTTTTAAGCATATTGTTGATTATTTTACTTGGTTTGCTGGTTATTTTATATCAGACTTGGCTTATATTAGTTTATGCTTAATTTCTTGGTGTCAACACTTCAAGTTTCTTGTGCTTTCCATTTGGAGGAATTTAGAGGCACTTTGGAAGAAGTTTTGAGCAATTTTGAGAGGGTTAAGTTGCTGGTTTGATTATTCAGTTTGCTGGGATTTCATATCAGACCTGATTATTCACTCATATGCATATATATTCCTTGGTACTTCAGTTTATATTGCATACAAGAATATAGTGTATTCTTTGCAGGAGTTTGGAGCAGATTTTCTATTGCAGATTCATTGTAATAATCATTTTGTACTTGCAGATACTTAGCATTGTGAGGCTGAAACAGTAGTACCATTTCGTCATTTATATTTCTACAATTACTTCATGATTTAATTCAAACACTATAACCCCTGGATTGTATACCGCCAATGTGGAAAAATTAACATTGTATTTTCATTTATCACCCACTGGAAAGTGGCGAATTCCCACTATTGAGTGGATGCCTGCCGCAGTGGATGAATTAGTTTAGAATTGTAATGTTCTTTCCCCCCACTAATTAAGTGGTAGCGTGGAAATCTCTCATGGCTGGTTCACCACCTCTTTCTGCTTTCAATTGTATTTACTTCCAATCTTAATTCAGTTTCCTCCGCCATATGTTAGCACCTCACCCACATCGGGTCTTGTGTGCACATTCTTTGCATTGAGTGCATTTCAATTGATTCTCTTTGAAGCTAACACTAATCAATTAGCGTAGTGCTGGTTTGTGTTGTGATAATTCAAGGAAAAAATTGGTTGGCACATTTCAGTGCCCTAGCCATAAATCCCAAATTGGGTCCATGGTCCCCTAGTCACCTGTCCCCAAAACTCAACGGAACAATAGTATTTTTACTTATTCTTTCTCTGGACATTAATTGCTTATTCTTTGCTAGCAAAGTTTGTAAATCCAACCTATGTTGCTATCAATAAAGACAGATTCCCAAACTGGGGGTTTTCTTCAATTTCGAATAATCAATTCACTCCCCCTTTAAGAAGCTGAAAGACTAGTCCACAATACATTTGAGAAATACCCTAATCAATAGAGATATGTCTACATTTCTTACTTTTGTTTTCTACTAATACACTACCTGCTAAAAGGAAGCAATAAAATTTGTAACAAATTGTCAAATACCAATAAGAAAGGACAAAAATGTAACGACCCAACCCTTCAATAAACTAAAACTTTCCAAATTTACATCATGCGAGTAAATAAACGTGCTAACAAGTCATTGCAATATAATTTTTCTTTCTTTTATTGATAATATATGAACAAGATATCATATTAAAGTTACAATAAAGATTCCATTTCATTACAAAAACTTCACAAGTACAAGTGACAAGAAAACATACCTTTACAAACATAGCTCCAATGAGCTTTTGAACACATAGTAGTAAGAAGATCTAGGAATCCGTCCTTTCAAATCTCGGTACTTCACTAGCCTGTTGTGGAGGAGAAGCATCACTTGGGCACTTTTCCACCAACCACAAACTTATAATGTGGTTCCCCGCACATCTACCGTTCGATAGATGGCCCTCCCTTCAACGAAAAGATTGGTAGAGTAACCGATACTGTTAACCAACAAAGCATAGTGTTGTGTCCTACATAACTAGATCTTGTGCAATACGGCAACCCTTGAACTAGTATGTAATACGGGATCATGATGAACTAATAGTGTAGTCTCAAGCATCACACAATCTAAGTGGATGTCTTACCTTGCACTACTTTGGCCAAAGTGTTCTCATTCAGAACTTCGAATGAAAGTCATCTATCATATACACTACTCAGAACCGATTTGACTTAAGGCTATCTTACACTACGCATAAGTATTGCCTTCAATGGGTAATCTATCATCCCAGACTAACCTACAACATACTAATCTACTAAGTGATTACATAAGCTAGGTATATCCTTCAATGGATAGTCCATCATCCTAGATAACCAACCTTCAAACAATCTACTAGTAATGAACTTATTAAGCAAGTAAGTACACAAGTTCCCTCCATACTAGAATACTATCCTAGGAGTATCTCAAGCTTATCCGAGTTAAACAAATAACTAAGCTGTTTGAACTTCACGTGACTCTTGCAATCATACAAACCTAATAAATATTTAACTAATGCAAACAGCATTCTCCTACTATGGGGTAAATGCAAACAAGTTTCATCCCATGTTCAACATATCTAGTTTATTTAAAATACCTATGTTGTACCTCTTATAACATGGTTGAGTTCCTCAATCAAGTAATCTTTTTGACATATCTAGTATAGTTAAATACTTTGTGTCGAACTATCTCTTCGACAAATCTAATACAATTAAGTATTGTGTCAAGCAAACTCTCTTATCCTGGAGTACTTAAATACACAGTATAAAACTAGCTTAATAGCTACAATTCCCTTTTCAAAGACATATTAAACTCTTTAATTGCACACACAATAAAGACATATTTAAACTCTTCTCTTTCACACATAGAAAAGATATATATAAACTCTTGCAAATATAAATAGAAAGAAACCCCATGCATGTCATTGCTTTCCAGACAATGATGCCAAAGCAGCCTTCTCTAAACTGTAGCTTAGCTCAATTCAGCTTCCTAGCACAGCTCTCCCACTCCCTTTCTAGTTGATAGCACACTCCACTCAATAAAAAACAACTCTCCCTTACAAGATCACTCTTTCTCATTCACAATACAGTTGTATATGACTAGTATACTTGGAACAGCTAGGACGAATTCCTTGGGTAGAATACATCTCTCTCTCAAAGGTAATAGTAACTTACAGCAATGGAAACACTGACTGCAAACTATGGTCTTTCAAAAAAGTGAAGAATGGTTGTATAAATTGTACAATCAGTAATTACACTGATCAATACAAGAATACACCTAAGACAAATAGCATATGTTGATGGCCAATTAAGAAGCTCAGAGTGGGAGAAATGGAAAATGAATAATGATCAAAAACAATGGTAAGTGTAAACAATGAAGAATGGGGCGACTATTTATAGAGCCTAGCCCCCAATTCTTTTCCTATGGTTCAGGCATGTGGTTTGCCACCACAAAAATATGAACTATTCAACCCAGCATGTGGCGCAAGTTCTCTCCCTTACTCAGTTTCAACATGGTGAGTCGGCTTCCAGTAATTGACAACAGAATGGAGACTAATTCCATTGCATATGGTGGAATTTAAATCAATCGACACCTACAAGTTCATTTCTCAGATGTGGCACCAGTCTTCAAGAATGGCGGATTTATGAAGATACAGAGAAAAGGTCATTTCCATAATGATGAACACATAGCCTCTTTTCCAGGCGTAATTGACAAGGTTTCCAACTGCATTGGAATTATTCTTGCCTCAAATTCTGACTTGGTCCAAAATGCTCAAATGCCTTTGTGGATTTTAGCTCTGCGCACCCATAACCAAGTGACGTGATTTCTCAGTGCCATATGAGATTCAAATATTAGCCAAAGTCCAAAACACGAATGAAGTCTTCCGGTTTATTTCATAATTCTTTTTCTCCAAAGTTTGGAAATCATATCGATTAAGATTATTTCACTTTCAAAGTTCGAAGATGTTCGTTCACAAATATTTCGATTCAATAATATTTTATTTGCCATAGTTTAAAAGACAAATAATCAATTGCTTTTGGAAATAAATCGGTTTTTATAGTTGAATGATAAATATTTCATTGAATAGGAAATAAATCGATTTCCTAAGTTGAGAGATTAATATTAAATCAATATGGGAAATAATTCGATTTCCAAAGTTGAGAGATTAATATTTTAATTATATATTTTATTATATATATATAATTATAGTTTTAAATATATAAAACATATTTATATATATATATATATATATATATATATATATATATACCCAGGTATATAAATATATATATTTATATACATTTATATATATTTATATGTTTTAATATAACTATAGTTTATATATATAATCTTTAATAAATGATTATATATATATATATATATATATAACAAATATATATATATCGCGAGCCAGTCAGCATACATCTGACATATATATATATATATATATATATATGTAAATTTGTAAGGCAATAATAACAATAATAATAATATTATTAATATCCACATTATATCAGATGTATATCTCTTACTATCTTATACCGCAAATAATAATACGTGTATATTTTTATACACATATACTTATATTGTATATATACGTATGTACACTTCTCCAATAAGCATTAACACTTGCAAGTGTATCTGTGTATATATATATATATACAAGCATATTTATTATATGGTAATATGATAATCAAGTAATCTGTTATGACATAGAATGATCATGACCTAGTGTCTATTCCCACACATATGTCTATACAAGCATAGTCGTTTCCTCATGTATGTACCTCGGTGAGTATTTCTACTCACATATATGTGCATTTGCTAATGCACTCATACACAGGTCTATGTATATGTATTTGTATATATGCCCATAAACATGCTATGTTTTACGTTCATAAAACGACGTAAAGGTAACCACTCATAAAGCCCAATACTCAACCCAAGCACAATCCACATGATGTCATAAGGAAGGACCCAAAGCTCAACAGATAAACATCACCCAAACATGTATTCAAAGTAAACAAGACCTTTACTAACACAGACATATCGACTATGGATGACTTACCTATAACTCACACAAACTGACTCAATTGACTCCCCTCCATGTGGAGGAATGATACATATACCTGCATCCACTGACACACGCTCACGGGAGTCAAATGTTTACAACATAAGCAGTATACATTACATCTCATAAGTTAGAATATTCACAACTCAATAACCATCTATTCTCATTTATGCAGTATATCACCATGAATAACATCAATTGAGATAACATTAAATGAAATAACATCAAATGAGATAGCATTCATATTGATAACAAGGTACAAGCATCTCCAGATTTCACATTACATTTATATTTACTCTTATGTAGTAATAGTACAAAGTAACCCCACAATTTGGGGTGTAACAAAAAAGGATACCTTGCGGCTGAATCAGTCACCTTATCACAACCACTCAAGTTCAAAACTTCAAGATCAGAACAACCTTCAGCAATTGCTATTGCTCCTCTGTCGGTAACTGGGTGCTTTTTCGTTGATTTAGAAATTGTACAACTGAAACCCTAAATAGTTTCCATAATCAAAAAGTTGGTAAAAGTAATGATTCATACTATCTCTGATAAATCCCACATATTTTTGACATCCAAATTGCAATCAAACACATTCTTATTCAACAGAATTTTTTTTTAAAGTGAATAAGAAAAAAGCATTGTTAAGGAAGAACTTTATTAAATAATTTAGTTATGTTAAAATGGAGTTACTTATGAAATGAAAACAGGACATTCCAACAGTTAACTCTGTGCTGTATGGTAAAGAGAAATGAAATACAAAGGTTGGATAGTTAGAATGGGCCATACAGGCCAAAGTCATCAGTGAAGAAACAACTCTTTTGGTCAACAACTCCTTTCAATTCATTTTAGAATGAACCAATAGATATATATAGTACAGAAATCTCTATGCATGTCAGAAACTTGTCACTAAGCAACAACTAGAGAATCTGGACAGATTGCACCATTAATGATTAGGATCATAACATTTCGTTGTGAGCATATAATATGCTATTAAGACACAATACAAACTATAGTACGTAAATGAAATGCAAGCTAATGCCAACAATGCCCACCTTAAGACTTACAGAAAATAATCATTTCATTCACGCCCATCTCTCTTATAGTATAAAGGGTTGAGGAATTGTTAACTGGTCAAGAAACAATCACACAGACCATCATCACAAGACTCGGATTGGGGAGGACCTCAAAAGTTGATTTTGAACTTGATAGAAAAACTCAGCAACTGTCTATAAGAAATAATCTATTGTTGATTGTTTAATATTGATTTTACTTTTAAATTGCTTTTCTGCCTTTTTGACAGATAAAGCTGGCACTTGTTAAGTCTCATAACTATAATATAGATGACTCCTCACCAACCAGCTAATTACTAATCAAGAGAATCTAATTATTTCATCTTTTCAGTAACTGTAAAATATAAAATCCAATAACATCAAGAATATCCTTTATCTTGTCTAGTGTAATTCCATTTCTTCATTTCATCTCCCACCAAAACTTCATAAAAATGTTCCATTTAAAGGCTATTACAGATTATCTTTTTGAGGGTGGTTTGATATGTAAATTTTAACACTCGTCCCCCATAAGATGAAGACAGAGTTCAACATCAGGCTTAGAGAACCTTTTGTCTTAGATACCATATCCAAAGAGTTTCTCTTTTGCCAAAATTCACTTGCGACTTCCACCAAGCCTTGTTCCTATGGCTCTACTTCTCATGGCTACGTTAAGACAGGGAGCATGCCCTAAGGCCTAAAGGACTTAAACCCAGGTCATCATTACAGTAATCACTTTGCCTTACTATTAAGTCAAGATTCTCCCACCAAAACTTCATAAAAATGTTCCGTTTAAAGTCTATTACAGATTAGCTTTTTGAGGGTGGTTTGATATGTAAATTTTAACACTCATTCCCCATAAGATGAAGACGGAGTTCAACATCAGGCTTAGAGAACCTTTTTGTCTTAGATGCCATGTCCAAAGAGTTTCTCTTTTGCCCAAATTCACTTGGGACTTCCACCAAGCCTTGTTCCTATGGCTCTACTTCTCATGGCTACATTAAGACAGGGAGCATGCCCTAAGGCCTAAAGGACTTAAACTCAGGTCATCGTTACAGTAATCACTTTGCCTTACTATTAAGTCAAGACTGCTAGAATTCACTATTAATTCACTAGCGCTTGCATATGCAGCCTACAAACCAACTAGACCAGTACACATGGTTTCTTAGTGTTCAACCTCTCTTATAAATTTGATCGATTCTATAGAATGCATCTAATAAATGCCAAATTTAAGACAATATTCAGTGCCTATGCATTTATCACCCAACTATAATTTTTTTTTCTGAGAACATGACTCCTCACACGTAACTTAAAACAGTTAAAATTTAAAAACAGGATAGGGAACATTTATCATAGTAAGATGCCACAAAGTTTTGGTAGCTTCTTAAATGAAGATGTTGCTTCTAGTTTGGAAGACTGACATCATTTGAAAAAATGTATCCAAAAGAATATGAATAGTCCAAAATAATTAGCTTTCTCAACTAGATGCTACTACCCTTTCTCTTTGATATCCTTCCTCAACCTTTCAAAATGCTACGGACATGGTAACTGATGTACTTTTTGGCTACATAAATTGATTATACATCATGTGCAAGACTCATAAAATGAATGATGACAAAGGTGATCCCATATATGACTAGATGTTGATCATTATTGATATTTTGCAATGGTATGGATGCACAACCTTATCCATCATTGATCATTGACAGTTTGCAATGACATTAATAGTTTGCTCATCTATGACTAAATTTTCACTATCAAAATCTCAGAAGCACAACCTTATCTATTACTGCCTACTGTATGTTTTGTTCACAGATAGTTTGCAATGGTATTGAGATGATCCTTCTTTATAACCCATGTAATGCCTCAAATCATTTGCCTAGAAAGACTAGTGCTACTGCTAGTTTAAAGAGTTTCTAGTCAATATTTCTCTAAGTCTATGTAAATCATACATAATGTAAAGCAATCCCACAACAGTAAGACAATGTGTGTGCATTAACAACTTATGGATGGATTATAATTAATAATAGACATGGGATACAGATATAGGGCTAAGGGAAGATGACTTCATTTCGAAATAGAGTATGGGAATATATGGATACAGCTATATTACATTTAAATGAAGACACCAAGAGATGAGGATATCAGAATGTCCCTGAACTGGAGTTTCCTATTAACTATGGAAAGAACTTATACGAATACAGAATTATATGTCACATATAACTGCACCTTAAATAAAATATAATATTGAATATACTACCTAGTTTTTTTATATACTTCAAAGGTAAATGTTACAATCAACATCAGAAAAAAAAAATGGTTTGATATATTATCTTGATAATGCTAACAAGTAATTCTAATCACTAATTCATGCATATAAGAGTTAGGTTTGATAATGGATTACTAGCAAGCCCATAATTGGTCAAGGAACTTATTTTTTAGTACTTTCAACTTTCAAGTCTTGTGACTATGCACAACAGGCTTTTACTACGTTGCTCTAGGTCAATAGTTCTATTTGTACTCTAGTATGTTTTTCTGATTTTCCATTTCAACGAGTGTGACTTACACATTATTGGTTGGGTCTGGTACCTACCTGACCAGTTAGCCAAATGTAGATGAGTTGCATAGTACTGAAAGCTACTTGCATGTGGGTTACTATTTCAAACTTGTATGTAGATACTAAAGCTTGCCACGAACATTTGCAGTTGTTGCATCCGTCAGTCTGAAGCAGAGTAGTGTATGTCAAGTGGAGTATCTAACGTGCATTTAGATCAACGAAAGAAGAAAACTATGAAGCAGCTAGAAGAGCCTTGACGATCAATGAGACTAAGTATACAGATCTGAAACAAACACATTAACCTTAGGATTTCAAAAAGCAAAAACAAAGGACAATTGGACCCTGTAGCAGCAGAATGCACTGGAGAAGAGAGGCTTGAAAGTGTTAATCAAGTGATTGCAATATGACTCTCAGTGTCAGGATGATGCCTTATATTTAAGATGTTCTGCACAATATTGCTTTTGACTCTTAATTGTCTCTCAAAAAATGTATGTAACGTGAAACTCAAACATGTTGGAACTTCTAATGTCACATGGTCCCTATACAGATTTTATATGAAAGACAAAAGAGGTAGTAAGTAGATTTAGCACATGACAGCCAACCATATTCCAACCTAAAATATTTGTGGTGGATAAGTAAACTTTGAAGTTTGAGACAATATTTTACAAAGAAAAAAATAAAGGTATGCTGCAATTGGTGAACGCAGTGATGCAAAAATCTGACACTGACTTGATCAACAAGTGCAAGCCACACATTCTTGAAAAGAGAGGCAAACTGAAATGTCAAATTGCTTGGGTAATCTGTTAAAAAGCCATTTCTACAAAGGGTTTTACTAAATTCCATTCCCTGCTCCATCTACAGAAAATGGTAGGTTTTGGCATATTTGAATGATGAAATTACATTGGAGTTAGGAGAGTATTGTAAAAAGTGAAAGACCATTGAGTTAAGCTTATGTGTCCCTCAATAAGTACATCACCCCTATGATCTAATTTTGTGCATAATCCTACCTAGGATGTATTAGCATTCAGTCAATCTTTCAAATTGTTCCAAGTTCACTATGAGCTCTTTGGAGCCTACTCTGACCTAGGGTCCTCAAAATCCCAATATAGCTCAAGGATATTTACATAAACCTTTAAAAAAAAAACAATCTGGATTTTAGAGGAAAAGGAAATGACACCTCTGACTTGCTCAAAAAATGAGGGAAAATCTTTAATCTTGCAGAGCCTATATAGGTGAAGAATGTATTGAGTGGGACAAAAAGGAAAAATGATGCCAACCAATTATAGATTTCCCTATCAGCATAGAACCAGATGGAGGTCACAATGTGATGAAATTGTCCAGTCCATTCAAGCAAACTGATGGTTTAGTATCTGCAATGGCTAACTGAATCATAATGCTTGGTTCATTTTCATTTTGGATACTGGAGGAGAAAGCCAGGAAGAGAAATGGTAGAAAGTTGAAATTTGGCAAAGACCAGGAAAAACAGGATGCACACAGCTTTTGGAAGATTCTCAAGATGATCGAGTCACTAGAGGAACAGTAGAGGTTGATCTGTAACAACATTGTTTGGACTGTTTGTGCAACCTTGGTCAAGAAGCATATAGTTATGACAACATATGGCAGAATCAGGACAAATATAATGACAAGACTACAATGCTTCCATAGCAAGAAAAGATTGGTATAGAGTAGGGAAGTTGAAAGCCGATGTCCTCCAGACCAGCTTAAAGCCAGGTATGAGATTATTAAACAAGCCAAGTGACACTGTTGTTCAACAGCAGCAGCAAAGGAAGATCTGGTGCAGACAGATTAAGAAGGATGTTCAAGATTGTATATGGTCATTTTGGCTTTGGGCTTATATTCAAAAATTTGATTACAGTAACCCCACGTATTTCATAATTTTTCAATAATCTTATAAGTTACTTGCATTAAATTAGTCTTTCAGACTTGAACCCAGTTAGTGAAGTTTTCCGTGACTGATTTAATACAAGGAAATGAAAATGAATTTACACCAATTGTTATCATACCTCAAATCTAAGCTCCTGAAGTCTGGGGCAGAACCGACCAAGCTCCACAAGAACATCATCAAATACAAAGGGAAGAGCTATTCTTTTCAGATTTCTCAACAATCGTGGAAGGCCACATAAAATCACTTCTTCAATCTGCAATAGCAAATGAATATATTGAAAACTATTGTCCATAGTAGAACAAATGAATCTAACATCAGTATTTGCATACCATATGGCATAAGCTAATTCACAGAAAAACAAACAACAAAGGAATTTACAATGAACTGTGGCATCCAAACAAGAAAAATTTTAGAAAGCAAATCAGTTCTTAGGAAGCACATTTATTTTTTATACATAATTGAATTCATTAATACCAAAATCGAACAAAAGAAAATCCAAAACAATGGCCCGGCAAGATTTGTAACGCATTTGCTAACTGATCCCGGTGGATCCATGTAAATGTGTGAATTTGTAAATGTGATGGAAATAATTTAAGCAGCATGTACATAGGCACTTCATTATTTGTAAATCAAGGTTGAGAGTGGAAGCGGAAAGGCCCCTTAGTTGGCTTTCCAACTCCTACAACTTGTTGTCTTTAAATTGAAAATGTTGTACAATACTCCTTCGAAAGATTGAATAGATTTGTGTTCACTAGTTTACTGAAAGAGTTTTTATTATTAATCAATAATTAAACTTTATTAAAGATTTATCATAACTTTCCTAATATTATTTAAAATGACCTTTTTGTAACTTGATGTTGGACCTTCAGCACTTTTTGACCATTCCTTATCTTTCCTGCTTGCTTAATTTCATGAACAAGGTTGTTGGCTCTAAATCTTGTATGCGCCAACCTGCCAAAATTCATGACAATTATGTGCCCCTATGTTCTTGTAGCCCTATGTTGACAACCAGTCCTATTGGCATAAGGTGTCTCAACCTTGTATACCCAGTGTTTGTATTTATTTGTTGGTTTGGCCTCATTTTGGCAAGTGCAGCATCCCACTTTGTGTTGGCATTATTTGCCATGTGTTGACCAATTTGGGAAGTGTGCAAGAGGTTGTAACAGCATCTAATGTATTATGATGTGTAAGAGCATCTTATGACATTTTAAGATGGAATTTATTTACGACAAATTCTTATGATGCATAAGAGAATCTAAGAGGAGTGTTGCATTGGAATCTTGAGCAGCATTATGACAAGTCAAGTGGCATCTTTGAATGGGTTGAACAAGCAAAAATGGGGTGCCCAAACTGGGAGTTACATATGAAGATTCTATGAAAACTTATGATAATTGTAAGAGCATATTCAAACAAGAGACGCATTGTGTCCGATTCCTGCTGATAAAATGTGTAACATGTAGTTTGATATTGATATTTACATATAATAATTACTACATGAGTATAGATGCATATAATTGAAAATAATATACACAATGTCTATTTGTAGACCACTTTGATCAATACATTAAAAGTTCTAGTAAATAATTATATGATTGAAGTTTATAGTCAATATGTTGAGATGAGAAGCCTATAACATTTACAAATACGCATTGTGCTTGTTGAAGATGTGGCATTGATTCTACTTGTTGAAAATGTTGCATTGATTCTACTTGTTGAAGATTAGAAACCAAGCACTTTTGAAGAGAACAAAGATCATTTCAGCTGCAACTTTGTTTTTGTATTGGATATGTGCAACTCATTACTTCCTCCAAAAAATGTATGAAGGTGGCTATGGAGAGATTGTTTTTGTTTAATATGTAACTAGCTTTAAGTATTAGTAATACATTTTTTAAATGTGTAGTAGGAAAAAAAATATTTGAAAGGAATATTCTATTGTATATTAAATATTATTATATTAATTAATAGCTAATATACGATTATATATATCATAAATATATAATAATAATCATATTAGTAGTAATTATATATAGTACATCAAGAATTGTATATATTTATATAATTTAAATTATATGTTTTATAAATATATAATATTAATATATTATATAGTACGATTATTATTATATTATATAATATTAATTAATTTATATATAATATAGATATATATAACATATACTAACAATAATATACTAATTATATATTATATTATTAATACAATAACATTATTATAGTATATAATATATTAATTGATATATTATTACATTAAACAACAAAAAAATATCAATTCTATGAGTTTGTCAATCAAATCAAATAGTTCCACTTTTTACTAGTGCATAATTGACTAGACATATTATAGACAAAATTTATACTATTTACTAATTTATAGCGTTTTCAAATGAATAGTATCAAATAGTTATACATTAGTCAAAATGCTTACCACATACTAATATGACTGTACATACTATGATCCAATAGAATTGAAGAAAAATAGTTTTCACATATTGAAATAAATTTTAGAAAAATACATACATTAGAAAAAATAGTCAACTGATTTTAATTCTTTGCTCCTATTGGTTCATTTGAACAAATTAATAAAACTAGATGAATGCATTAATATACCTGCCTACATCAAGAACTAAAAATTATCTGTAAGACCATGACCAACTTGGGCATTTGAATTGGGGCCATTGTTTTGTCCCATGCTTTTGAAAAATGACTCTTAGTTTGTGGCTTGATAATTGCCTATTTATTGGTACTTGGAGATTGGAGTATTGTAGGAGTTGTTTAGTTGATTTGCAAGTATTCTTATGCTGCCAAAATTGCTCCAATCTACATGTTGGTGATGCTACTATAACAACATGTCTCTACTACTATTGTTGTGGATGATAGAATTGGTTCATGCTTTCAAGTGTGGAATTTTTCTCCTAAAATAGTATTCCCCACATAAACCTTGTGTTATAGTATAACTTTATTATTATGTGTTATTTTTTCAACTATAAAGGTGTTTTATTTTTTGTACATTTTTCCCTCAAAGATTAGTGCAGAAAATGTTTCCACACATTTTTCTTCCTTTTTGATCTGAGAAAATTTATACTAAGGTCTACTAAATCTATGACAATTGCTAAAGTTTACTACATCTACTCACCATGTGGTGGATTTGGCACCTTAGTGTTGGCTTATTTATACATGGGCACTATTAATTGGCATGTTAGTTTGTGGCACACACAATGCTCTTAGCTGCTAATGCTTTGGTCAAGCACTCATTGGCCGTAGATTTGTTTCTCCTTTATCATATGCCATTTATTTATTTATCAATATGCTTGACGCTTCTCAATGGCTAGCGATAGGCTTATAACAATGGGTCCATCCATCACGTAGTAAAACCAATGACCTACGCATCTTCATGGTGGGGCTCACTCCCCACAATGGCTACTCGTAACTATTTAATGCATCTTCTTTTGTGATCCTCTTGGCCATGTGGCATCACTCATACTGTGTATCACAGTGGCTATTCTCTAGCATCATCATGGCCACTTTTTTAAACTTCAAACGTTTTAATAGATGCCTAAACCTATATAGCATTTAAGTCATCCAAACACCATGGCCATTGGTTTACATGTCTCTACAATGTAGTGATTGACTTGAGGAGCCTACTAACAAGCCATACCAATTTCCAGGAACCTTCTTGTGTCCTATGGGCTATCTCTGGTAGGTGGTGGCATATAGGATTCACTTTATGATTGTATATCTATGCATAGGTTGGGTTTCTTCTTCATGGTTGTGCAATACTCCTTGGTTATCTCTACATAAGCAACTAGTGCTAGAGGGCATCCTCCTAATACTTGTTAATCTCCTATAAATGTGGTTTGTTGTGATGTCCCCTTCTAATTAGGCACTCGGACATCAGTAGATTAGCCTATCATGTTGACCCTCGTAGGCTAATGGTTCTGGATAGAGGGTCACTTGGACGGGCACTTGGTCGTCAAACTTCAGTGTTGACCTCCGGAGTATGACAACAGCAGAGTATGCCAAAGACTCTTGGGCTTCTGGCATCGTTGAGGGTTCGGTGCAAGATAACAGATATTCAGTTGTAAATGATCTTATCATTTGCAAAAGGAAGGATTTTCTTGACCCCAGGATCAGAAATGAAGAACACGGTATTGAGGTCCTTTCATGATGCACCCATGGCCGGACATCCGGGGTATTTCAAAACTTACAGGCAGGTTCGAGAAAGTTTCACTTGGAAAGGACTCAAGTCAGATGTCCTTCAATATGTCAGAGAATGTCCTGTTTGTCAGCAGAATAAACAAGAGCACACCTATCCTACCGGTTTGCTTCAGCCACTTCCAATTCCTGACAGGAAATGGGAATGCTTATCGATGGACTTCATTACGGGCTTGTCGAAAGCCCAGGGTAGATACTGTATCTATGTAGTTGTCGATCGCCTCACAAAGTACGCTCATTTCTTTCCGATAGCAACTACATATTCAGCTACACGGGTAGCAGAATTGTTTTTTCGTGAGGTGTTCAGGTTGCATGGGCTACCCCGAAACATTGTCAGCGACAGGGATAGTCGGTTCTTGAGCCACTTCTAGCAGGAGCTATTCAGACTATGCAAGACAGAGCTTACTCCGAGCACTAGCTACCACCCGCAGACAGATGGACAGACGGAGATTGTTAATAAATGGGTGGAAGGATATCTCTAAAATTATATAGCAGGACAGCAAAAGGGTTGGGTGAAGTGGATTCAACTTTGTAAGTACTGTTATAATACCATGCCCCACATGTCAATTCAGATGTCCCCATTCATGGCATTATATGGGTATGAGGCACCCAACTTTCTTGATTTGTTGCTGAGTGACAGTAGAGTGCCCAGTGTTGGGGATCTCTTACATGAGAACCAAGATATTATGAGAGCTCTCCGTGAGAACATTCAGAAGGCACAAAATCAACAAAAGAAGTATGCAGACTAGAGAAGAGTTGAGCGATCTTTTGAGGTTGGGGATATGGTGTATTTGATGCTTCAGCCTTACCGCCAGTCAACTCTCAGGAAGAGTGGTGCGGAGAAACTCAAGCCGCGATATTACGGACCTTTCAAGATCGTCAGACGAGTAGGCGAGGTGGCTTATGAGTTGGACTTGCCGGTAGATAGTAGGGTACACAATGTATTTCATGTGTCATGCCTCAAGAAGGCATTGGGACATCGCGTCGTTCCTTCCACAACTTTACCACCCTTGGATGATGAGGGGAAATTGATTCTGGTACCTGAGGCCATCTTAGAAGTTAGAGAGAGGCAGTTGCGGAGGCGGGTCATCAGGGAATATCTAATCAAATGTAAGGATTTGCCGGTAGAGGATGCTACATGGGAGAGCGAGGACATTTTACAGCATCCAGAGTTGAGATTGCTTGGGGACAAGCAATTTCAGGGAGGGCGGACTATGATGTCCCCTTCTAATTAGGCACTCAAACGTCAGTAGATTAGCCTATCATGTCGACCCTCGTAGGCTAATGGTTCTGGATAGAGGGTCACTTGGACGGGCACTTGGTCGTCAAACTTCAGTGTTGATCTCCGAAGTATGGTGGCAAGGTGAATTGTTGCGTTTGGCATGATACTGGTGCTTAATTTAATGATATTCACCGTTTATTTCACCATCCTCGGACTCGGGACCATGTGTCTTTAAAATGAAGGGGTCACTTTATATTTTAAAGTTACTATTTATTACTAAAGTGGAAAAAGTTATAACTTAAGTGAATAGTGCTCACTTTAATGAATAGTGTTTCCTTTGTTAAATTATAAATAACAAGTGAGAAAGTTCGACCCTTCTCATTAGATGATCATTTTGCTTGAAGAAAACTTTGGAATGAAGCTTGGAGGAAGGAGGCTAGGGTTTCCTGATTTCTTGCAGTGGGTGAGCCTGGTGGGGCTTGGTTCTTCGTTTGGAGCTGCTTGAGGGTGTGAAACACCACCTTAAGGTTGTGTTGGTGTGTTGGGCGAATTTTTTGATCTTTCCTTGCCAATGGCGTATTTTACCTTCCATTTGTCTAGGGCGGACTTCACCCTTCTCCTTGCCATGGCCTGTTTAGCCTTGCCTTGTCTAATGGCGGACTTCACTTGTAATTTGCCATTTAATTCAACATATGGCGAATTTTCCTTGCAATTTTACCACTTCCAAACATCTTGGAGCAGACCTCTTCACACTTCCACCCTTCTCCAACCTTCTTGGGGCGGACTTCACATGCCTCTTGCCATTCTTCACCTTACTGGGCGGACTTGCTAGCCTTCATGCCATCTCCCTTGGGGCGAACTTGCTCATGACTTAGCCATTTTCTTTCTTGCATGTTGCTGGGCAGACTTGCTAGCCTTCTTGCCATTGACTTTTTGGGCGGACTTTGACCTTTCCTTGCCAAGGGCGGACTTGGCCTCTCCTTTGCCATGGGCGGACTTTAGCTTCCTTGTGCCATTCACCTCTTCCTTGGGCGGACTTCATGCTTCTCATGCCATGGCGGACTTGGAGGCCTCTCATGCCATGGCAGACTTCAGCCTTGGCTTGCCAGTGCCTACCTTTGGCATGCCAAAGGTAGGGCGGACTTCATGCTCTGTCTGCCATTCTTTCCTCATAGGCGCCCTTCATCAAACTTAGCCATTTTTCCCAACTTTTGCCATTTTACCTTGATTTTCATGATTTCTGGAGGCGTGTTGACATCATGCTCTGTGGGATCCGAAAATAGAAACTTTTTCCCAAAATAGAAACTTTCTAAAAATAGAAACTTTCCAAAAATAGAAAAAGCAAAAAGCATTTCTAAAAAATAGGAACCCTAGAATGGCCTAAAAATGCCAAAAATCAAAAAAGCAAAAAGCAAAAAAACAGAATCCCTAAAAAATAGGAAGTGTCAGAATTGACTGAAAGCAATGGCGTTCCTCGTCTACTGGGTCTTATGATCATTTCCATGACGTTTAAGCATACAAACGGGTCCAAAATTACAACTTGGCCGGACTGACTCTCAAAAATTATTCAAATTTAACTCCTAAAGACGTTGCGCAGAGGGCGGAACCAAAACTTGGGGGTCCCCATTTGCAATGGGGCGATGTGTGAAATAGGTCACAACAAGTTGTTGATCTGTTATTTGCTGCTTCTTTTGGAGATCTACGTCGTTGTTTGCAAGTTGTTTTGAGCTTGGTTTTGAGTGGTTTTGGTAGTCATTGTCTCCAATCACGATTGCACAGGAGCTGCTTACTTTTTGTGGTGTTTTGGAGCTATTTTGGAGAGCTACAGCCAGCCACCCTTTCTTGAGGGTTTATATCAGCACAAGGAAAAAAAACGCCTACCGTAAGAGGCTGCAACTTCACCTAAAAGGGGCGCCCTTACCCTAAGAAGCTTTCTATTTCGGTTTTTGGTGAGAGAATTTCATATTAAAAGAGTAATCAGCATTTCATTGGGGTTTACTACTGTAGCAAATCACTATTCACAGTGATGTATGGCTGTAAGTTAAAGTATAGTCTATGATATATTTAGTTTCGAATCTGATGTAAGTAGTATGTTGCAAGCCTATTATTATGTAATGAAAAAACTATATTTGGACACAGAAATGAACAATGTACTCCAGTTATTTCAGTAGCTTAGTTTATTTGAAGCTTTCATGGTATGCATCTGCTCTTTATGTATCATTCTAGTATTTTTAGCAAACAAACTCAAAGCATAAAGGAAACACAAACTAAAACAAAAAATCAGACCTACAAATTAAGTGAAAACAAATCATCAGAGTGGTGGTTCATCACATTTGTTGTTGCAAGTAGTTCATCATGCTAGCATAGCAGGTAACACTCTTTAGGTTTCTCATTTATGTTGTAAGAATCCCCATTCTCGCATGATACATGTCATTAAGTCGTCTACTCCTCTAGTTGGTGCACTACATTAATGACCTAGAATGCCACATTTGGAGTGTGCCGACTCTTCTCTCCCTATTGTCATGTATCTTCTGCCATTAATGCTCTATTTTCAGCCTTGCACTGATATGACAAAGATCTTGTGTGCTCTCATTGAATGCTCTTGCTACTTGTGGTTGACCCATGCTATTTGTGATCCTTCGGATGGTGTTTCCAGCTGGTACAAAGGTTTGACTTGACATAATATGATCTATTACATGGCTGTGATGATTGTATGGAATAAATTTAATGCTCAAAGACAATATTTACACCCCCAAAGGCCTATTTTCTGTTTGTATTTACCTTTGTAGCCAATGAAGGACATTCTCCTTTACTCCAAGTACTTGTATGCAGATCCAAGAAGGATTTACTCCTAATGCAGGTGCAATCACCCCTACCAAAGTGTGCTGACAATGACAAAGGCTTTGTTGCTGTCCTATGAGCCAGCCTATGATGCATGAATGCTGATATGACTGTTCTCATATGCCCTCAAGACAAGAAATGAAATTATAATGCTATATCTGCAAGTTTGTTGCATATTCTAAGGAGGGTCTTTAAACAAATTTCTTCACTACAAGTGTTTAAGTAATTTTAGGGCATCAATTGAAGAATATCCGATTGTGCAAGGGGTGGAATATGTGTTGTAAATCACGGAAAGGTAGTTCAAATAGGGTTTTGTCTCCATGTCAAGATGTAGCAACTCAAGGGAATCTTTGAACTTGGTTGGTTCCCACTTGAACCACCTACTGGAATAATTGTACTAATTAGATTAATGAATGACAGGCATTCTAAATTATTACAAACTTCTTTGTGATGGTCGTTTCTTAGTGCATGTGGAATGTTGCCAAAGATGGATTATTAAGTATGTTCACTTTTGAGTGTCCTTAATCTTTTCGGTTTGCATCCACATGCAAGCTTGTTTCCCATTAAAATTACTGATTTGCAGGCATGTTTTCACCATTCTTGCAAGTTGTGATTCAATTGCACAATGGAGAAGACAGCGATCTGATCAATGAGACATCTAACAAATTTCATTATGATCATGTCTCTCTTGTTAATGTAGAAGTGGATTAGATTTATCCATGCTCTTTTGATCCATTGCTATTACTAGTGTCCCTGTCATGTCCCCTTCTAGTTGACATCTCTCCGAGCACAGGATTAGCCTATTATACGACCCTCGTAGGCTAATAGTTTGGATAGAGGGTCATGTTGGAGCTTGGCTCAGCTTCAGTCGGCAGTACTTGATCAGTTGGCTTTCGTTCGGGCTCATTCGGACACTTCTAGCCCGAGTTGCTATTTTTAGCAGTTATTCAGCACTCAGCGTGGGACCCCTGCTATTTTTAGCAGTATGGATTGATAGCGTTCAGAATCACTTCAGTGTTCATCAGCTTCAGACGGTTTGTGCATCGGGTATATATCGAGAGAGATATTAATATTTAATTGATTTAATTAAATATTAATTGTGGAGCATTATAATATAAAGTTATAATATTTTATTATAACTTAAGTGATTTGGCTGAAGGGGTCGCCCATCATGAAAGGGGGGGCCAATTTTTAATTATATTTTGTAATTAAAAATTTGAGTTGAAACTATTGAAATATTAAAAGAATAAAAAGTTCGAAATCTTAATATTCCCTATTATTAAGGAAATCGCACTTTTCAAGAGATATATGCATTTGCATTGGGAATCGAGCCATTATGTTATGGAGTATTGAAAAATTGATTAAGTCTTGAGCAGAGCACAGAAGCTTAGGGTTTCAGTCTCGAAGCATTGGGGAACGAGCCATCTCCAGTGAGTACGATTCAAAGGGTGTGAAATATCATCCGATTTATTGCCAGGCAGAGGGATTTCTTCATCCAGAAGAAATTACAGAGCATTCAGAGGTTATTTGCATTCAGGGATTCAGTAGTAATTCATTACAGAGGAGTCTCTTACCTTGAGGCGTTTTTTTTGTGGATATCTGGAGGCTATTAGGGAAGCCGTACATTTCATTTAATGCTGCTGCTGCAGCCGTACCATCTGCTGATAAGCCGTACATCTTCAGCTTGAAGCCGTCCTCAAATCTTGAGCAAAACGCCTATCAGTTTGGCCTTCTATCTCCATTCTTGGTGGCGCCTCAACATTGGTATCAGTTTGCAATCGATAGACAGAGGGAGAAAGGAGCATCCATTCTCAGCCGTACCATTACCAGAAATTCATTTATTGCTGCAAAGAGAAATCAGGTTTTTTTTATCAAATAAAGTGTTGCTTTTTAATTTGCATATAACTGGATCTTTATTGTAATCGTCTCAGAAGATTGAATAATAGTCTGGCATCAGTATTTGAGATAGATCTTGTTATTTCCGGAGTTGTTATATTTTATTTAGATTTTATATCATTTATTTGCAAAATCGCCATTTTCAATATTTATGCAAAAACACCAAAAAAACCAAAATCTTCAAAATCAAACAAAAAACAGTCAGAAACGGAAACAAGGGAAACAAGGGGTTTCTACAGTCCCATCTTAAGCAAGCAAAAAATGATAAGTTGTTTGTCATATCTGTAATGTCCCCATTTTTCAAAGTAATGGCAAATATTGATATTTAGCTTATTTTAGTTCCATAAGCTAAATAATGGAGTTATAATGGAGCACTAATTAAATTAATTATTTTAAAGTTGTCTATTTTAAATAAATATTAAAAAGATAACTTTATTTTAATTAATTTAATTAAAGTGACAAATAAAAAATAATAAATATTATAAAGTCACTTTACTAAATAAAGTGTGCTTCTAGAAGATTTGAGGAGGTTATTTTGGATTCTTCTAAACAACTCAGTTGAACCTTTAAAAAGAGATGAGAGCAAGTCATTTGGACATCTTGGTTTTGGTATTTTCTATCAAAGAAATTTGGAGAGCTTGTGTATTGCAGGTTCAGCTCTTCTAAGAATGAAAACCCTTAGAGGAATAAGTGGATTGGATGAAAACCCAACTCCACATTGAGAGGTGGATTCATCATTGAGCTTATTTGCAGGCTTGGCTTTATTGGAGAGCTTCAACCAGCTAGGGCTTGAAGGAAAATATCATTCTAGGTAGGGCTTTTGGAAGCATTTGTTGAGTGTTTCAGACTTGTAGCAGCTGGAATATAATTTATATATTTATTTCTGCAAATGGGCACTAGGGTTTGGTGAAGTTTGAAGAAGAAATCATCATTTCAGCTCAAGGGCCTTTAGGGTTTGATGGCATTATTATTATTACAAATTTCTTTGAAGCATTTCAAGCTTCTTTCTTGCTGATCTGAAGACACCACCTACAGCAGTACATTTGCAGCTTACATCCCATCATTTCCATTGGCCAAAGTATTTATATTATTAATTATTGTAGCCTATGATCTAGGTATGTTTGTATTTCATTGGGAATCAATATAAATTAGATTTTGAAGGAAATGCCTGCTGCTGTAATCAAATCAGACTTATATCAGACCTGTAATGCAATGTATTCAGACTTGATATAGTGCAAATAAAATCAGATTTGAGGTTGAATGTTTCATATTGGTTGATGTTATGATAGTAGTTATAATTTCTATGTTTTATGCAAATGATTTGGCACTAAAATTCAATCAAACATGTCATGTCCCCATTTTGGAGCGATAAGGAGAAGCATTAAGTTAATTACTTGTAAGGTTTTCCAATGGGTTTGCTAACACGTTTTCTAACATGTTTACTAACATTCTTTGTTGGAGACTAATAATTAATTAATTTAATAAAGTGACTTAAATAAAATGACATTATAATATAAAGTCACTTAAAATAAAATAATACTTTATTCTAGAAGCTTCTGGAGATTGATTGCAAATTCATTATAAGGAGCTGCTGGGAGTCATTTGAGGATCATCTTGACTTGGATACTACTTCTGATTATTGGAAAGCTTGAGTGCTTGACATGGCCTGAGGGTTTGAATCCTCTTGTATGCTGGTTTCGGTTGTGTGACACCAACCCTAGCTAGTTGGGAGTGAGAGATATCTCAATTTTTCACATTTGAGCAAAATTAGTGGCCAAAGGCCAATTTTGGATTGGAGCGATTGGAAGAATAAATCTGTGATTATTCTGGGTCACTTGCAGCCAGATAGAGGAATCGATTTCATTCATATCAGCTCACATATGCATCGATTCTTATTGGAGATTGAGGCGCACTACTCTTGGGGTCTTTGTGATGATATTTGATGCTTGTAAAGAGATGATTGGTGGCTGCTTTCATTCACATACATTGACTGAAGCTGAAACAGGGGCAGCCCATCCTTGAGGTGCAATTTCATGAAAGGAGCAGCAATAAATTCCAGTAAAACTCTAGAGGTGTCGCTGGAGGTTGAGAAGACTAGGCACAGCATTATTAAGGTCATTGGCTTCATCAACAAGGCAAATCGACTCATTATGTGAAGGCTGCTATCATTATCAGGTTCCATCGATTTTGCCTTAGCTGGTTATTTTAGAGTCAGATCATCTTAGTTAGAGTCAGCATTGTTAATCATGATATTTGTCATTGTAAACACTCTATCACATAGTCTAGTCTGATTGCAAATGAGTCCATGATTGCATCGCTGTTCCAAGACAGCCATTGTCTATTTCATTGTAATCTCAGATTTGTAATTTCAGAATCAGCATTGTAATAGTTTTATATTGACAAATGTAATTCTTGGAGGTTGGCTGCATTTTGTATATGGGAATGATTGACTTCATATCAGCTTTCAGTAGTTTGCACAACAACTGTTTGATGTAATGTCTAGTAGAAGCATAAGTTATTTGCAGTCATATATTGCATTGGAAAAATACAAAAACAGTTGCACTTCATTTCTCTTTCATTTGTAATCATTTGCATCTTTGAAAAAGCATTCAAATCAGCATTTGGCATCACTTCAAACCAACCAAACTCAAACTGAAACTCAGAACCAGCAAGAACAAGGTTGCACACAAAGTGTTTGTCAAATTGTCCAAGGTACAAAATCAGACTTTTTACATCAGATTTGGCAAGGCACCTTACAAAACGCAAGCATAAACATTCAGAAATCAGAATTCAGTCACTTTGCATGCCAAGTGTTTGACAAAATGTCAAACAGCCCAAACTCAAAAATTAGGGCAGAATAAGCAGGAGTTCTTACAGTCCATTTCCCAATCGATCCTACATATTAGGTTTGTACTTGTATCTTCCCAATTTCCATCTGCTATGTGTTTTACCTTTTTGACTATACATTTTCTTCCAACTTTGCTCTCCCCTTCTTGAAGGAGTTTCGTACCTTCCCTTAGTGGCATGTCGTTGCTTGACTCCCAATGCCCTAATCTGTAGTATGTGTCTAGTGGTATGGCTGATCCCCAATCTCCAATATTTCCACAAGTGTTCTCGTTACCCTCCTAACTTTCCAATATGTTTCATATTGTTTCCAGTAGTTTATTTTTGGCGCCATAATTTTCAAATTGAAATCTTTCTCACCCGTGATCATTGTTCAAATTTAAAGTTGCATGTGTGCTTGGTGGCTGACCTATTTTTGTTTGTGAAGGATATAAAAGAGTGAATGTTTTCATTCGGGAGCATCATGTACACTTAACCAAATTTCATTTTCAATTCATTTGAGCACTTGTATTCAAGTGTGGGAATCCTAGGACGAAAACCCTAGTGAGTTCAAAGGGCGATCTTATATAGAGTTCGTGATTGAGCTTCATTGGGCATAAATTCCAGCCACATTGTATTGATCCATTTTTTCATTGCTGCTGGTATGAATTGTTGTTGTAATTGCTGATATTGCAGAACCATTTGAATGTAATCCAATCATTGATGTAACAAGAAAGAGATCAGGAATTGTATCTATTATTTGTTGTTCATTATAATAGGAAATTTGATGTTACGTATGTCATTGCTGTATGCAATGTAATGATAAAGCTGATGTACAAAAAGTAAATTAAGATTGAGTTGTCTAAGATCTGTCTGATAATGTTGTTATCCAAATAATAAGTGTTTCTGGAAGGTTAAGATTGGATTTCCATTATTGTTTAGACTCGGGCCATTACATTGTTGACCATGAAAGTATGTGTCCATCATGCCGATGTATGCCTTGTTAAGGGGATTCACTTGTAGGGGTATTATGTTGCTGTTATCATTTGCTGGTTATGCATGGATGTTGTTATCTGTTACAATGTCCTGTGGGTTTGTATGTAGTCAGTATTGATATGAATCTAGTGACAAATTTTGGGATTCATAGTATCTTGGGTTAGGTTGCTTAAGGGCCTTGTACCTAATCCTTCATTTCTCTTTACTTGGTCTATCTGAAAACCTTAGGGAACACCCCCCCTGGCTTAGCAAATGTGTAACTCACAAGCACTAGCCCATTCATGCCATAGTCTAATTATAAGTTCTACCCATTATCACTTGTTGACATTCCCTAGACTTGGGTTTTGGTGTTCGTCTTTAAGATTTGTGGGAATACATGTTTGAGAGCCAACAAATGACATTATTGTTAGGGAAATTCCCCTTAGTTGTGTTCATTTCCACGATAGTACACATGAAAACTTTGCCACGAGTGAACCCAAAGATACATTTTGGTCCTTGAAGATTATTTGGTGCTTCAAGGTTGTCCTCAATATTGAGGTGGCTACTCTGCTGTCAAGAACCAAGATTTTTGCTGATGCTAATAGCATGTTGTAGTGAATCAAGGGGCATCTGAAGTGGTGCAGCAGTTGGTAATTAAGGTACACATGATATCCTTCCCTCCTTTTGATGAGACAAATCTTCTCTCAACAAAATAAAGCATATTTGTCTTGATGCAGCCCTGCACATTGTAAGTTTATATATCATGGACCCTTGGCATGAGGACTACATAGATCTATTCCTTCTTATCCCTCTGGATCTAGTTATTATGGTGAATATGAAAACAAAAGTTACTACACTGAAGCTTCTTCTTGCTGTCCAAGTAACTATGCATCTTCTCCACATCCATCCCAATGCTTAGATGCACCTACGAAGAAGCTTGCTGACCTAAATAACCATAAAGAGATGCTAGGGCTTGAAGTGCTGCATTCTTGGCCTCACCTTGTAGCCACAAAGAAACTAAAGGCTAGACCTTTCAGACCTCTCCTTGTTGTTGGTGACTATAAACAAATGGTCTTATCTTGGGTGACCAATAGACCAAATCCCATGCCAAGAAAGTTAACGATCAGCTAGCTATGTTTGATGGGCATAACTTTTCTCAAGGAAAGATGTGTGTCAACAAGTTTGCAGACATAATAGAAAGCTTTGAGATAAAAAATCAAGACTCATGGATAAAAAAAATTGGTAAGGCTATGTGGGGATGTTAAAGAGTGATCTGGCAGCTTGCTTAGTTGTCATTTTCCTTCTTGGGATTGTCCTTGTCTGCCTTTGGTGAAAAATTTACCAGTAAGGTTGACTCTCCTTATCTTGTACAAGAATTTGCAAGCATCAAAAGGCAAGAAGGACAGTTGGTTTCAATTTTTTGTCAAAGGTTTATGTCTATTCTCTTGCATCCTAATTGAATATAGACCTAAGAAGAAGTGTATCGACATGTGTGAGGCCTTACATCCTGGGCCAAGCCTTTCTCCACCTAAGTTTAAGCCTAAGAATCTAGACCAAGTCTTGGACTGGGCAAATGTCGTTGATGTAGTCAATGTACAATGTCTATTATTATGCTTCAATAATATTGGTTATCAAACTATGTATTAATTATTTGCATTAATTGGTTGTTGGCTTCGAGAAGTTATAAGCGTTGGTTGGTTGACATTTGTGTTCTTCTTGGCAACCATCAGGTCCTTTAAATGCATTGTGTATCGTTGGATCAACTCTAATCCTTTGTTGACCATCTTTGGTCTTCTGTAATAATTTCATGTGCAAATAAAGATATATTTTATGCATGTATCTGGACGCATTGTCATCTCTATTATTTATTCGCGTATTTAGTTTATCAAATAAAGAAGAAAACATTTGGCGTCGTTGCCTTAAAGAAATTGGGTCAGATTTGAGAGATTCATGCCCTTAGACCCCAATAAAGCCAGGAAGAGACCACAACGTGGTCAAGATCAGGACATCGAGTGATCTTTAAGGATTATCGAATTAAGAGAACAAAGAAGACGATTGAAGGGTGAAGTTGAAGAAGGTGAAGGGTTTTTGATCGAGAGCCCGACTCCAACCAAGAGTAAAATCCGAAGCGTAAGCAAAAGCCATAGTTGGGAAGAAAGGAAATCTTTCATGATAGGAGAACACATGAAGGGTAGTCACAAAAAGGGTGAATACACGAAGGGTGAGTGGGAAGATATAGCAAGACATCTACCACTCCCCGATGAAGGGTATACAAACCTCGCCGACCAAGTGAGTCAACCTTCGTACCATCAACATCGAACAAAGGGGAAAGCGAGGGGGAACCTACCAACCCCACCGTTAGAAAACCATTTGTACTATAAAGTCAACCGAACGGGAAGACAAGGGAGAACCTAGCAACAATCTAACAGAGATGTACAAAAGCACCATATGCTAGATTGAAGACCTGATTCTTACGAAAGAACCAAATATTGGAAGATCGAAACCAATAACGCCAAGACAAAGGGAGCATAGAAAGGACCCCAAAGGCAACTCAAGAGTGACAAACACTAAAGAGGGATGAGTAAAGGATTTTGATGTGTCATGACAGCAGGGGAAAGCACTGAAACATACAAATCAAGACTCTCCAATCAAGCTATCATCACAAAAGGTAAGTCCAAATTTAGAAAGGCAGAAACTTCCAAAATTTACAAGGAACGAGTCGAATGATCCTATGAGACATTGCAAGACATGCGAGACAATCTAGGTAGAAAATGGCAAGGATAACAAAACCTATTGGTTGAGGGCATTTCCAACAACTATCAAAGGCATAGTTATAAATTGGTCTACAAAATTGGATACAGTGCACAAAGCTGCATGGGATGCACTAAAAAGAGCATTCCAAGAGGAATTCAAACTCCTAAGAGACGATAACAAAGTTGTAGCGGAGATCTACAATACTAAACAAGGAAAGCATAAAATTTTACGAGCTTACAATCGTAGGTTCAAGAACTATTGGTGAAGCTACAAAACCATCCGGAAAATGGATTGAAGAAGAGGTAGTTTATGGAAGGGTTAATCCCTTCATTAAGGAAAAAAAATGAAAATTGTAGCCCCCTCATCCTATGTCGATGCTTCCAATCAAGCAATGGACATAGAGAGTGAGGACAAGACATCCTCCTAAGGGAAGAGAAAAAAAAGAACATAGCTCGGACTTCGGAGCAAAGCAACGACAATGAATCCAAAATGGTGCAAGCTCTCAAGAGGGACATAATGTGAATGACGAAAGAGTTGAAAGCAAAGAAAGAGGCCACCAAAGAAAGCAAGCAACTCTGGTGTATGGAATGTAAGAATGGGAGCCGCATTAAAACAAATTGCCCCAAGAAGTTATTTTGCGACATTTGCTAGGTTATGGGTCATTCAATAAAGGAGTTCCCATACAATTTCAAGACCAAGAGTACGTAAGTATTTTTTACGTAGGGAGAGCAATCCACTCCATCAAAGCCACAAAATGCATCTCTAAGTGGTTATCGAAATCAAAGAGGAGGACGAAGCCAAATGCAATATGACCCCAAAGAACACCCTATCATACAATGCCAACAATGTAGCAAATGGGGACACTTTGCAAGAGACTACCAAAACAAGCAAGAAAAGGTACAATAATTGTGCAAATGGTGTGGACCTGGAAACCGTGAAGATACCGAATGTTCGAAGAAGAAGGCTAGTGTCAACATGATTGATGTAAGGCATAATGAAGTATTGGCCATTACTCATGCCCAAGCAAAGAAGGTTGTGTACCCAAACCCACGTACAAAAAAAAAGGCTTCATGAACAAGGGTCGAAGTGGAGAATGCTATGTATAACATACGATGCCACTCAAATGAAAATGCAAGTATGGTAAGAAATCAAATACAATCCAAGAAAAATATTGCACGACGACTACTTAAAGCTACTATACCAATTAAAGTAATGGATTTATTACAAAGTATTCATGAACTTTGAAATGCTATTGTATCGAGGGAGAATGAGATGGTGCATACTACGGCCCCATTAGAATCTTGTGAGAATGAAGATCCAATAACTAAACCACCACTATCGGGCAACCAAGTGATTGATCCAATGTTACTAATAGTTAACGCGACAAACAAACCAATGATGGTGAATATGGAGATCCTTGGAAAGAATCTCACCAATACTATTATTGATGGTGATTTTGATGTAAATACACTTTTGAAAGACACTTGGAGAAGTTTGGGTGAAATGTTTCCTTATGGAGTAACTGTTAGTTTTATGATCAGATTAATAGCACATAAATTTAATTAAAATTCAACACAAGAACACAGCCAATACCCTGGGAAAACCCTCCAACCCGAGGGAGAAAAACCCAGCCAATATATCTCCTATATATTGATAAAAATCAGAGCAGCAATCTGCTTACAACTTAGGCATAAACACAATGCCAAATAGATACAATGAACAGCAGCACCTCTCCTAGACGTAAAGACACAACCAATATGTTTCTCTTTAGAATTGACTTGCTATTGTAGATGATGATCTGCTGAAAAGATGCGAACTTCTTCTGCTCTTCAGTATTCGAACTTGCTTGAATAAACTTGATGATGAAATGAACAATGATCATCTTTTATTTATACAAGGTTCGTGCCTCTTCAAGGAAAGAGGTCGGCCCAAAATATAGAAGGGACGTGTTCTTTCAAATACAAGTCGGCCTCCTATAAAGTCGTGATTTTTCATAAGTCGGCCCCAAGCATTAATTATTTAATTATTATTAAGCCTCTTTATTTAATGAAGTCGGCCTCCTTTATTTAATTCGAATACATACATATATAAATTTAAATAGCATTGATGCTACATTTAAATTTATTCTTCTTAATTCGAATCTTAAGTATTTCTTCTGACGCTGCTTATTATCAACACTCCCTCTCGGCTAGGGAGGAATACTTCCACCTGTACAATACATATCACCTCATCGTGATGTTTATCAACATGGCTACATTCATGTAAGAAAAGAGCTTATCAACTCATCGTGATATCAGATATCACCTCATCGTGATATCAACCATCATGGCTACCTCCATAGATGGTAAGTACAAGTGCTCATCACTCAATGTGATGTTGTCACCTCACAGTGACCTTCACCATGGCTCTCCCAGAGGGTGAAACACAAGTACAATAAAGATCATCACGAACTCCCTCACGTGATGCTGTCATGGAGTCACACACATGACATCCACCATGGCTCTCCCAGAGGGTGTAATCAAGGGATTTCACCTCGAACTTCTCTTACAGAGAAGAACTCATTAACAAGGGATTTCACCTCGAACTTCTCTTACAGAGAAGAACTCATTAACAAGGGATTTCACCTCGAACTTCTCTCCCCGAGAATAACTCATTAAAGAGGATCACTGATACTGAGACTCCTTCTCAGTTAAGGCTTTATTCTCCTCCATACCAAGCTTATCTCGAAAGTACACAAACTTTATCCTGGAGAGAGGCTTGTTGAGAATGTCTGTCGTCTGCTCATCAGTGCTGATATACCTCAACTGTATAGCTTTCCTCAATACCATATCTCTGATATAATGGTATTTGATCTCAACATGCTTTGTTCTATCATGAAACACCGGATTGACAGAAAGCTTCACACAGCTCTGGTTATCACAATGAATGATAGTAGGCTCCATTGATTGTCCAAACAATCCTGCAAGGAGCTTACAAAGCCACACTGCTTCACGAGCTGCCACACAAGCTGCAATGTACTTTGCCTCTGTTGTACTCAATGCCACTGAGGACTGCTTCATGCTGCACCAAGATATCATAGCAGAACCCAAACTGAAGCAACAAACAGAGGTACTCTTCCGATCAGTAACACACCCTGCCCAATCAGAATCAGTAAAACCATGTAGCACCAAATCCACACCTGTAGAATATCTCAATCCATATCCAATTGTTCCACGCAAGTATCTCAAGATATGTTTAGCTGCAACAAGATGTATCTGCCTTGGTTCACACATAAATTGACTAAGTGCACTCACTGCATAGCAGATATATGGTCTAGTGTTAACTATATACATCAACGAACCAATCAGCTGCCTATACATTGTGGAATCCACCAGTTCTGAACTAGCTGCAGCCTCCTTCAACTTATGTAAGTTGGTCTCCAGAGGTGTAGACATAGGTTTGCAATCAATCATACCAAATCTCTTCAAAATGTCAATGGTATACTTGCCTTGACTTAGAATTATCTCATCTGGCTTTTGCCAAACTTCTAAGCCAAGAAAGTAGTGCATGAGACCAAGATTCTTCATTTCAAATTCAGAAGCTAACTCCTTACATTTGAGAATTAGGTGTTCTTCTCCAGTGATAATCAAATCAACATACATAACCAAAATCAATGCTTCACCATTTATTACCTTGAAGTAGAGGTTAGAATCTGCATCGTTCTTTGAGAAACCCAGACTCAATAGGTAACGATCAATCCTTTCGTACCAAGCACGAGGAGCCTGCTTAAGACCATACAAGGCCTTCTTCAACTTGAAAACATGAGACTCCTTCCCATCTACCTCAAATCCATCGGGTTGCTCAATGTAAACCTCTTCTTCTATTACACCATTCAAAAAGGTTGTCTTTACATCCATTTGGATCCTCTAGATGCAGCAATAGCAATAATGGTTCTGACAAAAGTGTAATGAGCCACAAGAGCAAAGGTTTCTTCATAGTCAACTCCCTCTTTTTGTGAGAACCCTCTAGCCACGAATCTTGCCTTGAACTTCTCAATGCTTCCATCAACCGCATGCTTGATTTTGAAGAGCCATTTAGAAGACACCACAAATTTGCCTTCGGGTCTAGGAACAATGTCCCAAACATCATTCTTAAGTATCGATTGATACTCCTCAGTCATTGCATCCTTCCAAACTTGTTGACTAGAAGCTTCCTCAACATTGGAAGGCTCTGACTCAATAATCTGACTCATCAACTAGAGAACTTATTCGGTCTCTTACTTTCTCTGAAGGTTCCTCTTGGGACGGCAAAACTTTCTGCCTCCTGCATTATTTTCCTGGCCCAAAGCGGTCTCTTCCTTCCAATCACAATATATGTAGGCCCATCAGTGGGCTCCAAGGGTTCACCTGGATCAGCATCTTCTTTAGGATCAAGAACCTCCCTCTGATTCTCAGGAACATGGTCAACTTCTGTATCCTGAGGAGGTTCTTCTTCATCGATCTCCATATGAGTGCCCTTGGATCTTCTGAAAGCAACATCCTCCTCAAATGTGACATCTCTACTGATCTCAATAGTCTTCTGACCAAGAATATAAATTCTGTAGGCTTTTGATATCTCACTATAGCCTACCAAAATTCCCTTCTTGCCAGAAGGTTCCAACTTAGTTCTCTTTTCCTTTGGAATATGAACATACACTGGACACCCAAAGATCCTCAAATGACTTACTTCAGGCTTTACCCCAGAGAATGCTTCTTTAGGAGTTATATTTTCCAAGATTTTGTGAGGACTTCTATTCTGGACATAGACAACAGTCCTCGAAGCTTCAGCCCAAAGAGAGATTTGCAAGTCTTGGTCATGAATCATGGCTTTGACTGCTTCCATGATAGATATGTTCTTTATCTCCGCAACACCATTCTATTGAGGATTATAAGGAATGTTGAGCTCCCTCTTAATCCCTGCTTCAATGCAAAAGTTACGGAAGATAACAGAAGTGTACTCTCCTCCGTTATCAGATCTCAACACTTTGATCTTCTTTCCGGACAGATTCTCCACCTGAGCTTTGAACTCTTTGAACCTTTCTAGTATTTCCTCAGATTCTTTAGATTTCAAGAAATAGATCCAAGTCTTTCTAGAGTAGTCATCAATAAAAATAATGTAATACAAGAAACCACTCGAAGACGCAACAGACATTGGACCACATAAATCAAAATGAATAAGATCTAAGACACATTTGGATCTACTTTCACTACTATGAAATGGACCTTTTGTATTCTTACCCGAAGCGTAGCCCTTGCAGGTTGCTTCATGCTTTTGGTTGAATTTAGGAAGGCCAGTCACCATCTTCTCCATAATAGGTAGCGCTCGAAAGTGAAGGTGAGCCAATCTTCGATGCAAAGATCACACAAACTTGAGGAGTCATGCAGTAGAGCCTGAATGGGGCACGTGCATAGCCTGTAGAGACACCCATGTCTAACTCCAATCATCAGAGTAGTCTTGATGTTAGATTTTTTTGCCCATATAAGAACTTTGCCTTCTGAAAAAGCAACTTGATAACCCTTGTCTTCCAAAGCTGAGATGGAAACAAGGTTTCTCTTAATGCTTGGAACAAATAGCACATCATCCAACTATAAGGAGTCGCTGGAATCCAAGTGAAGAGATGAAGTCCCAACTCCCTTAACCGAGTAACTAGCATCATCAACAATAATAACTTGTTCACTAGAATCTTTCATCACCAAATCAAATAGATGCGCCCTAAATCCGGTGATGTGTCGAGAGGCACCACTATCTATCAACCAAGTGTTGGCATCGGTCGATACATTGCTTGACAAGGCTGAATAGAACAAGTATTCACTTGTATCCTTCTGCATGGAGGCTTCATTAACATTAGCAAAGGCGGCATGCTGCTTAGGCTTGGAAGGACATTCCTTTGCAAAATGACCATACTTGTCACATCGAAAACATTGGACCTTCGCGAGGTCCCTCTTCTTCTTAAATGCAGGGCCACCATCAACTCCTCATCTCTATTTCTTTTGAAATACCCTTTCTTCCCTCCTTTCTTCTTTGAGGATTGAGTGGCAACAACATGAAGGTATTCATTGACGGAGCTTTGCCCAATACCTCTTGCCACCAACCTAGACTCTTCTTGAATACCCCTCAACCGATCAAACTTGGGAAGTTTTAATCTTGCACTAGTTCCCTGAATATAAGACTCCTAGGATGAAGGGAGACCATTGAGAGCCAGCATGGTTAGATCCTTTCTATCAACAACATGCCCAATAGACGAAAGCTGATGTCTCAACTCGGTTATTCTCATGAAGTAGGCAATGACAGTTTCTCCATTCGCCATCTTCAAGTGATGAAGTTGTTGCTTCAGTGCAAGAGCCCAAATGGTGTTGTTGATCTTGTACATCTCCTCCAGGGTTTTGAACATCTCTCTCGCAATCCTTAACTTGGAGACGATAGGACCAATATGATCCTTCACCGAATCAACCAACATCTTCTTTGCCTTAATATCTTTCTTCTTCCATAGGGCTTTCTCTTCTTCATCCGTAGGCTCGGGGGCGGAGCTCTCCACAAACTTTGTCAGCTCGCTTTCCTCCAAGGTGAGCATGATCCTGAATCTCCACGAAGTGAAGTTAGATGCACCCTCGAGCCTATCCACAATCTTAAAACCATTCACCAACTTGACGAAGAGATAAAGGTGAATAGAGATGAGAAGTAAAACAAGGGTCGTTGAATTAATCACAAATCCGATCGGGATCCTCTTCAAACCTGCTCTGATACCATGTTAGTTTTATGATCAGATTAATAGCACAGAAATTTAATTCAAATTCAACACAAGAACACAGCCAATACCCTAGGAAAACCCTCCAACCCGAGGGAGAAAAACCGAGCCAATATATCTCCTATATATTGATAAAAATCAGAGCAGCAATTTGCTTACAACTTAGGCATAAACACAATGCCAAATAGATACAATGAACGTAAGAACCTCTCCTAGATGCAAAGACACAACCAATATATTTCTCTTTAGAATTGACCTGCTGCTATAGATGATGATTTGCTGAAAAGATGCGAACTTCTTCTGCTCTTCAGTATTCGAACTTGCTTGAATAAACTTGATGATGAAATGAACAATGATCATCCTTTATTTATACAAGGTTCGTGCCTCTTCAAGGAAAGAGGTCGGCCAAAAATATAGAAGGGACGTGTTCTTTCAGATAAAAGTTGGCCTCCTATAAAGTCGTGATTTTTCATAAGTCGGCCCCAAGCATTAATTATTTAATGTAATGTCTCCATTTTAGCCCTACGCTCTTCTTGACGTTTTAGCCTATTTCCGGAAACTCATAGGCTAAGAAGAACTGAAAATTAGGGTTTCCTATTTTTCAGGAGGTTTCTAGATGCAGTTTTTAGAGCTTGCATGCATGGGTTTTTGATGCATGTTTGGTGGAATTTTTTGGGTTTTCAGAAAGCTTTGGAATGGTGTATCATGCATCTCCATCTGATAACTTTTCCAGACACTTACTATTTATAGTAAGTCATGATTACTGCTCAATCGATGTTCAAATAATATTGTCCAAACATACTATTTATAGCAGTTGCTATTTTTGGTAAGTCTATTTATAGCAGTATCCTTCTAGTAGCAGCTCAATCATCTACAGTTCACCTTTTGGGCAATGTGGTTGTTCAGTTGGTTTTTTGAAGGGTTTTGAAGTTAACTTACTATGTATGGCATTGGCTATTTTTAGTAAGTCTTTTTGTGGCAGTGGCACCATCAGGAATTCTGCTCAGGTCATCATTTTATTTCTAGCAAAATCAGTTTGAATGTTGGCTTCGGGTTTTTGGCTTCTATCCCTCCTTGGACTGAGTCTCAAACTTAGTCAATTTTCATATTTTGAAGTTGTACCCCATGCCTAGGCTTGATGACTTTAAGTTGTTTTAATGAAGGGGACATAAGGGGGTTGTTTTTCATAAGCATTTAAATGTTGGTTTTAAATGTTTATTGTTGCAATTTGAAATGGACGCCTAAAGGGAAAATGTTTTGATATTTTAAATAAAGTAATTTCTAAAAGATGGCATCCCTTGGAGGAATTGAATAGTTTCTTGTCGGGAGTTACAGTTTGCTTCATTTGCCAATTTGAAGCTTATATATTGGTGCTTTGCTCTTGGTATCTCATCTTGGAAATTGAATAGTAAGGTTATGTTGCTAGTTTGAATCCAGAACCTGGCTAAGTGGAAGCTTAGCGAATTCAATCCATCCTTCAAGCTTGCAACTATGGCTTCCTAGGTGGATCATCATGGCTATATTTCACTTTGAAATACAGATGGAGCTTCAATTGTTTGAATCGAATAGGTTGCTGATGTAAAACCTGTTTTTGCAAGATGCTGATTTGAACTGGCTGAAGCTATTTTCTGTTCATAGCTTCAATTCAGATTTTGGTTTCGTTTTGGGTGTTAGCCCATGCTGTTCTACTGTGGAGGGCGCCCCTTTCTGCAAATTTGCAGATTTTATCGTTGAGTTTCTAATTTTTGGGAGAAGGTCGATCCTTCCTGGAGATCGTACCTTCCTCCTTGACTGCCTTGGGAATCATGCCAGTTGTTTCTCTCTGTTTTGGGCTTGTTTTCTCAATGGAGATTGGATGCCTAGCTCTTAGTTGTTGATTGACTGTGGTTTCAGAGCTTTCCGAGCTGAATTGAAGAAGATACGTCCAATTTGGTGAATTCTCTCTTTGCTGATCTGATTTTCTGTATTTCTTGTTTTTTATCACATTAGTTTGAAATTGTTATAATGTTGTTCTAAGTTTATTTCTATATCATTTTGGCATTGTAAATGTTAGAGCAAGTGATACTCTAACCATTGCTCATTTTGGGAATTCATGGTTGATACATTGCAGCTGATTAATCGTTTTAAGCTGTTTAGTAGTACTAACAGCAATTTGTTTGTTTGCTGCAATTTACTTTGTTGTATTCCCCCCACGTAATAAAGTGGTTGTGTGGATTGTATACCCCCCACAGTTTAAGTGGAAGTGAGGTTAATCGGTTGGCTTCCTGCCTTTAAATGTTTGTAATAATCACACCCACGAAATAAGTGGACTATTCTCACTGCTTGTGGATGCCTGCATCAGCAAAAGAAGTTGTATTTCAGTTTAATATCTACCACTCCATATGTTAGCACCTCGCCTTGCAAAGGATCTTGCGTGCACATTCTTGGTGTTGAGTTTAGTGCTCTATTTTCAGTTGTCATCAAGTTATTAGATCCTAGAGATCCTCTGACCATATGCCTGCCCCTCTTCCTTAAATAGTTTTACGACGCATTCTTGGTTAGAGTTGTTTCAGTTGTGTTTTGGTCTAGAGCTAATTCTTAACAGCTGCATGATTTGCATTGTTGTGACTGAAAATTAAAGGCAAAAATTAAGGGGTATATTTCAGTGGAATCAGAGCTTGTTTTCCTGCCATCCTGTGAGGTTCAACGCTTCATGTTATCAGATGAGATTCAAAAAAGTCTGATACTACATTTGAAAGTAGAACAGAGTTAGTTTCAGCTTCATAAGTTTTTTGATGCTGACACTGTTTCAAAGGTTTAAGAAACCTTGTCTTGCCAGTTAAGCTATGGCTTCAGATGAAGAAAAAGATTTGGCAAGATCTTTACACCTTGCGGCTGCAAGGCTCATTTATGAACGTCAGACAAGGGAAGAAGAAGTGAGACTACTTCTTATGTTGGAACAATGTTTGAGTCAGGTGAAACACTCACCTTCAAGTATAATTAAAACAGCATTGGCGCCTGCAGTGACTTTCCTGAAACGATCTTATTGGTTGAGGCAACTAGATGATGAGATCAATCTGATGAATACTTCATGCCTTAGTGAAGTGATGAGAATTTGGGGACCCTAGTTGCCCTATGATGATAAAACAATGGAAAGAGTTCTTCATATGTTCATAGAAAGCTTTCAAGATCTCGATGAAACTGATAACAATCAGTATTCCAAAAGAGTTGCTATACTAAAGATCTTTTCAGAACTCAAAACAAGTAAGTTGCTGGTTGAATTGGGTATCCTGTTCCCCGCATTGATGAGTTGATTGATGAGTTGCATGGTGCTATCTTCTTCACGAAGATTGATTTGAAATCGGGGTACCATCAGATTCGGACGAGGGAGCAGGACATTGAGAAAACCGCGTTCAGGTGTCATTGCAGTCATTTCGAGTTCTTGGTTATGCCTTTCGGTTTAACCTTCGGTTTAACCAATGCCCCTGCCACTTTTCAGGCTACGATGAACAAAATTTTCAGTTCTCAGCTACGGAGATATGTATTGGTCTTCTTCTATGATATTCTGGTGTACAGTAGGTCATGGGAGGAGCATTTAGCTCACTTGGATACAGTACTGGGTATTTTGGCTGAGGAGTCCTTGTATGCCAAGGAATCCAAGTGTGAGCTAGGCATGGCTGAGTTGTTGTATCTTGGGCACATCATCAGTGCCAAGGGAGTTAGTATGGACCCTGAGAAGGTCCGAGCTATAGTTGAGTGGCCAGTTCCTGAGAACCTTACCCAGCTCAGAGGATTCATTGGGTTATGTGCTTTCTACAAACGATTTGTTAGTGGATTCTCACGTCATGCAACACCCCTTACTGATTTGACAAAGAAGGGGGCATTTGCTTGGTCACCACAGGCTCAGGAGTGCTTGGACAGGTTTAAGGTGATTATGACTTCATGTCCAGTGTTAGCACTACCAGACTTCATGAAGTCTTTTGACTTATTCTGTGATGCCTCGGGAGAGGGCATCGGTGCCGTGTTGATGCAGGAGAGACACCCTATTGCTTTTGAGAGCAGGAAGCTTAGGGGTCCTGAGAGATTTTATAGCATTTATGGCAAGGAAATGTTAGCCATTATGCACGTTTTGGCTAAGTTCAGGCAATACCTAGTAGGCAGCAAATTCAGTGTGCATACAGATCATAACAGCCTGAAACACTTCCTTGGACAGCAAGACTTAAATGAAAGACAACAAAAATGGGTCAGCAAGCTGCAATCGTATGATTTTGATATTACCTTCATCAAGGGAAAGCAGAATGTTGTAGCTGATGCATTGTCTCGTAGACCTCAGTTGAATGCTATGGCACAAATCTCAAAGGATTGGAGGTACAGGATTATCCCTGAGTATGCTAAGAACCCATGGGCTTCTAGCATAGTTGATGGGACAGAGCAGGATAGTAGATATACCGTTGTGAATGACTTGATCATTTACAAGGGGTGGATTTTTCTGGTTCCTGATTCAGATGTGAGAGATACGTTTCTGAAAGCCTTTCATGATCTTCCTATGATGGGCCATCCCGGTTGTTTCAAAACATACAAGTTGGTATAGGAACGGTTTACTTGGAAAGGCCTGACGACTGAAGTACTTCAGTATGTACGTGAGTGTTCTGTTTGCCAGCAGAACAAACAAGAACACACATATCCTGTTGGTTTGCTTCAGCCACTTCCAATACCCGATAGGAAGTGGGAATGTTTATCAATGGATTTTATCACGGGTTTGCCGAAAGCCCAAGGGAAAGATTGTATTTATGTGGTTGTTGACCGGCTGACAAAATATGCCCATTTCTTTCCGATGACCACTACATTCATAGCATCGTAGACTGCAGAGCTCTTCATCAGAGAGGTTTTCTGGTTACATGGTTTGCCTCGGACTATAGTCGGCGATAGAGACAGTCGGTTCATGAGCAATTTTTGGCAGGAGTTGTTCAGACTTTGTGGAACCGAACTGACACCTAGTACCAGCTACCATCCACAGACAGATGGGCAGACGGAGATCGTCAATAGGTGGGTGGAAGGATATTTACGCAATTATATAGCTGGACAACAAAAAGTTTGGGTAAGGTGGATATACCTCTGTGAGTATTGTTACAACTCTACTCACCACATGACTATACAGATGACACCTTTCATGGCATTATATGGGTATGAGGCACCAAACCTTTTGGACTTGGTGTTGAGTGATAGCAGAGTGCCCAGCGCAGGTTATATGTTGCAGGATCAGCATGATATTTTGAGGTCCCTCAGAGACAATATTCAGCAGGCACAAAATCAGCAAAAGCAGATGCTAATCAGAAAAGGGTTAAGCATTCTTTTGCAGTGGGTGACATGGTGTATCTCATGTTACAGCCGTACCGTCAGTCCACTCTGTGGAGGAGTGGTGCAGAGAAATTGAAACCTCGTTACTATGGTCCATTTCGAGTCATCAGACGAGTGGGCGAGGTTGCTTATGAGTTGGATTTACCGGCGGATAGTAGGGTTCACAATGTGTTTCACGTTTCTCGCCTGAAGAAGGCATTCGGTCAGCATGTGATACCCTCTCCAATACTGCCACCCCTTGATGATGAGGGGAAGTTGATACTAGTACCTGAGGCCATCCTCGAGGTTAGAGAGAGACCTCTTCGGAGGCGAGTGATCAGGGAATATCTCATCAAGTGTAGAGATTTGCCAGTTGAGGATGCTACATGGGAGTTTGAGGAGATTTTACAGCATCCAGAGTTGAGATTACTTGAGGACAATCAATTTCAGGGACGACGGACTGTAATGTCCCCTTCCTAGGCAGTACAGTTGGTTAAGAGGTTAGCCTATCATTCTGATCCTCGTAGGTTGACAGCTGTGTGTAGAGGATCACTTGAGGCAGTTCTCTGACGTTCGGGAACATTACTCCTTCAGTCGATTCAGGTTTGGGCCCTGGCAGACATTTCCAGACAGATACTTACTATTTATAGTAAGTCAGGCAGGCAGGAGTTGCTATTTATAACAGGGCACCTGGTTCAGTTGGTCAGCTCAGTTTCGACCCAGTTTGATGATCAGATGAGCTAACAGTGTTTACTTGGGCATTTAATGTTTATTAAAAGTTTATTAATTCGACTTTATAATATAAAGTCACTTTAATGAAATATTAAACTAATTAAATGGCGAATTATAAAGTATTTAATACTTTATGAAAGGGAAGTTAAAATAATAATTAAATGAGCATTTAATTATTAATCAAAAGGGGATGCCATTTATTATTATTGTCCTAAGTCTTAAAAGGGCGAATTCATCATTTAATTAAATGATTATTAAAATGCCTTTGGGTCGAACTTATGAAGGGAGATATAAATACTGCCAAGACAAATCGAACTCATTATGTTATGATTATTCTAATTTGTCTTTTCTCTCTGAGAGCATTGGGGTTTGCGAAACAAGGGTTTCAGCAGATCATTGGATTTTGGAGAACGTTCCCTCTTCAAAATAAGGCATACTGAGACTGTGAGATACCAGTTGAAGATTGTCAGTGAGTGGCTTCATTCAAGAGTCATACAGAGCTTACAGTGAAGTTTTATTCAGTACTTTGGTTCGATTGTTCTTCAGGAAGGATCTATTCTCAGCGGCTATCATATACTGGCATCTGGCACGCCTTTCAAGAAATGTGCGGCTGCATTTATTGCTGCTGACAAGCCGTACTTGCTGCTGAAAGGATGTCTTTTCTCCTGGCACTCAAAACGCCTCTCTTCTCAGCCTCCAGTCTTCACCATTTGGACGCCCAAGCAAGGAGAGTCTATTTCAATCACTGTTTGGGTGGAGAAGTCAGTCTTTTAGCTGAGCCGTACTTTCCTTCATTCTTCCAGGCGGCTGCAAGCATATCAGGTTCTTTACATTTATAAATGCTTGCTTTTTTTATGCATGGCTTGGTTTTAGCATTGTAATTGTCCAATATGAAATAAAAACCATTCACCATTCTTCTGGAGATCATTTGTTGAAATAGATTTCATGTTTGAATTTATTAGCATTTATTTTCAAAATCGCATTTTCCTTATTGCTGCAAAAAACCACAAAAAAATACAAAACCTACAAAATAGAAAAAACAGTTTACTTTATTCAGCACAGTTGGGTTGAGAGACACCTGGTCTCTTACAGAAATCCCAAAACCCGTCCTTTCTTTCTTGCTTAACATTCATGAACAAGTAGGAAAGAATTCATCTACTGCTTGTATGTTGATCGGAGATTTTTTCTTTCAGTGTGAGGAAAAACTGAAGCCACACTTGAAGAAGATAAAGCGAATAAATGAGGTGTTCATTAATGCAGAAAATAAAATGTTGTTTCTCAATGATTCTATGGTGGTTTCTCAAGAAAACCTCCTTGGTGTGCTTGTGACTACTAATGAAGAGATCAATAATATACCTTTACATGATGGGCTTATTGAAGGTAAGAAGGATATAATCGTCAAACCAGCTAACAATGAAGATGCCCTGCTTCTTTTCAATAATGGAGGTTTAGGTGGTTTTGAGTTAGATCATCAAACTAAGCTCTTGAGAAAAGATATTTGTGAAGATATCAGTTTTGGTGTGTTGGGAGGTTTCTTGTTCAAAGAGGCAACACTCCAAGAGCAGCATGAAAAAAACTTTCTTTTTTATCATATAAATCAGCCTTTCAACATTTGGGATCGAGGTGTGAAGGTGTCTAAGGTTGTCAAGGAACCTTTATGGGATAAATTTCCATTTTGATCCCAATATAGTACAAAATTCTGATTTCAATGCAAGCTATGTGATAGCCATGGGAGAAAATGTCTTAGATAAAGAAGCTTGCACGGAAAAGCCCCATAATGACTCAATGATCAAGTTGGGGGCTGCTAAAACATATGATCAAAGTATCACTGAGGTGGAAGCAGTTTTAGAAGATCAAAAGGTCCTTGCTGATGAAAAGTTTAAAGAGGATCTCAAACACAAATCTAATTTTCCAATTCATGAAGCTAATTGTAAACAAAGGTTTGAAGAATTGGTAAAATCTGATCCTCTTCATTTTCAGTTGACGGATGGTGAAAGACAAGAGTTTTGGAGCAGCTATGAGGGCAGCAAAGACAAAAAACAAAGTTCTGATTTTGATATGCAGCCTACCAACAATTTGCCATCCTTGCATGCTTATGAGTGGGAAGGTCCTTTCTTGATATCCATTGAAGATGAGGTGCAAGTTTTATTCAATGTTGACCGCCCACACAGTTTGATTAAAGAGAGACAAGGAGGAGTTATAGATGGAGCCATTCTCTTTAATGAGCAATTCATCAAAGACTCCTTGGAGATTATAAAATCAGACTATCTATGTTGGATTAACGAACAGAATTATGCCTTTGATTTTGTAAAGAAAGCAATTGTTGCAATTCAGGGAGTTTATTTGTTCAATAATCCATCTTTTGAGTTGAGTGTTAATTCAATTCACTCCAATCTCTTCTCAGGATGGGATTTGAAGACATTACTTGTTCCATGTATTCTTCTTGTTGAAACTTCCATAATGTGGCTTTCATGGAACACTGAAGAGCACATCGGACTTGGGAGATCATTGTTGGCTCTATCTAACATTTGGAATCATAAAGAGAAATTGTTTCGGTGTATTGGAAAATTTTCATAGTTGATTATCCAAGTATGGGATTTTCAGCCTGTTCTGAAGAAGATTATCATGTGTGAAAAGAAGGTATGTTGGAGTGATAAGTGCCAAAATTTCAGTGCTAGAGGTGCTGCTACCTTCTTTATCAGCCAATTGATGATTATATTTGATCATCTATTGTTGGCTTGGAGAGGAAATAGGAGCAAAGAATGGTTCTTTGCTATGATGGAGTTGTTAGAGTGGGTGTTTCCAACTTTGAATGTGATCAAAATTGTCAAAATGGACAAGGATTTTCAGAATTGCAGCTGTTGTTCCTTTCCCAGCATGCTGATTTCTCTTAAATCTGATGTTGAGCCATTCAATTTTGACTTAATGGGCAGCTGGTACACTCATATTTTCACTTCACAATCTTTTTCCACAGATGATTTTTCGCTTCAAATGGGAAGAATGGTGATTCAGACTAATCCAAACCAGTCTTTGAATGGAGTTGGAGTTCTTTCCAGTAGTCACTTGCAAACATTCTTTGGTACTCATGTTCAAGGCAGCGAACCTTGGGCTGTTTTGGTTCGTATTTCGGAGATTTTTGGAGAGAGAGTTGTGAAAGATTTCAAGTGTCTTCTTGTATATGTTTGTGATCTTCAGAGAAGGCATTGGACATCCTTGAAGAGCTTTGAGGATGGGGCTACTATGTATCTGCAAAGGGTTGTTTCCCTCTTTACAAATATCCTTGTTGGAGTCACCTTTGCAGTTGTGATTCTATTTGATGTTTTGAGGAGTTTTGCTGATGAGAATAATTTTGGGTTGCTTAGATCATTGTTCCTTGTGCTCCAACTGATGTTGATCATTGGCATTGATGATATTAACTTCTCAAAGACTTTGGGGTGTGAGATGTTGCAATGTTTTGATTTTTGTTCCTCTTGGTCTTTCAGTTCGAGTCATATGTTCCGTAATCTTTCAGGGTTTCAAAGGAGGACAGTGCTGTTTTGGTATGATGGTTTTGATTGTGTGATTAGTATGGCACACCATCAGCATGGTGGGTCTTTTTGAAGATGGACTTGGGACCCTAGGATCCTACTTGGCATGGTAAGGATCAAACTGTTTTCTTGGAGTGTGGCGGCATTGCTTGAGGACAAGCAATTTAGGGAAGGGCGGACTGTAATGTCCAGATTTTAGCCCTACGCTCTTCTTGAGGTTTTAGCCTATTTCCGAAAACTCGTAGGCTAAGCAGAACTGAAAATTAGGGTTTCCTAATTTATAGGAGGTTTCAGATGCAGTTTTGAGGGCTTGCATACATGGGTTTTTGATGCATGTTTGGTGGAATTTTCTGGATTTTCAAAAAGCTTCAGAATGGTGTATCATGCATCTTCATCTGATAAATTTTCCAGACACTTACTTTTTATAGTAAGACATGATTATCGCTCAGTCGATGTTCAGATAATGTTGTGCAAACTTACTATTTATAGCAATTGCTATTTTTGGTAAGTCTATTTATAGCAGTATCCTTCTAGCAGCAGCTCAATCATCTGCAGTTCACTTTTTGGGCAGTGTGGCTGTTTAGTTGGTTTTTCAAAGGGTTTTGAAGTTAACTTACTATTTTTGGCATTGGCTATTTTTAGTAAGTCTTTTTGTGGCAAAGGCACCATCAGCAATTTTGCTCAGGTCATCATTCTATTTCTGGCATAATCAGTTTGAATGTTAGCTTTGGGTTTTTGGCTTCTATCCCTCCTTGGACTGAGTCCCAGACTTAGTCAATTTTCATATTTTGAAGTTGTACCCCATGCCTAGGCTTGATGACGTTAAGTTGTTTTAATGAAGGGGACATAAGGGGGTCGTTTTTCATAAGCATTTAAATGTTGGTTTTAAATGTTTATTGTTGCAATTTGAAATGGACGCCTAAAGGGGAAATGTTTTGATATTTTAAATAAAGTAATTGCTAAAAGGTCGCGTCCCTTGGAGGAATTGAACAGTTTATTGTTGGGAGTTACAGTTTGCTTCATTTTCCAATTTGAAGCTTATATATTGGTGCTTTGCTCTTGGTATCTCATCTTGGAAATTGAATAGTAAGTTTATGCTGCTGGTTTGAATCCAGAACCTGGCTATGGGGAAGCTTAGCGAATTCAATCAATCCTTCGGGCTTGCAACTATGGCTTCCTAGGTGGATCATCATGGCTGTATTTCACTTTGAATTACAGATGGAGCTTCAATTGTTTGAATCGAACAGGTTGCTGATGTAAAACCTGTTTTTGCAAGTTGTTGATTTGGCCTAGCTAAAGCTATTTTCTGTTCATAGCTTCAATTCAGATTTTGGTTTCGTTTTGGGTGTTAGCCCATGCTGTTCTACTGTGGAGGGCACCCCTTTTTGCAAGTTTGCAGATTTTATTGTTGAGTTTCTGATTTTTGGGAGAAGGTCGACCCTTCCTGGAGGTTGTACCTTCCTTCTTGACTGCCTTGGGAATCGTGCCAATTGTTTCTCTCTGTTTTGGGCTCGTTTTCTCAATGGAGATTGGACACCTAGCTCTTAGTTGTTGATTGGCTATGGTTTGAGAGCTTTCTGAGCTGAATTGAAGAAGATACGTCCAATTTGGTGAATTCTCTCTTTGTTGATCTGATTTTCTGTATTTCCTGTTTCTGATCAGATTAGTTTGAAATTGTTATAATGTTGTTCTAAGTTTCTTTCTGTATCATTTTGGCATTGTAAATGTTAGAGGAAGTGATACTCTAACCATTGCTCATTTTGGGAATTCATGGTTGATACATTGCAGTTGTTTATTAATTGTTTGTAAGTTGTTTAGTAGTACTAACAGCAATTTGTTTGTTTGCTGCAATTTACTTTGTTGTATTCCCCCCACGTAATAAAGTGGTTGTGTGGATTGTATACCCCCCACAGTTTAAGTGGAAGTGAGGTTAATTGGCTAGCTTGCCGCCTTTAAATGTTTGTAATAATCACACCCACAAAATAAGTGGAGTATTCCCACCACTTGTGGATGCCTGCATCAGCAGAAGAAGTTGTATTTCAGTTTAATATCTACCACTCCACCATATGTTAGTACCTCGCCTTTCAAAGGATCTTGCGTGCACATTCTTGGTGTTGAGTTTAGCTCTCTATTTTCAGTTGTCATCAAGTTATTAGATCCTAGGGATCCTCTAACCATATGCCCGCCCCTCCTTCTTAAATGGTTTTAGGGTGCATTCTTGGTTAGAGTTGTTTCAGCTGTGTTTTGGTTTAGAGCTAATTCTTAACGGGTGCATGATTTGCATTGTTGTGACTGAAAATTAATGGCAAAAATTAAGGGTTATATTTCATTTAATTATTATTAAGCCTCTTTATTTAATGAAGTCGGCCTCCTTTATTTATTTCGAATATATAAATATATAAATTTAAATAGCATTGGCGCTACATTTAAATTTATTCTTCTTAATTCAAATCTGAAGTATTTCTTTTGACGCTGCTTATCATCAACAGTAACCATACTTCTTGCCGTGATTTTTTGAAGATATCCTTTATGATGGTCTAGTTTTCATATTATATTCCTATTCTCCTTTTTCCTAAACAATCATAAGATAAAGACATTCATAAATCTATTCATTTTTCTATCAAATAATCAAAATTACTTATAAGGCTCAATAATTGCTGCAAGCATCATTATTGTATGATCATTTATATTTATATATCCTATATAGAAATATACATATTACTATTTCTAGTTGGTTCCCACTTACAATGATTACTTTGGCGTATAACCCCACACACACACACACATATATATATATGGATATCCAATAACATATTAGCAATAATATTATTACTGCCTCATTATTCAAATTCCCATTTATTTATTCAATATCTACTTTACCAATGCATACAACTTATTGTTATTTAATTCATAAAATATTTGTTAAGTATCCTTATCTAAATCCTAAATGTGTTTATTAAACTAGTTGAATAAATTCATGAGATACTTATCTCTGATTTCTGATTGGTCTGCAGACCTTTCCTTTTTCCCCAGCCACGATGCTCTCCTTCTTCTTTTCCTCCTTCCATCTTTCTCCCATATTGACCTATATATATTTCTGCTTTTATTCCAAGCTGCTAGTTTTATCTAGATTTCTAATTGAACAATATATTCATTCTCCTCCCCAATGCCTTCCCCTTTCATCCCTTATTTATAACTTTATATTTCTTGTAGGAAGACATCGTTTGAATGGGGACAACCTTTTAAAAGACATGTCCCTTTATTTAACTTGATCGCTGCCTTCATAAATCATAAGTTAGGTTATCTAATTGTCTAAAAACAATCGCTGCTTTTATTTCCTTTGTTACTTTCTAATGCAGCCCGTAATTTTGCTCTTCTTATCTCTTTTATAGGAATCATTGTGTATTATTTATTATGTTTGCTGTTTATTTTGGTTTCATTAACTATTACTTACCTCTTGTTAGGGATCATTGCTTAGCCTATGGGATTTATGTATTAACCAAGGCAGGGGTTAATCATAATGTTATATACAAATACTATTATTAAATAATATTATTAATACATTATTTAATTTGTAATATTATATCTTGGATAAAATATTATTAAATATTTTGAATAAATATAAATATTGATACCTATAATAATTAATAATAATGGTTCTTATTAATTATGATGATAGTATGATAATTAGAACATTATCCACGATAATCATAATTATAATCATGTTTGAATTATAATATATATTATTTATATTTCATTATTGTAATTCCAAAATTATCTTATGATGATTGTAATTTTAATTAAATTGCTAATATTTCTTTTTATATTTTTAATACGCATTTTGTTATTTATTTTATTTATTTATATGCACTTCAATGCTTAGTCATTGTTATACTTTAGTGTTCCATCTCAGGGAAACCCCTCCCAAATTTACTTGTCCTCAATCAAAAACATCTTAGTTTCTTCTAGGATCTCTTCTTCTAATCTGTCATCAACCACACCCAAGTTAGTCCTATTTATATATTTAATTTAAATCAGAATGTTCTATGCGTATAAAACATGTTATTGTATATCCATTAAAATATAAATGTATTAAATATATACTTATCTTTGTGATGGGGACATCACATTGGGCAAGCCAACCGTTTGGCTGCCAGCTTTTCAACTAGTGGGTGCAAATCAACAAAGTATTAAGGTACTTGGAATTTTAATGGGACAAAAGGTAATTGTTATACCCAAAATGAAATTTTTGGCATTTTGCTTAAATTGACCTAAACACTGTAAAAATGCCATCGAAAGTATGTTTTAGGTCAAACCAAACATGAGATCTTTGTGGGTTTCTGTCAAGGAACCTATGGTTAAAATTCTGAAAAAATGAAAATTAGGGTTTTACGCCCCTCTTTCTAAGGAAACCCTTAAAAATAGGACCTTCCCGAAAATGATTGAAAATAATTTTGATAGGGTTAATTGCCTTCACAATTACACAGATCAAGTCAGAATTATCAAAAGACATGTTTTACTCTGGTGGGTCTATTCTCGTTTTTCAAGAACAAAGTTAGTAGCTCCGTAGCCATTAATGGCAGATTGGCCAGTACCAGGTGCTGAAAGCTAAACCTCAAAAGCTCCAACGAAGAAGCCATGGCGGCAAAGGTCAAAAAGATGTTGTTATAGCGAGGGAGTTTCTCAAAACGAAAAAGGCCAAAACTTGGCTAACTGTGGAAGGTGCACGTTTTGTTGCCAAGGCAAAACACAGTCTAAAGGTGAAAAAGGCGCCCCTCTTGAAGAAAGGCGCCCTTTGTCATGTCCCCAAAATAGCACTACCATAAAGACCAAGTGTTAAAATACTAATAAATTAATAAATAAAATAAATAGAAATATTAAGATTAAATATAAAATAAATGTGTACCATATCAATATAAACATATATAAATAACAAAATATAATAATAGTATATAGGCAAATTATTTTTATTACATTCTAGTATTAAATAACTTAATATCAAAAATAATAATAATAAATAAATATTATAATCACTGCACATCAAAGATTGTAATGCATTAGAATAAAATAATAATAAGATATTAGCAAATTGGTTTTATTATTATACTTTAATATTAAAATATGTTCAATAAAACATCAAAATAAAATAATAAAATAAGTATATAATTTGAAATATCATAATTATTAGTAATAATATATTATTTTCAAAAAAATATATTATTGTGATAATAAGTTTTTAAGGGCAGCAATTAAATCTAACAAAGGGATATATTTTATGAAAAGTCACCTTTTTCACCAAACAATACATTCCCCCCATGAGTCACCTACCTTGAATGGTATAAATAGAAGGCAGGAAAATAAGGAAGAGGGGAAGACATGGAGAAATAGAACAGCAACAACAATGATTGTTATGCATTGGAATATAGAGTCATTTAATATATATATATATTATCTAAAAGACATACAAGTATATATACATAGATATAGATAAATCTTATAATGAATAATATCATTATCAATGAATAAAGAATATATATATGAATAAGGAAAGAATATATATATATATGAATACTATTGGATATAGTAATTATATATATATATATATATATATATGGATAAGTAGATAGGGGAATCACTGGTGAATATACAATAATGATATTTGCAGCAATTATTAAGCCTTATAAATAATTATGACTCTTTAATATGAACATAAGTAGACTATGCATATTTTTTCTTCATCCTATGATCAATCCAATATAAGGTTGAAGGAAGACGATTAAGGAATAAAGAGGCATGGGAAGCCATAGCCATTCAGAAGTGCATTTCCCAGGCTAAACTCGCAACGAGGCACATGCCTAGTGCGCCTGGGTGAAACTAATTGGAACCACTGGACTGTGTAACCCCGGGTTTATGATTGATCGACCTGGTCATCAACATACTTGGGAATAGTAACTATAAATAAACCCCTGAAAATATATATGATCCCGCCAAGAGAGCTGAGTCATGACCTAAGTGGTTTGTCTGTAAACCCCATCTAGGCTTCCACCCCATTGGCCCTAAAACCTGAGTTGGGCATAGTGCCCCGTTGGCTCAAGGCAAGGGTTGGGTCCCAGAGGGATGGGGGATTCCACATATAATTGCCCCGTTGGCCTAAGATAAGGGTTGGGCAATAAAAGGTGGTAGACCGTTGGCCCCTTAGGGAACTCTTCTCTCCTAATGGGTTAAGTGACTTTTTTCTTATGTTGGTTAATTTGCATTTCTGATTATATCTTATTTGGGATACTACATGTTAATGCTAACAAATATGTTGTTAATATGTCGAATACAAGACTCAAATTTAGGATTATTGAAACTAGGAGAACATTCCTTTGAGAAGAAGAAACCCTAAATCTAATCAATGAGCAAATCCTAGGACAAGACAGGTACGGAACATTACACCCTTGGATCTCAGAGGGCAGATGTAATCATTTGACATCTTCAAATCAGTCATCCTCTTCACTTTCGTGTTGGCTCGACAACGAAACAATCAATAAAATCATCTGATTCAGAGATCATTGACCAACCGTCAGCAAAGTGTGGAGGATCCATCAACAACGAAGATGCCAAATCAGAGAGCTTCATGGTAAAAGCGCCCCTACTGGCCAGGGGCGCCCCTCAATTACAGGCCCCAGATGAATCCATAAGCAGCAGCTCTATGCATAATATCTTTCCAGCTTCCTCCCAGCTACGTGATCAATCTGACAGTAGGTCCACAAGACACGCCAAACGATCACGAGTTGAGATCAAGCAGAAAAAGCCAAAATTGAAGAACTGGAAAGACAAGCCAGAAAATGGCTAAGGCATGGCTAAAAGCGCCCCTCTTGAGGAAAGGCGCCCTTTCTTGAGCGCATCCAGATTCAGTCAGAATCTTCACTGCCTCCCAGGATGACCTTCTAAGCTATGACCTGTCTCATTAGTGGGACTATCAGCAATAACTTCTGACAAATCAAACATCTGAAGAAGGAGGTCAAATACTGGCAGTCCACAGCCAAGATAAAACCAAGCAAAAGATAAAAGCGCCCCTGTTGGCCAGGAGCGCCCTTTAGTTTGAAGGACCTAAACCTGCCAGCTTCAACTGAGAAGTCAGTCATCCTGAACAAGACCAAGCTGGCTACCCGATGCATCGTCTAGTAGAGTCATCTTATTCATCTAGCAACAAGAACGTCAGATCAAAGCAAAGAGGGTCTAAAAAGGTCAAAACAAAGAACAGTCAATGAAAATTGACTAAGGCATTGTCAAAAGCGCCCCTCTCAAGGAAAGGCGCCCTTCTTTCTGGAGGCCTAACCTCAGTTTTCTGAGTTAATCCCCCCCAAGCATATCTCATCAAGCTGATCCCACCTCAACAAAAGAACTGCCAGAGATCAACTAAGTAACCTGAATCAAAGATCAAACGGAGGCACTTCAGCTTGCAAAATGGACAAAAAAGATCAACTTAAAAGATGGACGCCTAAAAGAAGTCAAAGCAAACATGTTGACTTAAGTTAGCAAATTTGGAGCCAAAAGAGGCCAAACACTCCACAATCAGTGGAAATCACCTTTTGGAACTCCAAATTAGACCTAAATCATGAGTTGTCTTCCATACTTGGTGGATCTCAACCCTAATCACCATATATTCTTGCTAGGCGTCCCATTTTTCATTATTCTTTTGCAGGTTGAAGGATAAAACAACAAATAGCTCCCAAGAACACGTTTTCAAGATCTAGCAGAGGTTTTGGACGGATTTTCAATATTTTTGAAGATCAATGGCAATAAAAGTATTCTTCCCCGAAGATTGTTTCCAAAGGCAGATTATTGCAAAGTGGCAGTTTATAACTTCCAATCCATCTTCTGTCTACTTCCTCTATTTTCTGTAGATATTTCTTTGCATGTCACAGAAAACGACTCATAATCACAGATCTGGCCAACTGGGTATGATCAGCACAACTTTTTCAACAAAACCCATATGTTAGATTTTTCTAGAAAAAGTAGCCCTACTGCCCTTATTTTTCTAGGGTTTTCGAAAAAAGTCATAATTTTGAAAGCTCTGAAACACGAACAAAACCCATGTGTTGGATTTTTGCAAGAAAAATCACTTTCTGGTGCCCCGCTGCCTCTGCCACCGAAGGGCTCTTGCATGTCATAGAAAAACTCGTTTTTCCGAAATTCTGACGATTTGGGTTTGTTTATAAAATCATTCTCAACAAAACCCATGTCTTGGAATTTTTCGTAAAAATTACCCCCGATGAGGCTATTTTTAGCAGTTCCAGAAAAGTTGTCCGAGCAGCATCATGTGCACAATCAATCTTCAAGTTTTTCAGAATGCAGTACTCCTAGGTACAATACAAGACCAAGACGGTCTTATACCATGATTATCTGAAAACAACTGACACAGACTTATGGCAGAAAAATTCAGAGGTCAATTCTGAGGACTTGCAGGGCATGAACCAAATTACATTGTAAAACATTGAAGAATCCGGTTTCTTCCAAGCTGCACCCATTTCAATCACCTTACAAAGCATTGAGCTTGTAACTGCTTGCACAAAACATTACAACCCGACTACAAAAGAGATTATGTCAGTGGACGGAAGGGTGATTTACAACTTAAAGCCGAAGGACACAGAGACATGTTTTGCAATTCCACCATGCCCTACCAGGAAGGTCGTATCTATGACAGAATGCAAAAAAGCATTTGAGGCTTCCAGGGATAAGTGTTCGCTTATAATCGTTGAACATTCGTTGAAAACAAAAAGAACCAGCTTGCCCAAATTGGTTGGGAGAGGAGAATTCAAAGATGAGTACGGAGTGTTAATCACTCTACTCAGCAGAGTCACTGGACAAGAGGGGAAATCCTTCCAGCCGTAGATGTTCTATATTATTGGCAAAATAATCAGCAGGAAAAAACATTACAACTGGGCCTCTCTGATCAGTGACATGGTCCACCAACAATTTACCAGGTTTCTAGAAGAGCACCGTTTCCACATGTGTTCCTACCTGACCTACCTGATAGCCTTCCAAGGCGATTTCAGAACACTAAACACTATGGGAACCCTAGGTGTCCAAAAGGTCCAAGAATACTTTCCTCGCCGTGAGTTCACTCTAGCGGAAAGGCACTTCAAGAAGATAAATGACCTTTTCACTATGCACACCGTGCGCGAGCTAGACCATGAGATGCACGTTCGTATTTCACCAACAGCTCAGGCAGCAATGGTGGACTGGCCAGATTGGTTCATCCAATTCCCCACTTTCAACTACATACGCGTGTATGGCTACAATGGCCACCCCGCCATGATGCCACGCTACCCCTCAAATAGGGTAGTGTTCATGGAATTCCTGAGGCAGTTGGCCGAGGTTCACTCTTACCTTCGCGTAAAGAAGTTTGCTGCAAACTTTCCTTTTCAGATGGGATTCTACGGATGTAGGACTGCAACCGATGCTAGGTTGATAAGCCAAGAAATAGTGAGATTTAATCTCAAATACCTCATTGACAGGACCTCATCATATGATCCCAAAGGAATCTTCGCAGCACATCTCGAACAAAGATCATCACATGAACCTTTCATGGAGGATTTTTGGGTCAACTACGAGGATGAGTTTGAAGTGAGAAGAAGGAACTACACCAGATTCAAGCTCTCGCAGATTGCAGAATTCAGGTCAAAGGACATCAAGGGCTTATCTGATGACGAAAAAGAGGTCGATCTTTCTTCCTTCTTCACGGGTCAAGTAGATGCACAACCACTCGGCAAAGTAGACTGGTATGCGAAAGAGAGTACGTCTATTGAGGAAAGAACTGGTAGAGTAGTTCGACACAGTCAACTCTACCTTGACAGTAAAAGGACAAGGAAGGTAGTACTTCCCCGATCAGAGCCGCCAGCGGTTCAATCTACACTACCTTCCTCGTCTAGGAGGAAACCCAGACAAAAGAAGATGAGCATTCTTCCAGAAGGAATGCGAATGTCAGGAAGCACATGGCGAAGAAGAGGAATTGCTAGCACAAGCCAGCAAGAGGTACAGGTGGAGACAGCCACCAATTTACCTAAAACAGTTGAGAACACTGTAGCTACACCAAAGCCAATGATTGAAATAATCGCTGCAGAGATGGAATCCATTGTAGAAGAAGTTGCAGCAGAAGCGGTGCCTGTAATACAAACAAAGCCATCGGCTTCACCACCATCACAAAGGTTGCAAAGTCCCATTGATTTGGACTCGCCACCACGAGGCATTGCCACGGCACAATCTCATTCTTCCAGAATTCAAGAGGCCTATGTTCTTCCTCCCAGCGATGCTAGCCGAGATTCTATCTGGCTAGAAAGCTCGCTTGGAAAGAAAAGGGAGAGACCTTCTTATCAGCTTGACTTCTCTGAATTCCACCATGTCCCACAAGACATGTCGGCAAAGAAGTTGAAGAAGCAGACACACGTAGAGAGGAATGCAGAGAACGAGGTTGTCATAGAGACTGCTCCCCCGCCTGAAGATAAAGACATACATAATGTGAGGGTTGAGGATTTCACGCTTTCAAAGGTGAACCTTGGAAAGACCACTCAACAGGTGGAGGCAGACCTTCTCGGAATCGCCTCAGCGACTGTCAAGGAAAGAATGACCAAGGATGGACAAGACAAAGCAGCCTTGAAGGCTGAAAACCGTCAACTAAGATTGTACATTTCTAGTTTGATACATGACACTCCCAACTCCTCAGCCTTGCCTCAAGGACTATTGGATCTTCCAACTGAAAGAAACCATCATCAGTTGATCACATACGGCAAACACTTGAGACATCAAGTGGATGAGTTTGTCGTCAAAGGACGGTGTGTATTAGTAGAAGCATATCAGCTGAGAGACAGAGCACATGGTCTTCGATCAGAAATCCAGCAGTCAAATTTGAAGGCAACTCAAGAGAGGCCGAGACAGGAAGCGACAGTTGCTGATCTACAACAAGCATACCAATCAGTTACAACCACTGAGAACAAATGCCATCTCTTTGAGTGGAAAGAACAATTGGCATACAAGGTGAGAGCCTACGATGCCAATTCAGTGGAGCTGATTGACTATAGACGCTTTCTCGCCAATATTATCAACTTCGCAAGAACGTTGGTAATATCCTTCCCTGAGTTAGAATATCAGCGCGGAGGAGAATATGTTGAGCTTGAAATGGTACAGACACGGTTCCAAGATGTCATCCGATCTTCATTCCTTGAAGATCCCAATGGTTGCAAATTAAGCCAAAATTGCAGCCAGGTCTATCCAGTTAGATGAAGCAGCTGCCCAGTGCATAAACTATCAACAGTAGCTTGTGACGGGTGAAGAAATGCTTAGACGCGACATAGTCACCTTGAAAAGCATTAATTGTCCGACGGCCGAAGAGGTCAATGACTAAATAGAGACTTTGTTGACCAGTGGTGAAGAGGTGTAAACCACCAAGGAAGGACGTCCTACCCTCCAAATAGAATTAAATATGACTGAAGTCAACTTGATGCCCCTTTCCAAGTTGACTCCAGATCTCCACAAATCATGCATGTCAGATCCCACTGATCTAGGATGTCTATTTGACTCCCACGATTTGTGGATCTCAGATCTCCTCAAAAGGTGGATGTCTATTTGGAGACACATTTGTAATTGTAAGTTCACTTTTAGTTAGGTGTCAGTCAACTGAGGTAGACTTCTAGTTTGACTTTTGTTTAGTTTCAGTTAACTGAAGCAGATTTCTAGTTAACTGCTTGCTCACCTACTTTAAGACATAGAAATAAATCTTGCTGATTGACAAGAACTGATTGTTAACTCAAGGAGATTTTAGGGTTGCCTACTCCTTTGAGTTTCTATAAATAAGAGCCTTGGGCTCATTATTTGTTTAACTTTTATTTGCTAAGCAAAATTGTTGCGCCATTGTTGCTAGAGTTAGCTTGTTTATATTTGTTCACTCTTGGATGAGAGTTCGTTGGTTGATCGCAATTGTGCATGATTTCGTGCCTTTGTTGTCCTGACCTTTGTAATTCTTTGGAGAAGCTTGAAGAAATAAATCAGATGGCGCATGCTTGCTTGATCTAAATACTTGAGTATATTCAAAGTCTTGTTCTAAATAGTGCATTGTTTCAATCTCCTCCTTGGACAGGGGTCGTCGCCTCCTTGGATATTTTGTCATCGATCATTATCGTTTGATGTTGCTTAATGCTTTGTCTTGCAGCCTACACTTTGGACAGGTGTCGTCACCTCCTCGGGAATCCTGTTAGACAGGCCATCATTCCTTGTTGTTTCCAGTGAGTTGTTTCCAAGCCTACACCTCGGACAGGGGTTCCTCCTCCTCGGCAAGTCTCAGATCCAGTTTACCGTAAGAGAGTGTTTGCTTGTATCGAGCCCTATCTTGGTATATATCCAAGAGTTTAGAGCCTCAGCCATATTCCATTGAGACAGAGGATTCAAGTGATCCAACCAATCCATTTCGCTCCTACGCCCTCATGCTGTGTTTATCTTGAGGAGGTAGGATAGTCTAGAAGCTAGTTAGTCGTATTTAAGATTTGCGGAAACCAGAGAAAAGCTTAGCTACGGCGCATTGTGTTTATGCACCCTTGTGTCCTGCAGCTGAGTAAAAAAGATAGGAACCTTAGTACACCCCTTTTTTACAGTAGAAAATCAGCAAAGAGAGATCTTCCTCTCTATAATCCGAAGAGCGTGTACTAACACTTGCAATAGTTGTTTGTTTCCAATAAGCACTCCAGAGGTGCTAATTGAAACTCAAGCATTTTTGTTGAACTTTGTGGCCATTTCATCAAGGAAGAAAGTGTACGATGCATTGTCAGGGTTGGTTGGTAGCTGCCAAAGCCAATCGCAACTGGAAAAAGAATACAATCTCCATTGAGAACAAGGGTCAGGAAAATGTAATTGATTTAAAGAACCAAGCCATAAGTGAGGAAGCAACTTCCTCTGATTCCTAAGATTTCGACAAGCATGATTGAGGTTGGTAGAACCTAATGACGAAGGGATTTTAGAATTACATTCATGCTCGGAGGATGAAACAAATTCTCTCTATGCCCTATTTCACTAGCAAATGGAGGACTATGAGTTATTTTCGTCCACTTGTAATTTTCTTGAACCCATAACACTCAACGAAGAGCAACAAATGAAAAATGATTTTGAAAAGTCAAACTGTTTATGTGTGCCAAACATAATCCAAAGTTTGCAAAAGATAACAATTGTAGTAGAAGTATCCAACTTTGCAGAAGAATGCAAAATTACTAATAGTATGCCTTCGATTACATTTAAAATCCTAACTATAAAGCCTGCTTACATTAAAAGGTCCAACCATATTGTATGGTGAGAAAAGAACTCATTTGCATGGCAAGAAAAGAATTATGTCATACGGTTGGCTTTTCCCTCAATATGCATTGTACGGTTTCTAGTCTACATTGTACAAGAATATATGAGGCCATTGTATAGCCACATTGTACGACAACATCAGAAGCTAAAGATTTCACGACCCCATTTGCTTTGAACCAAGACACATAGTACAGAAAGCATATTTAATATGGCATCAATTGGCAAAGGGCATAAACTTCATGGTATGACCATTATTTAATACAACAAATCCATTCATTCACTCGACAAACTCCATCAAATTGCACTATATGGATTTTTTAATTCAAAAAGCATGGCGAGAGTGTAATGATTCCGCCATATGGTCAAAACAAGTTCATATCATACGCCATCCAATTTTCCGATGGCATAAAGGCTTCACCGTACGATCACAGCGAGCCTTCACCATACAATCTGCACTCTCGTCTTTCAGCATACAGCTCAAGCAAATCTCCATCGTACGATGGTTAAAAGCAGCAATTCTTCATACCATATAGCCTAGCGTCTACGAGCATATCATACGACTAACAAAAATTTCACCAAATTGCAACGTATTGTGTGTTTGGCATTCACACTTCAATGTACAACGTCCACATACTATACAACATCATCGATGAAGGCATCCAAACATTCTACAAAAAAATCTCAACATAGCATGGCAGCAAATACTTCAAGTCGTACGAAAGGCACATCTTCACACCATATGGCAGGCACATCTTCACAGAATATGGAAGGCACATCTTTTGCAGCATATGACAAGCACATCTTCACACCATACAAGTACATCTTTGCGCCGTACGATAGGGACGTTTTCACACCGTACAACAAGTACATCTTCACACATTCAACTTCCCTTTTATATAACACGGCAGCTACTTTTTTATAGCGTATGGTACAATCCTCACACCATACAACGATCTTTCCTCTACACTATACAACAATCCATTTCACGCTATATTCAAAAAAAATTGTGACTTGTGTGGTAGGGCATCTAAAAAATTGCTCTCTTGAGACAAGTACAAACAACTGCATGACTTGCTCATTTTGCATCCCTTTTATGCATTGTACGACAACTTGGATGCATTGTCAGGCAAACACAATTCCACATCGCATGGAAATCAACCATCGTACAACTTTTGTCCCTGGATGACATTATACGTAGGTTAAACACCACAAAATCTATATTTTTTGGCTTCGTCAACATTGTTTTTTTTATCTTAAAAATCTTGAAAATGATGTACGCTATGAAGATTTGTATTGTTTAGGTCTTAAATTGAGCTTGGTGATAGGGACTCCGCCCCTCAACCCCGCTTGGGGCGCTGCCCACAAACCCCTGCAAATGGCACTACCCCTAAACCCCATTGGTGGCATTGCCCCCAGACCCCCATTGCACTCATTTGAATTGCCAAGTACACTCCAAGTCTGAGTTTGCAAAGTACACATCCAAATTTGTCTACAAGTCCTTGTCTATAATATCATCATCAGTTTGGCAAGTTTTCCCTAATGTTACTTGATTACTTCCTGTCTCAAAGACGACTTTTTCTTTTTTGTTTTTTTTGGTGGTGGAGGGGGGCAAGGGTGATGTAGTTGATGTACAATGTCTATTAGTATGTTTCGATAATATTGGTTATTTGAGTATATATTAATTTTTGTATTGGTTGTTGTCGGCTTCGGGTAGTTATAGTTGTTGGTTGGTTAACGGTTGCATTCTTCTTGGCAACCGTCAAGTCCTTTAAATACATTGTGTATTGTCAAGAAGAGTATGATCTAGTCGGATCAACTTTGATCCTTGGTTGACCATCTCTAGTCTTCTTCTGTAATAATTTCATGTGTGAATAAAGATATATTTTAGTCATGTATCTAGTATGCATTGCCACTTCTATTATTAATTCATGTATTTAATTTCTCAGATAGAGCAATAAATAGGGCGTAGTTTTTTATGAGGCCGTATAATGTACAGCAGAGGCCATACCACTTCTTGTGTTGAATCATTGTTTCCTTTGAAGTTAGCTAGTCCTGTTAATACCTGCAACATCCTATATCAAGTCAACCACACTATCAGAGTTGGAATCGTGACATTTTAGGACTGTTACATCCCTTTCTAGGTTGTTTAAAGTTTCAGCAATCGTACAGCTGCATTTTGGGCAACATTCAAATTTATTTTGAAAGTTATTGTCATTGTTGCATGGCTGATTATTGGAGGATTTCTAGCTAAATTTCCAACTGCAATCATTTTAATATTTGGTATTGTGACTCTGAAGTTCTGAACAATTCAAGGCTAGAATAAATTTGATTCGTAGTAAGAATTCACTTTATGTATTGTTCTCGAAAGTTGCCACCAGATTCAGCTTATTCATAGTATCATATATGTAATTGCATGCATTGTAAGTTATGTGGCTTGCCACCAACGGGCATAATAGTTAAAAATTATTCATATTTTTTCACCATATGCTCTCACCATACCCATTCTAAGGTCTCAATGATCAAAAGGTGTTACGATATTATCATTGTGTAATTGTCAAAAATAAAAAAGAAATGCAATCACAGAGAAGACATTACAACTTATCTCCTCCCTGTGGATGAGATTGTAAATACCATTAGAGGACTTAGGGAAAAGATGGATGTAATGTCCCCTTTTGGCGCTTAGCCAATTCGTGAACATTTAGCCAGTTTCCATTTCTTTTGAAGGCTAACTAGTTAGTTAGGGAGAACTCCAACATTCTTGGAGAAGTATTTGATCAATCAATCTTGCAAAGCAATTATTCTTGGGTTTGAGTTAAGTTGTGTTGTACCCAAACCGAAATTTTTGCTTACTTAAGGCATTTTGCTTAAAATGGTCTAAACCTTGTAAAAGTGAGGTCAAAACTCAGTTTTTGGGCAAATAAAGTATGAGCTTTTAGTTAGTGTGATGCCAGGAAGATACTGGCAAAATTTGAAAATTTTGAAAATTAGGGTTTCTGAAATCTATTTTTAGCTCGAAACCCTAAAAAATAGAAACTTGTCAGAATTGGCTGAAATTAATTTTGATTGGCTTATTTCACATCACAATCACAGTGGTGAAGTCAATTTCAGTTAGAAGTCAGTTTAAGGCTGGTGGGTAGTTTTCACTTTTTGGAGAGAAAAGTTAGGATCTTCGGGGTCATCAATGGCAGTCGGCCAGTACTAGGTATCAATATCTAAGCCTGAAACTCAAAGAGGAACGCTCTATGATAAAAGATGTTGGAAATAATCCTTTTTGATGGAGGGGATTTTCAAATTGGCAAAAAGTGCTAAAATATTCAAGTCTGGGAACTTTTCACTATGTAACGTAGTAGACACTTGCGCAATCAATGTGCAAATCAACTTTATAGTGTCCGTACATGTGAAAATGATGAAGTATAGTCATCCACACACCTCAGCAGTCACAACGCTTCGACATGGTCAACCGCAGTGATGGATACAGCGTTTGCAAAGCATAAAATGGTGAAAATCAATGAATTCAAAACAAATCCGCTCCCCTGTAGCCCAGGGCCGCCCTTCCATTTGAAGGTCAAGATTTGAGTGTTTTGGATGAAGGATACATTCATTATGTTCAATTTTCAGTCAGCTTTCTGATTAGCCATGAAGCAGGATCATCCGAGTTGCAGAACTCCGGCAAACGAAGACAAAAGTAGAGGTTACGAAGAGTGTTTTCATCAAGGAGGCAGTCTAGAAAAGCAGATCCGCTCCCTTCTAGCCCAAGGGCGATTTTCTTTTTGAAGGCCCAAATCTAGATGCATGTGTGTTTTGATGGTTTTCGTCTTTGCAAAATTAGTTTGGCTTTTCAACGAGCTATCAAGCGGAAGCGTATCCAGTACAGAAATCTAGTTATCAACATTAGAAGTGGAAATTGCAGGCAGGATACATGTCAGAAGAAGTTTTTCAGAATGCAGATCCGCTCCCCTGTAGCCCAGGGGCGATCCTGAATAAGACCTGTTTGATGGATGAATTTGTAATTCAGGTCTTCTTGAGATCTCTTCCAGCTCAGTTTAGTTTTGTAGTGTACCCGTTCACAAGACAATCCGATGTTCTGAGTAACTGTGACAGAGGTCCTACCGAGCACGTAAAACAGAGGATGGTGAAGCGTAGCTACACAAAGCTGCACAGTTGTAGGCTAGGGGCGATTCTCCTTTAGGCCTGCCAGACGGGGTTATTTGCAATTACAGTCTTCACAAGACTTGTGTGCAATTACTCAAGCTATACAACGAGTCTAGCCAACAGCCTCCGGGATTTGGCGAATGCTCATACGTGTGAGGTCGAGATGATAATGCTGTAAAGAAGAGCTGATTGAAGGCAGTTCAAAAAATGACTAAGTGTAAGAATATAATTTTCTTTGAAAAAGGCGATTTTCTTTTGGAGGCCTTCAAAGCAATTTTTTGGCTTCATCGTCTCCAAGAACATCTCTTGCAAGTTGACCAAACTATACAGCAAGACAGGTGGCACGCGTATCGGAAAATTCCCGTTCCCGGTATCAAGGGTCAAAGTATGGTGTTCAGATGAAAATCACACTTTTGTCAAAATGGTGTTTCAGCTATCACAGAATAGGGGCGCTCATTCTTTTGGGGTTCTTAATACAATTTTCAGATCCCTCACATACAATCATTGGATGCAGAATACTTCTAGTCATGCAATGAATCCATTATTCAATCAGTGGAGTTCATTATTCATCGTCAACGGCAGTTTGAAGCATCAGAAGGCAAAAACAAAGAAATGGCTAAGTCTGGAGTCAAAACATCAATTTAATTAGAGGCGCCTAATTTTCTAAGGTATCAAATGATGATTTTAGTAGCTGTTGCTCCCAGCAGACATTTCATCCTTGTCATGCAAGCTTCACGGTGGATATCTCAGCACGGTCGCAGGATCATTCAATCATCCGGAAATCAGAGTTGAACAGGGTCAGTTGTAACTTTGCAGTCAGCTACAAAATAGGAGATTCTCCAAAATCTCATAACTCTTGCAAATGGAAGCCTAAAAGATCAAAATTTGACTTTTTAGAATCAGGGAAGTGTGTTGAGCACAGCAAGATGCTATTTTTGGCAAAAATGAAAAAAAAATATTTTGCATGCAGAGCATTGAAAAGTGACGAATTTCTTCAAAGATAGATATTGGCGCCATTTTTAGTTTTTTGCATATTTTAAAATTAAGATATTATTTTTAGTCTAAAGACTCAGAGACAGTGGCAGTTCAACTAGAGAGAAGCCAATCGAAATTTTTTTTTTCTAAATTAGGGTTGCATTATGCATGCATGATGGTACGAATTGTTTATTTAAACAAGCATGGCGCCTTTCATCATTCACAAAGCTTTCAAAGTTCGAATTTCTTCAAAGAGATTGGTGAATTTTCATCAAAGGATCAAGTTCGAAGGTGATAAAATATTCTTTTGCTGGTACAAGTTCAGATTCAGCATCAGATTCAAGGCAAAGTGGCGATTTTGAAAGAAGGAGACAAAAATAAAACAATCAAAATAATAAAAAGTCTTTTTCTCTTCTATATTTCTTCCATCTTCTCGTCTTAAATTCTCTTGCATGTTCGAAGTGTTGGCAGATTTTGGCAAAATAAAATATCTGGGTTGATTCAGAAGAGCTTTCTCAGCAAAACCCATGTGCCAGAATTTTTCAGGAAAATTTGTTCCAGAACATCTGTTCTTAAAGCTTTAATTTTCTCAATTGAAATTCTTTTGCATGGCTGAGTAAAGGTTAATTTTTTGCATTTCTAACGTTCTGGGTTGTCTTAGAATCATTTTCTGGACAAAATCCATATCTCAGTTTTTTTCGTAAAAATTCTCATCCGACAAGCTATTATTAGCCTCAATAAGCTATTTTTGGCTTTCCAGAAAAGTTGTCAGAATATAGCCGTGTGCACAGTCCACAGGCAAGTTTTTCATAATGCAATTCACTCAGCTCGAATTCAAGACCAAATCGGTCTTAACCCATGACTTCATCGGAACAGTTGATACAGATCTACATAAGGTGTTGCCGGAGGTAGTTTTAGATCCACTCAAAATCAGGAATTCAGTTATCAAGAATATTAAGCAATCCTGGTTACTTGATGCCGCTTCCATACATATTTCGATGCATTGCGTGGAGTTTGTAATATCTTGCATCAAGCATTACAATTCCGCTACACGAGAGATACAGTCAATAGATGGACGTGTCATATGCAGTCTCAAACCCCTTGATATTGAGCGAAGTCTGGATATTCCTCAACATTCGGATGGGATGGTCATTTCCATGAGTCAGAGCGAGCAGGCATTCAATGCTGGACAGGATAAGTGTCAAAACAAGATGATAAAGAGGTGGCTGAAACAAAAGAAGAGCAAGTTGCCAAACAACTTGGGTCGTGGCGAGTGTAAGGATGAATACAATATTTTGATTACACTGCTTAATCGTGTCTTAGGTCATGCAAACGCAAACAAATTTCACCCGTGGATATATTATATCATTGGTAGAATCATCTCTGGGCAAGAGCATTATGACTGGGCATCCTTCATCAGCGATGCTATTCACGAGCAAATCACCGGTTTCCTAGCTGCGCATCAATTTCATATGTGTTCTTACCTGGTGTACTTGATTGCTTATCAGAATCAATTTAATGGTTTGAATACGGTGGGCATACTCAGTGTACAGAAAGTCTATCGTTACTATGACCAGCTTGAGTTCACGAAGGCTGAAAGTCATTTTAAACGTGTACAAGAGGCTTTCTTGACTTATACAGTGAGAAACTTGGACCGGGAGTTGCATATTCGCATCGCGACAGTTGCTAGAGCAGCAATGAAGAATTGGGCAGATTGGTACATTCAGTTCCCTACATGCACCTATATCCGTGTCTATGGATACACAGGAAAACCAGCTATGTTACCACGTTATCCTTCGGATAAAACAATATTCATGGAGTTCCTGAGGCAGTTGTATGAAGTTCACAAACGTTTGCGCATCAAGCATAAACCAGCTGTCGACTTTCCTTTGCAATTCGGGATGTATTGGTGTAAGACGGCAGTTGATGCTAAGACCGCAGGTCAAGAGTTAGAAAATTGCAAACTCAAGTACCTCGTGGATACACGCACATATGATCCTTGGGGTCATTACGCAGCTCGCCTAGGTAATCTCTCTTATCACAAACCTACGATGGAAGATTACTGGGTGAATTGTGAAGATGATTTCGAGGTTCGCAGACGTAGCTATAGCAGGTTCTCTCTTCCACAGGTTTCTATTTTCTTGGCGAAAGATGTGGAAGGATTGACAGAGGATGAGGGAGATACACTTCCTCAATTTTACAGAGAGCAGGTTGATGGACAACCACTGCCATTAGTGAACTGGTATGCCAAAGAGTTCACATCAGTAAAGGAGAGATCGAGTAGGGTCATCCAAAATAGTATGCTTTATTTAGAAAGCAGAAGGTTGAGAAGGGCATCCATGCCTAGAGCAGAGCCGCCACCAGAAGGACTTGTATTGCCTTCTTCTTCAAAACCTAAGCAGAAGAAGAGGAGTAATCCTCCTAAAAAGAATCCAGCGCCTAGTAATTCGAAGGGAAAAACATCTGTTGCGATTCCACATGTAGAGCCAGTCAAAGAAGTTATTCAGACTTCTCCACAGCTTGAGGTTCAGCCCCGTATGCCGTCACCGACACCATTAGAGCAGCCTCCCGTTCCAATTCACATTGATTTGGACGTAGATTCACCTCCTCGCAGCGATTCTTTTACACATTCACATTCATCAGATCCTCGTGCGACTAGTACAGATCATTCCAGTGGGATTAGTCGGGATTCATCTTGGCTTGAGAGTCAATTGGGAAGAAAAAGGAGACAACCATCTTATGTACTTGATCATTCAGATTTCGATCATGACCATCAAGATGTGCCTGAAAAGAGGATCAAGAAACAGATACATATTGGGAGAAGTGCAAATAAGGAATTCATTGTTGAGACTGCTGCACCTTCAGAAGATAAGATTCTAGACGAGATGGAAGCTCAAGACTTCGAAGTTATCACAGTTCATTTCGGTAAGAGTACTCGTCAGACAGATATTGATCTCCTACAGGTTGCTACAGATAGCGCCAAGGATAGGATGATGAAAGATGGTGAAGATAAATCAGCTCTCAAGGCCGAAATACAGCAGCTTCGCCAGTACATTTCTAGCCTTGTACACAGGACAGGGGATGTTGTCACCGCACTTCCACATATGTTAGAACCACCAGCAGAGCAGGGTCAGATTCATCTCTTGGTTGCATATGGTAAGTGATTGGAGGAATGGGAAGAGGAGTTTGTTGCTAGAGGCCGCCTTGTACTTACAGAATTGTATCAATTGCGGTATAATGCACGTGAGCTTCATCTACGACTTCAAGATGAGGAACGTGATTTGGCCATTAGTAGACCCAGGGATGAGATTCTGATTGCCAACCTGGGAATGTCATTTGATTCAGTCACAAAGGCAGAAGATAAAGAAGAGGTCTTCGTTTGGAGAACACAGTTGATCTTCAAGGTAGAGATAGAAGGAAAGATAGCATCTGAGGTGGCTGAGAGCAGAGAGAATGTTACTAGTGCACTCCGCGATATAAGAGACTTTGTGTCTCAATTACCATGTGTATATCAGCGTGTGGGTGGTGACTATGTTGAGCTTGCTGACATCCAGTTAGAGCTCCAAACACTTATTCGCGGTATTTTTAGTGGTGAGACCGTTGGCTGTAAGATGAATCAGCTTACAGCCATGTCAACATTGTTTGATGAGGCAATCAGGAGGAAGGGTGAGTTCCAGTGTCAGATGACTAATGGAGAAGACATGCTGCACAGACATAGGATTCTTTGCCAGAGCTTCAGTTCCCCAAATGGAGATGCAGTCAACGACCTCATAGATGGGTTAATTTCTCAAGATCAGGGCCAATAGACTTCAGTTAAAGGCGTCCCACCTTTTTCCAAGATAGACATTAGACACAAGAGTTAAACTCGAGACCTCTTTTCGAGTTAACTTATTGCTACACACTGCATGGAATGTCTTTTTTGGAAACATCTACATGCACTTGGAGTTTAGATTAGATCTTTCAGTCAACTGATGATAGCATTCCAATTGACTTGCTTTCAATAAGGACGTGCATGTTGCACCTTGTCCATTTAGATTAGATGTTTCAGTTAGCTGATGATAGTTTCCCAGTTAACTGTATAGTTTCATTCAATTAGGGTTTAGGAATAAGATCTTGCATGTATTGCAAGACTTTAGTTGACTCAAGGTGATTTTAGGGTTGCCTACACCTTGAAGTCTATAAATAAGAGCTTTAAGCTCATTTGTAATTTAACTTTTGCTTGATAGCATACATGCTGCGCCTACCTTGCCTGTAGTATTGCTATTATTGTATCTGTTCAAAGAGTAATTGTTGTTATAATAAATTGTTGCGCCTACCTTGCCTTCATATTATTGTTGTGGTGTTTATTCGACCTTAGTTAAATGGGGTTGTTGGTTTGATCGTTATTGCATGTGTGTTGCGTCTATACAATCTACTATCCCAGTTGCTTACCTTTTGTTTTGTTTATTATAAGCCTATTCAGAAGAGCAAATAGTTGGGCCTACCTTGCCTTCATGTTGCGAAACTGTACTTAAAGCTTATTGTTTGATGTGTGTGATAGTAGACTCATTCAGCCAAGCAGATAGTTGCGCCTACCTTGCCTTCATGTTGTGAAGGTGTACCAGGTTTACCGTTCATTTGTTTGTTTTAATAAACTTCTTCCCGGATTAGCAAATAGTTGCGCCTACCTTGCCTTCATGTTGTGAGCCCGCACCTGGAGTTTATCGTACAATACATTCCTGCTCCATTTCCTCATGCTCTGTTTCTTGAGGAAATTGGATAGATTTTAAAGAAGTTAGCTTAGTTGTAGTTACATGATCTGCAAAACCAGAAAATACTTAGCTGCAACGTTCTAGGTTTTCTTAACCTTGTGCCTCTACCAGCTGAGAACAAAAAGATAGGACATTAGTTTAGTTTTCTATTTCATGCATTCCAGCACAACGAGGGAGCTTGCCCTCCTAATTTGAAGAGCACTCATTTCGTAGTGTGCATAGCTGTACGTACAAACTCACACTCCAGAGGTGTTAGTTCTTACGCCAACAAGTTGGATAGTTGGAGCCCTTTGATGCTTTTATTATCAGTTTCCAACCTTACATTTAGCCAGTTTCCAATTCTTTTGAAGGCTAACTAGTTAGTTAGGGAGAACTCCAACATTCTTGGAGAAGTATTTGATCAATCAATCTTGCAAAGCAATTATTCTTGGGTTTGAGTTCAGTTGGATAGTTGGCGCCCTTTGATGCTTTCATTATCAGTTTTTGACCTTTTGGGTGCTCTCCAAACTTCTTGAGGAGCAAGCTATTTTTAGAAAGTCACCAAGTTGATTTGAATCATCTTCCTACTGCTTTATTTTCATCATGGTGTGGTCAAAATTGGATTTTGATGACGTTGTAGTACTTTCTGCAACTTGAGTGAGTTATTAAGTTATTTAATTAATATTTCACTAATGTTGTCTAATGTTGAGAAATAATTAAACGACAACTTATTAATGTAATAGCTCATTGGAAACATGATTAAATGTTTGCACAATGTATTATTTAATTTAAAGCAAAAAGTGTTTTTCCGGAAAAAAAATAGTGAAAAAGCAAAAAAGCACTTTTTCGAAAAAAACAAAAAAAATGTTTTTTTGAAAAAGCAATGAAAAAGAAAAAACATTTCTTTGAAAAAGTAGCAAAAAAGAAAAAACCGTTGTTTTCGAAAAAGCAACAAAAAACTATAAAAGGAGGTGTTGGGGGTTCATTTGGGGATGCTAAAGATTACACATATTGTTATGCTATCAGATTGAACCTGTGAGTTTGTCCAAAAATCGTTTGGGGATGAAAACCTTCATTTGATTCCTAGTTTTGGATTTGAAAGATAATCCCTAGCTAGTGGAGTGGTTCTATTCAAAAATCACATTGTGCTTCAATGGAGTTCCAATTCCAAGGTTTCAAAAAAAAAATAATTCAAAGTATTTTGATTGTAGATTTTGGTATTTATGTTTTGGAGAAGTTTTCTAAGTTTATATCTCGTTGTCCAGACTGTAACAGCAAGGTTTCAAACCTGCACCAGCCATCTATTTTCCAATCTTTGAGCTTGCATTCATTGGGGATGCATATAGGAGTGATTTGGTGAAGTTTTCAAACTTATTGATTCATTCCAACTGTAACATGCATGCATGCATTTACATGCCCTGGTAGAAAAAGAGGACTTCAAAATCATTCATAAATGCTAGTCGGTAGGGTTTCAAACCTCCTTCAGGCCTGCACTAGCCATCTAAATGCTAATCTTTGAGGTATATTTGGCATACCCATGATGGGTGGTTAGTTCTTTGATGTTGTGGTACATGTGGGGGGTGTTCTATCAATTTCTTTGATGATCATATTTATAACAGTAGATATGTATTTGGTTTGGAATGAATCGTAAGAGCTAACATTGTAACACTAGATGGTAGTACCACTAGTGATCTGGCTCTTGTTACTTCTTGTTACTTACCCCATTGCATAAGTGGCTCTTGTTACTCACCCAATTGCATAAGTGGCTTTGTTACTCTAGCATTCTCTGGCAAATTGACCCCATTCGTTACATTTTTTGAACTGGATCATCAGTCACCCCTTTGCATAAGTGGCTTTGTTACTTTGGCATTCTCTGGCAAAATGACCCCATTCGTTACATTTTTTGAACTGGATCATTAGTCACCCCTTTGCATCATACTGGATTCTACTTCTTGGTCCACTCTTATTGAACCGATTGTTATTCCCTCGTCTGTTAGTGAAGTGCACTTGTGTGCTTCTTGTTTTCAAATTGTATGGGGATTCCTTGATGGAATGTCCCATTGCTTGGCAGATGTCACAGAATAGTTTCTTCACACAATTTCTCTTTTGTATGACCTCCTTTGCAGTTCGTGCACCACAATTTCTTGCTTTCCCTTGTACTCTCATTAGCTTTCAGCTCCATCATTTTTGTCATATTCTTTCTCAAGGCTTGAACAGTCTTTGATTCACTATCACTACTGTCATCTATGTCGTCGTCGTTTGTCCTCTTTCCTTGAGAAGATGTTTTATCTTCACTTTCTATGTCCATTGTCCAATTGTAGGCATCAACATATGATGACGACGGTACGAGCTTCATCTTCTTCCTCAACGAAGGAATCAATCCTTCAAAGAACCATCTCTTTTTCAATCCATCCGCTGGCTGAATTTCCAGTTTGACCAATATTTCTTTGAGTCTACGATTGTAGGCTTGTATGTTTTCGTTCTTTCCTTGTTTTGTGTTGTACATCTCTACTACAATTTCATTGTCATCTCTCAAAAGTTTGAATTCTTCATCGAACACTCTTCTGAATGCATCCCATGTATTTTTATGAGCCGCTTCCAAATTAGTATACCAGTCAATGGCTATTCCTCTGAGGATTGTTGGAAATGCCCTCAATGAATATGTCTTGTCATCCTAACCATTCACTACACAGATTGTCTCACAATTTTTACCATGTCTTACAAGGTCCCTCCAACTCATTTCTGATGAACTTTGGGAGTTTTTGTTGCTCCACATTTGGACTTGCTGGGGGAGTCACCATCTTATGATGCAAGTGAGACTCCCAAATGCATGATGTAACCCACAACTCACAAACAATTTCTCAAGACATCATTTGCAGACACTCTTTTCTCGCAAACAAACTCACAATCCACCACATAAACAGCAAAACAAACTCATTCTCTTTTATTGAATTTTAAAGCCAACAAACAACATCAAATTTAATTCATATTGCAACAAAAAAGACAAACCCGTCACATTCTTCATACCACTACTATTTCATTGGAACAAATTTTCTCAAATGGTTTTTGAATCTTATGCTCCTCCTTCCCAACTTTCCAAAACATTTAGAATTTTTGATTTCGTTCAGAAATGAGAAAGTTATGCATATGTTACTGAGACTAGTTCTCACAATTACGACTTCAAACAATCTCCTCTCCCAGTCAAACCTTCTGAATGCCCATGACTCCTTCTTTGGCGTGGGTTTTTCCCTTGGCATATGCATTCAATGACAATTTAAACGTTGCCTTCCCACCTTACAATCCACTCACACCACTTCCCCAACACCCTAGATTCCCATTTTTTTTTACAAAAATGCAAATTCAAACTTTTAAATGGAGTTACAATTCCCATTAAATGCCCACTTGCAGGCTTGGGCATGGGTTTTTCCTTTTTGGAAAATTAACACTTTGTAACAATTTTAAAAACAATAAAACAATGTTTTGGCGTTTCAATTCGCGCCTCTAGAATGCAGATTAGACCACGAACAACTATGGATAGTTAGAATACTCTTCAAATTAGCAGGGGAAGCTCCCTCTTCGCTGATTATGCTTAAAAATAAATACTAAACTACTGCCAATCTTTTTATTCTCAGCTAAAAGCACAAGGTTATAAAACTCTTTGCGTCGTAGCTGAGCTTTTCTCTTTTCTTCCAGAATTTCAACTACAACTAGGCCTAAACTATAGATGCTTCTGACAACTCAAGTAAACTCAAAGCCTGAGAATCGGAAGTAAACAAGGAATGATTTGATTTAACATAGATACTTAAATAAACTCGCTTCCAGAACACACACGAAGACTCATTGTACTTATTAGATGTAAGCTGAAATAAAGATTATGAAAGCAAAACACACAAGATAAAACGCCAAAAGAGATTGAGACAGGAGATCAGAGGAGAATAGGCACGAGATTTCCTTCCTCGAATTCTAATAGCAAATACACTTCTGGGGCAACAGATTGTAGCAAAGACAAGCTTACAATATGTGATCAAACCAGAATTACACTTGACAAAGATTGAACAGACATTGGATAACAAAGCTGCAGGATAAGTAGGCTCAGCAATTTGTTATCACAACAACAATTGAAAAGAAATGGGCAAGGCTGCCCTTATTTATACACAAACAAGGAGTACGGTCAAATGACTCCCTTATAATTTTTTAAAATTTTTGCAACAACACTTCAACAATGGCACCTGTCAACATTAGCCAAAATCAAATCAACTGCTGAAAGTAACCCTACGCCAAAAATGTACACCAGGATCCCAATGTTGGGCAAGGTGTGAGCATATGGCGTCGAGGATCATTAGTCTCCAAACTGAATGAAGTACAATGCTAAAAAGTAAAGTCTATGCAACTCGACCGCGTATTTCAACGGGAGTGATTTGACGACATGGCAGATAGTAAATGGACGGCTCAGCCGATCAGCAATGTGAATACTGAAAGTAAAGAAGGTCGGCAAACCGACCCCAGTACAATATGCAAGACAGCGAGGCATGTCTCTTCCACCAATGGTGGAATTGATAATGCTTAAACAAAGTAAACAAGGCGGCGAGGCGAGCCTCTTCCACTAAGAGTGGGAATACAATAGAAAATAGCAGAATGTAAATATGAGCTGATCAATACTACTGAAACAGCTTTACAATTAGAATCAATCCTGCAAGAAGCCATTGGATAAGCTGTCCAAGGAGCCGCAATATTAATTTTTGATCTCCAACCTTCAAAGACTCACTAAATACGAAAACTCACCCCAAAAACACCAACTTCTACAAACTGAAAACTACAGACCAGCAACTAATGAAATCACTTAATGCTCATAACTCACTCAAAACTACTCCTAATGACATGAAACGAAATGCATATGACCCCTCGAGAGATGGCGGCCAAGCTAGAACTAACAAACAACTGCAAACTGAAGGTATTTATTTTTCTAAAGCTTTCCAAGACTTCCCAGGCAAAGTATGACCTGGAGAGAGGGTCGACCTACAAGATAAAATCAAGGACTCCACAAAAATTCCCAAAACTTGCATAAAGGGCCGCCCAGAGCTAAGGAAGAGATAAATCGACTACCCATAACCAAACAAAAATCGCCTAGAGTGCAATGAGCAAAAACCTACTTCATCCACACCAAAATCACCAACCTAGAAACTAACATACACACCAAAAGACATCAGAAAACATCATAAGACTCCATTACAATAAGGTCAATCTATCCTTTTGAGTAAAGAACAGTCTTCTCACTTAGCTAGTTGCTATTTTTCAAACAAGAAACCAAGTCCAAGCTAGGAGGTATGCATTCCTCAAAGCAAATAACTCACTATTTCGACAGCACAACAGTATAATTTCTTCATAGATGAAAATGAATGAGCAAGAGCCTCCTTTTATAGACTTGAGGTGACTTTCCAGAAACTTCTAGAAGGTACGCCCAACTCTCCACAAAATATTTTAATTTTTAATTCACTTTCCTCCACCTTCTATGTTGGCGTCCAAATCAAGAGAGAAATAATAACTTTTAATAAAATAACAATCTTCTCCAAAAGTGGCATACATCCCTCAAGAGTATTTTTTGACTTTAGATATATTAAAATATTCTCCAGATGAGGCGTCCACCCTCAAGGTCTGCTTTTTTAAACCAACATAAAGTTATAACACTAGGCCAAGGGGGTTATAAAGTGAAAATATAACATTTATAACTCAAAATAACTTATTTATCCAAAAATTGCACCTCAAAGCCAAAACCAACATTACTCACTGCACTGCCTGAAGAGGAAAGCTCACTATATTGCTCCCAACAGGAACACTGTTAAAAATAGAATTTACTAAAAATAGTGAACTCTGGAAAGTTGCCCAAAATGCCTTGCAAGTCATATCATTGTGAAGCTCTCTGAAAACCCAGAAAGAATCCGCAATCCAAAATCCAAAACTCCAAATGCAAGCCTCAAAAAAATGCCAAACATCCTCCTAAGTGATAGGAAACCCTAATTCCTGCTTCTGACTAGCCTACCAGCCTCCGGGATAGGCTAACGGCCATCTGTACTTATTACTGCTGAGAAGGGGATATTACAAAGGGAACCCTAAAATCTCCTTGTTTTTAACAACTGGACTTTCCAACATGCAAGCTTTATTTCTAAGACTAAACAAAAGATAACTAACAATTAACTACCTGCTAACATCAATTAACTGATAAAAAGCAAGAAAAGCTCCAACTATACATTTGATATTTTCAAAGAATAGATATGCATGAATGAGAACAAGTTGTTTAACTTGCAAAAGGCATCAAGTTAATTGTTGCTCTTCTTGAGTTCTATTTTTCAAAATCTTTGCTGCTCCTGGTGAATAACTTAGTGATAACTTAAAAAACTATATCCACCAACAAGTTGGTAACTACCTCTTTGTCAGGAGCACTGATACTATCCAAAACAATATTCTATTTTCCAACATCTCCTCACCATCTGCGATCAAACTCAAACATTTTTTCATCTCTTCCACTGCTTTATCAAATTTTGTTGACATCATGACAACATGATTCATCTTGCCAGCAATAGGATCACTACCAAAATTGCCGCAGACGAGATTTTGAAACTCTATTTGCACTTCACCGAGCTCAATGTAAGTGCCATCATCATGAAGATATTAACAGGGGATTTGTGAAACAAATGTGCTTCTAGAATTGAGAGCATAGTTCGCGGACTCGGCAGACTCAGGAGTCCGTGGGAAAGCCAAGTCGACTCGTTGCGGACTCGAGAGTCAAGTCCAAGAGAGTCCTAGGTCGGGACTCCCGAGTCTGACCTCAGGACTCGCAACAAATGTGCTTCTGGAATTGAGAGCATAGTTCGCGGACTCTTGTGGACTCGCCGCAGACTCGGCAGACTCAGGAGTCCGTGGGAAAGCCAAGTCGACTCATCGCCGACTCGAGAGTCGAGTCCAGGAGAGTCCTGGGTCGAGACTCTCGAGTCTGACCTCAGGACTCGCAACAAATGTGCTTCTAGAATTGAGAGCATAGTTCACAGACTCTTGTCAACTCGCCGCGGACAAAGTAGACTCAAGAGTCCGTGGGAAAGCCAAGTCGACTCGCCGCGGACTCAAGAGTCGAGTCCAGGAGAGTCCTGGGTCGGGACTCCCGCGTCCGACCTCAGGACTCGCACGAGTCCTGAGGTCGGACTTAGGAGTCCCAACCCAAGACTCTCCTACGCGGCTGGGCGTTAAAACCAAGTTAAAACCCATGCTTGTTTTTTATTTTGCTTTTATTTTAACATGCTAGCTTCTCAAATACAGGTCTGTAAGTTGAAGTGAAGTTGAAAGAAGCCAAGAGGACGAGCTAAGAAATCACAATAGAGCCAAGTAAGTGATTTAACCATTCTTTTTTTTTGTTTTCTTGAATTCAAAATCAGAAAAATAAGGGGAAATGCTGCCAATTTTTTTTCTATTTCCTTAATAGCCTAATTCCTACTATTTCTAGCTTGGTTTTGCATTCTATTTTTTGCAAATGTTTGAATCACATTTATTTGTTAATTTTTTACAAAACCCTTGCTGATTTATTTTTTTCATGTTGAACTTGAAACACCAATGTCATCTTCAAACCCAAAAGGAATGAAAAAAGACCCTGCATGGAAGTATGGGATACCAAGAAATAAAAAAGGTGAAGTGACATGTACCGAATGCAAGAAATGGATGACAGGACGAATAAACAGATTAAAATACCACCTTGCAAGAATACCTGGGAAAATGTGGAGGGATGCCCTAAGACTACTCCCGAGATTACTAGAGAGATAAAGGTCGTTCTTGCTGATTATGAGATGAAAAAAGATGAAAGACAAAAAACAAAGGATGCACTAGCAGCAACGATGAGTGGATCCCCTTCTACACCATCTATGCCCCATGGTACTCCAAGTCCAAGCATCCATCATCCACATTCATCTTTTGGTGAGAGTCTTGATGGTTCTTTTTCTACTACTAGTGCTGGCCAGAGTCCTTCATCAGGACCAAATTACTTTATTCCACATAATGTTCCAGGAGCACAACCTTCACTTGAAGGTACCGGTTGGAATAAGGAAAAACATCATGAAGCTAGGATGGCAGCAGCAAACTTTTGGTACTACAATAATTTACCTTTCAATGTGGCAAGCAGCCTATACTGGGAAGGTTTGGTGAATGCCCTTACAGTTGCAAGAAACGGGTTTAAGACCCCATCAGCTAAAGATTTGAGTGGGCCATTGCTAGAGGAAGCCGTAAAGAATACACGGCTTCTGGTTGATGAGCAAAAGCAATTTTGGCGAAGAAAAGGTTGCAGCATTTTATCTGATGGTTGGATAGATGGATGAAATAGGAGTCTCCTAAACTTTTTAGTGGCCTCTAATGGTGGATTGATGTTCCTAAAATCAATAGATGCCTCCCATAAAGTCAAAAATGCTAAGACTTTATGCAATTTATTAGATGGGGTAATCCAGGAGGTTGGCGTTGATAATGTTGTCCAAATTATCACAGATAACACAGCTGCATATGTAGTTGCAAGTAGACTACTTATGGAGAGGTATCCCACAATTGCATGGTCTCTTTGTGTTGCACATTGCTTGGACTTGTTGCTAGAGGACATTGGGAAGATTTCATGGGTCAAAAGTGTGGTTGAAGATGCAAAAAGTGTTACAAAATTTATCTACAACCATACTTGGGTGCTTTCTTTGATGAGGAAATTCACAAATGGCAAGGACCTTGTGCGACCTGGAGTGACACAATTTGCTAGCCACTTCCTCACATTGCAAAGCATTCTTGGTGCCATTGGTCATCTCAAGCAAATGTTTGTGTCCGATGCTTGGAAGGAGTCCTCATTTTCCAGTAGAGCTGAAGGGGAGAGGATTGTTACCATAGTTTTTGATGAGACATTCATCAAAAATGGAGAGGAGCTGATGGGGGTAAGTAGCAATCACACAAAAAAAATTATACATGATAATCTATTTGCTGTTTTTTATTTTTTGAGGGGTTAATTTTGTTATAATTTAACATTTGTTTTCATTTTTTTAGGTGACAAAACCTTTGGTGAGGGTTCTTCGTATGGTGGATGGAGAGGGCATGCTAATGGGTTTCATCTATGAGGCCATGGATAGGGCCAAAGAGGCCATATCACTTTACTATGGCGGCAACAAAAGGAAATATGAAATCATTTGGCACATCATTGATCGGAGATGGACACCCACGGTAAGAATAAATGTTTCATGAGTTGGAGCTCATGAACATTTAAAGATCTGGTGATTGTTCTTCAGCCATCTTTCCTCCTTATCTACCTGTTTCTTTTTCTGCACCCTGCTCTGAAAATTCCTATCTCCTTCATCCTTCCTCTCTTCCCTCCCCTCATGAAATTCATTTGGTTGCACCATGTTTCATATTTCCATTCCACTATATCATTCTCAAAACATGCATAGAAACCGACATTAACAAATTCATAGAAATCAATGAATTTTGTTCGCATTTCTTTCTTGCCTTCTCTTCCTTCGTCCTCCTCTTCTTCTATGTCAATAAAATTCATCATACCTTGTTGTTTTTCAGCTTGAAACCTATTATTGCTGCCCCTAACCATCTCTCTCATTTCTCTTTCTTTCATCATTTCATCAAAATACAAATCAGCATTAACTTCAACTTCAATGAATTTTGAAAAATCATCATACTCTTATTCTACTAGTGTATCATCATTTTCCACCTCCCCAAATTCACTGAATTGCTTTGCAAATAATGTAACATCAAACTCATTTTCACAAATAACACAAAAGTGACCTTTTACCTGTATGTTCTCTTACTTCTCTACTACTGCTTGTTGACGGGTGTTTTATGACCACACCAACACAAAATAAAGTTTCCAACGGATACTCTATCCTCTCTTGATCAAAGTGTCCCATGTTTTGAGTCACTTCAATAGCCTTAGCATAGGCTAAGTTCATGTTAGCTGGGGCAGGGTGAGCTTCTCTCACAAACATTGCAATTAAGGGATCCAAGGCGGCGTAGTAATTCTCCCGAGCGTCAGTGATGGTGTAAGGAGTACGCAGTCTTGTGAGAGCCTTCTGAAATCTATTGTTGAACACATGAATAGGCTCTTTCTCTTGCCTCCTTACTTCTACAAACTGTCTAAACAGTTATGCGGGAGTGATAGGAATCCCAAACTTTCCAACAAAGGCCGTCTTCATCTGCTCCCATGATCTGATAGAACCGACTAGTAAGTGGATTAACCAGTAATGGGCCTCCTCTCCCAAAGAATATGGGAACAGCCTGCAAGCTACGTCTCCATATGCAATCTGCCTGTTGCGCAGGTGGTCCTCAAACATTTTGATATGGTCCTCAGCAGTGCGGTTCACATCGTGGACATGGAACTTGGAGCAGAAACTCTCCGGATTTTTCGGCATGTCGTGATAGTCATGAATTCTAACGGAAATGGGTTGGTAACCAACCATGTAGCACCATTGGGAGCTGGCTGAGCCATTTCTTGTCGTCACCGATATAAAGTCGCTTGAGCTGGCGGTTGTTGAACAACAACAGCTGTGATATCTCGGGCTGGTCCTTGTTGGGCAAACCTTGAAATGCTGGGCGGAGTTCTGAATAAACTTGAAACTTCTTCACCGCTCACTGCTTCTTCACTTGATTGAACTTCTTCGTTCGATAGAACTTCCTCGCTTGAGGGAGCCTTTTCGCCTGATCGGACTTCTTTTCTCTTCCTTGTTCTGGTAGGTAGCTCTAGCTCTACAAGTTCCTTAGATGAACTGGGTGCAGACCTCAGAATTCTTTTCAATTTGTCTGGCAAGAATGAACTGATACGATCCAGGATGAAGCTGCTTCTCCTATTGGCGACGCGCGGGAGCAAGTGGCTGTCTTTGATTCAACAAGTCTCTTTCAATGGCAACTTGGATTTTGATAGCCTTTTCTTCTTCTTCTTCTAACACAAAGCTTGTTCGCATGTACTCAACTGCGCTTCTCTTTGTCCTCCACGCGAGATTGTTCAACCCTGAACGGATGTCTTCTTGATCGTCATTGAATCCCAAATTTGGCTGCAACACCAGAAATATCTCTCTATGAAGTAGCACCATCTTGGTACATTATACTTTTTGTGTAATTTTGTTGCTTCACGGTAGTAGTCGCCCTCCTTCTAGCGCCAATTCTGTTGATGGGTGTTTTATGACCGCACCAAGAGAGAATAAAGTTTCCAACGGATACTCTATCCTCTCTTGATCAAAGTGTCCCGCATGCTAAGATTGCATGAAAGATCATGCGTTCAACTCCAAGGTTCCTTATGCAAGGGGATAGCCTCAGTTGGTTTGATGTGAATATGTTGGGTATTCCAAGGGGACTTATGCAATTGTTCAAATTGTGAAGCAATTAAGACGCTAATGATTTGATGATGATGCTCTGATTCGATTAACTAGGAAAATCTTGAATTTAAAAGGAATAAGGGTAGGGATTCTATAGTCTACTCCTAAAGGTGGAACACGAGGATCAGCTTTAACAAGCTTCGAACCAGACTTTGCTTCGCCTCCCTTCGGACAACTTCTACAAAATTGGTGCAATCTTCAAAGGATGAGAAAGGTGTTCAAATTATGACGCAACATGCACATACCATCACAACGATGCATATGGACATATGAATCATAATCGAAGTTAAGTGCCAATACTCCAGTTGACCACGCAGGGCGAACTCACCGTCAGGGAGCCCGCTAGTGGTATGGATGAAAGAAGACTTGTTCAAATCAAACGCCACATTCCACAACTAACAACTATTTGCATAAAATAAAAAAACTACTTTACTCTACCTACTTTGAATTGGAAAGATGAAAAGCCCTCGCTAGCTACTCATAACAAAAGAAGAAATCACCAAGCACTGAAACTCTTTGTATTATGAAAAGTGTTCACAACAACCGTTTACAAAACTTTCAAAGGGAAAGTTTTCTTTCCTCTCCAATCTAAGCTAACTTCTAACTACTCACTAAATGCCTTCTCTACTCTCTAGCTCAACTCTATCTCTGATTTTGTCTAACTCTAATATATTACAAATGAGGGGGGGTGCCCCTTTTATATCAAGCCCAGTCCAGTGGACGGCTTAGATTCAAATACAATGGAAGGCTTAGATTGAGCCACATATGCCCTGATTAGGGTTTTAGCCCTAAAAATCGTCACTGAGAGGAGTGGGGCAATGAATGCACCGGAGATTCCCCACTCCCCTGTAGGAACCACTATCCGCAATCAATGCACATCATCCCCTTCCAGAAGATCATCATCCAGAAGGTCGTTTCCTTTCTCTTTTTCCTTGGCTGCAAACTCGATGAACCTGGTCAACACAGCCTCAACTTCCTGATCTGAAATGGGAGGGATATGATCAGACTGAAATTCTAACACTGTAACTGTTTGCCCATGTCGGGCACAAGATTTCTTCCAGGCAACTAGAGCATCCTGGGAATTCTGAATAATGCTGGAGAAGGTCGAGGTGTTCTCGAAATCATCTTGGACAAAGGCCTTCACCTCCGAAAAGAATGGTGCCAATCTATTCTTCAAACCATCTGCAGTTACCTCCTCAGAAGTCAGCCTCCTGGCAAAGATAGCCTCTAGTGTATTGAGGACTCCATCAAAAATATTTGTCATGGCCTTTCTAACCCTGACCGAATCTGCCTGTGATGCATCATAGAATCCTTGGCCCGTGACCACTGAAGAGTACCAACCGACAAAGTCATATCTATCACCTTCCTGAATCATGCCTCCCTCAACCAAAGCCTGTAGAGGTGTGTGCATCAAAGCTCCTAGGCGAAGAACAACTCTCGTTTGATAGTACGAGCCTCACCCCAAGCATGGTTAACTGCCTCCATTCTTGCCATAATGTCGGAGGCTTGTCGATAGGCATGTTCAAGATCCTCCATAAACTTTTTTGTCTCAACACGAACATTGGCAACCCACTTATCTGCCTCTTGTGCCATTCTTTTCAAATCTTCTAAGCCACTGATTGACTCTCTGGGAAATTTGGCTGGGAACTCAATTGCCAGATTTTCTTGCCCACAAGGACGGGACAAGTGTTGTACATAGCCAATCAATGTTTTTTGCTCTACCTTCAATCTTTTGTATTTGCCCTCAATACGGAACAATCTGTCCTTGAGTGCCTGATATGAATTGTCGCACTCCTCAACCACCTGTGCTCCAGTAGAGCGGCCAAGTTCCATAGTAGTGATCACATAATTCTCCGGAACAACCTCATCTCGATCACATTCTATCCTAGGCAGAGCTACGTGCAACGTCCAAGAGCCATCCTCATCTGTTGAAATTTTAGATAACTTTCTGGCCTTCTTCTTCGTTGAAGGTGCACTGATCCTACTCAACAATTCTCCCATCTCAGCTGTTGGATCAGTCTCATCAACGGGATCATGTCTCATCCTGTCCCTTAGCCATTCTGGCACCTCCTGCCGTAAGTCTGAAATGACGAAGGGCTGCTCAATTCTGGCGTCTACCTCATGAACTTCTTCTATGCCCTCGTGCTGACGAGGCTCATCATCCTCTGTAGGCTCGGTATTGTTGTGACCTTTTTCACACATCACCCCATCCAAGAAAGGGACCCCCTAATTTTTGCTCCATTCTGGTCTTTTGGCTTTGCGTCCCTCTATCTCTAATCTTTTGTCCTTCCGGGGATGTCCCGTCTTTTGACCTAGATTGAAATGATTGCCAAGTCTACGAAATTAGGGTTCCCATCCTTTAGGCTTGTTTCAGGTCAAATTGAGTTATCAAGGTGAAATCTAAGTGCAGCAGTGCAATCAGGAAGCTCAAGGCAGGATCCCACTGAAATCTTACTGAAATCTGACAACTTACTATTTTTAGTAAGTACCTAATCTGAGGTCTTTTCCTTAGGATTTCGGGATTCTAACCACTTCAGCACATTCAGGCAGCTTCAGAGCATCCGCACGTGAAATTTGAATAGATTCAGACAACTGGCTATTTTTAGCAATTCAGCCTTCGGAGGCCATTTTCAGGATTTAGACATACGATTCTCCAATGCATGACTAGAGAATGGATCTGGGTTTTTCAAGACCTTCGCAACGGTATAACATGCAAACCGAGACGAGGACTTTCAGAGTGCAGCCTTTAGAGGCTATTTTTAGGGTTTGCATGCAGGAATTTTCAATGCATGTCCGGATATTCCATGTGGGTTTTGCGAGAGTTTCGCAATGATATGACATGCAAGCGAAATGAGTCAGTTTTCAGGGACTTACTATTTTTAGCCAGTGCTAGAACGTTGACCAGTTTTCTGGGTTTTTTTGGGTTTTTTGAGATCCCACGGGCACTGTGACATGCAAACTCATCCGACGTCCGATGAACCACTTTCCGGACACTTACTATAAATAGCAGCTTCAGTCCAGCGGCTACCCACCACTTCAGTTCAGCATACAAAGCGACATGCAGAAGAAACAAAGCCAAACGGAGACCATCCAGGATACATGCAAGTCAAATTAGGGTTCCCCTGCTATGTCTAAAAATAGATGAAGCAAAATGCAGAGATGTCAAAACAAAGCACGCCACCGGGATCAGCATCTTTCAGGCTACCTAGTGGCAAAATTTGAGCACGATCTAAATACTTACTATTTTTAGTAAGTCGCCTCATGGCTAAAAATAGCACGTCATTGCCAGAGAAAAGTGTGAACAGGTTTCTCACAGCATCAAGAACAAATGGAACAAATTTCAAAGCAAACGGAGATACAGAAATTGATCAATTTTAAGGTTTGCTAAAAATAGCATGTATTGCGCCAGATAAGGTATGAATAAGGTGACAAAAGTCAGTAGAGGCACAGCCACGCCAGCTCTAACTCGGAACGAGACGAGATCAACGAAACCCTAATTTCTCCAAGTTTACTAAAAATAGAAAGCCAAGGCATGGCTAGGGCATTGGAAACTTATAAGTGATAACTGGCATGCAGACATGTCATATGCGCCCAAAAGGAATAAAAGATACAAAAATCTCCAAATGCAAGATTTTCCTGAACAGGGGTCAAATGTGCCCACATGACAAAGGCATGATGAAATTCTCTAAGGCATGAAGTTTCCTCCTCAGACCCCTAGATGCGCTCAAGGAAGGTGAAAGGTCACCAAAGACATGGAAATATTCACTAAGGCATTAAAAATTCCTTGAGGCATCCTCAAATGCGCTTGGAAATGGAGGTTGCATAGGCTAAATGCGCCAGAGGAAGGTGAAAAGTCACCATAGGCGTGGATTTTTTCCTCCTCACACCCCAATATGCGCCTAAGGCAAGGAAGTTTCCTCTTACCATAGCAAATGCGCCCAAGGGAGATGAAGAGCCACTTGATAAGGGCGGAATTCCTTCTAACACTAACATATGTGCCCAAGAATGGAAGTTGCATGGGCTAAACGCGCCCAAGGGAGGTGAAGGGTCATTAGATGATGGCGCTTTCCTTTGCAAAGTTGAAATGCGCCCAACATGGAAGTCTACATGCTTATATGCGCCAGAGGAAGGTGAAAGGACACCTAAGGCGTGGAATTTCCCTCTCACATGGTGAAATGCGCTCAAGAAGTTCCCCTTCCCTATGGCAAATGCGCTTAAGGTAACATGGTAACAAGGTAAAAGATGAAACGTTCAGTGGTAAAAGGGAAAAGCGCCAAGGGTAAAGGAAGTTTTCTCCTCAACATGTGAAATGCGCTTGAAAATGGAAGACCACTATGTGAAGTGCGCTCAAGGAAGGTGAAGGGTCACCATGCGCCAAGAGGGAAAGATAACACTAAGGGTGGCGTTTTTTTTTAAAAGGCTAAGGGTTGATGGTTTTTTCCTCTTCACCATGCGAAATGCGCCCAAGTGAGTGGGACTTGAGAAACTAGAAATTGCTAAGTGTGATGAAGAAAGTCTAGGCGTGGAATTGCCTAAGGAATGAAATGGAAGCATGACATGCTAAATGCGCCCTTCAGAGGGTAAAGTGATGAAATTTAAATTTTAAAGAATAATTCCTAAGGCATTTCCTAAAAGAGAAAATGGGTAATACGTCTAGACGATGATGCTAGAATTCTGGAGAGAAAATTCTTCACAGAGAAATCAAGAAAATTTGCCAAGGCAGAGAAACTCAAAATTGCAGGAGTGGAAGACATCCGGATGTGAAGAAGAAATAAACATTAGCCATTTTTATTATTTTTAAATAATAAAAATTGGAAGTACCCCTTCGTCCGGATACACATGAAAATGATGGATTCTAGAAAGTTTTTTCTTCTGGGTATTAAACGTGTGCAATTCAGAGGTGATTCAAACTTACTCCACGCCATGTCCATATCGTTCCGGTGGATATTTTGCCCAGTGCCTATTTTAAATAAAATTCCTAAGGCACATTTGAGGAATTTCTCTAACGCAAACAAATAAAATGAATGAGGCGCACTACGCTAGAAGTTCGAGTTGGATAATTTTGCCAAAACGAGGGAGAGATCAAATGACTTAGCCAAACAATTCGAAGTTGTTCAACGGAGTGAGTGATTTAATATTTTAAAGAATCCAATGCAACAAGGCAGGCCTGTGCAGAGATGATGAAATCATAATTCTAGAAACTTGAGATTCCGATGCCTCAGATGACAAGTGTTACGACTGAGAAAGAGAGGGAAAGTAAATTCAAAAATTTGCTAAGTATAGCCACTGCAGGAATTCGACCTGGCTATAAGATTTTGAAGTCCTCTTCATTCCTCTCACCAGTTGCTAAGAGCAAAAAAGTTGCTAAAGTGAAAAGTACAAATTTTTGAAGAGGTTGAAGTTGCTGAAGAGTTCGAAATTGTGAGAGAGCTGGAGGTTGTTGGAGTACAAATTTGCAGAAGTTGAAGTTGCTGAAGAGGTACGACTTAGCTTGCTGAGACTGCAGTTACTGAGAGGTGCGAACTTCCTAATTTCCAGTTGCTGCAGTCGCTGAGAAGGTACGACTTGGTGAAGAAGTTCCATTCGACTGCTGAAATAAACGAGGTTAAGCCTGGACATTTTCTTAAAGTTGCTGAGAAATCTGAAGTTGAAAGGGCCGCATTTGCTGAGAAGTACGAATTTAAGAAAGAACTTCATAAGCTTGCTGAAAACGCATTTAGGAAAAGCCTTGGAGTTGCTGAAAGTACTTTCTAGAAGAGAAGTACGAATTTAAGAAGTTTCAAGAGTTGCTGCAAGTACAGAGATTTCACAGTTGAGGTTTGCAGTTGGAAATGGCAAAAAGTGTTGCAGCCTTTTTATTTAAAAATCTGCTGGCACCCTCAACGATGATTATTTTATTTTATTAAAATCTTGTTTTCTAACTATCTTGCCTTTTTGCAGAATGGCCGAATCAAGCAAAAGAGCTGCCGGCAGGAACAACCACACCGAATCCAGACAAGCAGTGATCAAAAAGTTAAGCAAATCCTTCCTGCCAGAATCAAAATTCTCATCAAAGTTAGGCAAGCTGGCTGACACAAACTTGGGCTCGTTTAACATGGAGGCATTCAGAAGAAGGATAATGGGAACTGGAGGCCATCACACATCAGTGACTTCGCACAGTATTGTCAGAAGTGGACTGTATGCAACTGCCAATTTTCCACCAACTATCCGTTGCCCAGAACTCATCATGGAATACGCCCACCACTACAATGCAGAACAGAGGACAGTCACTTCACCAGATGGCAAGGTATTGGCCAACCTAACACCTGAAGCAATCGGAGAGGCATTCGGGATTCCAGTCCATGAGAAGATGATCTACAAGACAAAGGAAAGAGCTGAAAGAATGTATTCATCTACAACGAACCGATGTGCTGATTTGATAAACACCAGGTGGATGATCAAACCCAAGCCAACTCGTAAAAAATTGCCCAAACAGATAGTCTCAGAAGATTTGAAGCAAGAGTTTGGTGACCTGATTATGATGCTGAGCAGAATTGGAGGATGCCCCCAAGCGTTCATCTTTGAACCTTGGATGTTTTATTTCGTCAGCTTGGTACTAGAGGGCAAAGATCACATGGATTGGGCACTGATGATCAGTGATAGCATACATGAGCAGCTTCGTAGCATGAGGAGAATGAAGACATTTTATATGAGCTCCTACCTTGTCTATATGTTGGCTCACATGACGAATACAGGGGGATCTCCTACAAGGAACCAATCAGTTGCGGTTCCCATCAGTATAAAATATATGAGGCTTGTCCACAGTTGCATTTGGCAAGCACAACTAATTACAAGAGGGTCAATGATGCCTTTACTATGCACATAACGAGGACCCTGCAACAAAGAACCCATCATAGAATATCAAGGGAGGCACAAGAAATGATTGAGAAATTCGGATGTTGGTTTATCCAATTTCCAAAATTCACCTACATAAGGCTGCAAGGATTTTTCCTCCTACCCGTACAAATTGCCTCGGTATCCCACAAACAGGATAGTGATGCTGGAAGTATCTAGGCAACTGATTGCCTATGATAAGAAGAAGAAGAAGAAGAAGAAGAAAGGTGGACTTGGATTCCCAATTACCATGGGGAATTCAGATGAAATCTGCCCATCACTGCAAGCAGCAAGAGAGGCAGAAGCGGAGCTCCAATTCTTTCACCTTTCCTATCACACCAGCAGGCACTACTACAATCCCCACCGAAACATCAGATGGATATTGATAAAAGAGTTCAGGCACAAGGTGCAGATCGAAGACTTTTGGGCAAGTGCAGTGGATGAGATCAAAGTCAGAAAGAGAATGTTCTCTCGGATATCGTTGGTGATGGTCAGAGAGTGCGAGATTATCCCAGTACCAAATCAAATTGAGGAAGACATAAACGTTGTACAGGCTGACTACGAGACAATAAGAGATACACCTCTGCCACTCCAAAATTGGTCTGAGCCGGAGATCACTGACTTGGATACACTTTGTATCCCAGCCTTGACATTTACACGGAGTTGGATAGAGAGGCATGTCAGCCGACTTAAGGGAAGGTCAATTCCCCTTACGTATAATTTGATGGGAGACAGCAGATTACCGGCACCTAATTAGAGGAGACGGAGTAATCCAACTCCAGAGCCTAGAAGAAAGGAGCCAGTTCGACCTGAGCCTGTGGTAGTTGAGGAGTCCTTGCATACGCCATCTCGGGCACATTCTCCGAGCTTAAAAGAGGTGTCATTGTTTGTTGATCAGAGGGAGAGATTGGATGTAGAGCAAACGGTGCAAGTGGCAAGTCAGCCACCTCATAGAGAATCAGTGGGCCAGAACATCAACATGCCCCAAGAAGATGAGCCACAAGCAAATCAGCAAGAGATAGATGAGGGGACGGCCACTGATACTCAGTTTCAGCAGGAAATTGAAGCAGCTCTCTGTTGTGACCTTTTTCACACATCGCCCCATTCAAATGGGGACCCCCAATTTTTGCTCCATTTTGGTCTTTTGGCTTTTGTTTTTTGTCTCTCTCTCTCTCTGATTTCTCTGTTCTTCTGGGGATGTATCTGTATTTGACCTAATTAGAAATTTTGGCCGAGTCTGAAGGGAATCTGTGAAGTTAGGGTTTTCAGGCTGGATTAAGATTAAATCAAGTTGATAAATTGACAACTAAGCTTAACATTGCTTCCAGGAGGCTCCCACTGAATTTTTATCATGTTCTGACGACTTACTATTTTTAGCAAGTGTTCAATCTGTGAGCTTTTCATCAGGATTTCGGGATTCTAAATACTTCAACACATTTAGGCAGCTTCCAAGGGCCTACGCATGAAATTTGAGCTAATTCAGACAACTGGCTATTTTTAGCAATTCTGGCTTCACGAGCTATTTTCAGGGCTTCAACATACAATTCTCCGATAAATGACAAGAGAATTGATCTGGGTTTTTCTAGACCTTCACGATGGTGTAACATGCAAACCAAGATGGTGACTTTCAGAGTTCAGCCTTCGGAGGCTATTTTTAGGATTTGCATGCAGAGATTTTCAGTGCATGTCCGGATATTCCATGTGGGTTTTGCGAGACGTTCGCAATGATGTGACATGCAAGCAGAACGGATCAGTTTTCAAGGACTTACTATTTTTAGCCAGTGCCCGCATGTCGACCAGTTTTCTGGGTTTTTCTGGGTTTTTTGAGATCCCACGGGCACTGTGACATGCAAACTCGTCCGACATCCGATTGACCACTTTCCGGACACTTACTATAAATAGCAGTGTCATCCCAGCAGCTACCCACCACTTCAGTTCAGCAAGCAGAACGACATATAGCAAAAATCAAGTCAAACAGAGGTTATTTGAGGCACATGCAAGTCAGATTAGGGTTTCCTACTTCGGTGCCTAAAAAGTAGGGTAAAAGGCCATAATTTCGAAAAACGAAGATATCCCATTGCGATCAACATCCTTCAGGCAATCTACTGGTAAAATTTGGGCGCAATCCGAGCACTTACTATTTATAGTAAGACACCTCCAGAACACGGCTATAAATAGCAGGTTAGCACGAGAGGCAGGTGTGAACAGGGTCATCAAGTGATGAGGACCACGTGGTGAAAATTTCAAGGCAATCAGAGCTACAGAAGTCAGGCAACTTTGGAACTTACTATAAATAGCAGGTGGCTATAAATGGCAGGTCAGAGCATGGGACAGGCAAAACAAGTTCATCAAATTACGAGGATCATATGGTGAAATTTTTAGGCAGAACGAAGCTGTAGAAGTCGTAAATCAAGGGACTTGCTAAAAATAGAATGCAAAAGCAAGGGCAGGCAGAGGCATGGAAAATGTGAGCTTGACCCTCTAAATGCGCCCTTGATGGAATAATCAAGGCAAAAATTCTAAGTCAAAATCAAAGTTCATCCTATGAAATGCGCCCTTGTGCTCGAGGTGGCTAAGAGAAATTTTACAAGGCAAAATTAAGAGCTCACATGTCAAAATGCGCCCTCAAGTAGAAGTGGACCCCTTGAAATGCGCCCAAGTAAGATGAGAAAAATGCCTAAGGCACAAGAATGAAAGTAACCCCTTCCAAATGCGCCCACCTTCAAAATAAAAGCTCACACATGGGAATGCGCCCATAATGAGGATAAAAGTTCAATGTCTCAAATGTGCCCCATGATAGATGAAGGCCAAGAAATACTCTAAGGCAAGATGGAAGCTACCTAGGCAAAATGCGCCCAAGGTAGCTTGCTGGTTGAAATAATTTCTAAGGCATGAAAATAGAAGTAGCCCCCCCTAAATGCGCCCTTAGAAGGAGTATGAGGTAAATAAGTTTAAGTGGAGAAAAGTGAAGGTGGACACCCCTTCCATATGCATCCAAGGAAGATGATAGAAGGAGATGTCAAAGGCGTGAGGAAATAAAAGTAGAAGACCTCAAATGCCCCCTGAAGCAAGGCCACTCAAAAAGTATTCTAAGTCGCAATAATGAAAGCACAAGGTGGTAAATGCGCCCAGCAAGTGAAGCTGAATTGAGAATTTTCTGAGTAAAGGAAAATAGAAGCACAAGGTGGTAAATGCGCCCAGCAAGTGAAGCTGAATTGAGAATTTTCTAAGTGTTGAAAAATAAAAGCACAAACCTCTAAATGCGCCCTCTAAGGAAGTATGAAGGCAAGACTTAGAATATTTTCTAAATATGAGGGAAATGGAGGCTCATGGGGTAAAATGTGCCCATCATAAGGAGGAAATGACAAGTTGAGAAATCTCTAAGGCATTGAAAATGAGAGTTCAAGGAGTCATATGCGCCCAGAGTAAGGAGGAGATATAAGACTTAGGAATTTGTCTATGGCATTAAAATAAAATGCCACTGAAGGGAATACGCCTAGAGAGAAGGAAATGTTGAAGCAATTTCTAAGTTAGAAAATGGAAGTAGAAGACTTCAAATACGCTCCAAGGAAGTTGGGACTTGAGAAAAGTTGCTAAGTGTAAGGCAAAATTTTAAGGCGTGAAATTGCTTGGGAAACGAAGGTAAAGATATGTGTTATGAAGTGTGCCCAAGGATGTGATATTTAAAATAAATTTTCTAAGGCATTTTCTAAGGGGAAATTAGAAAATACGCCTGGAGGAGGTGGTATAAAATCTCTAAGTGCAAGGTGATATTCTCCCAGATGCAGGAGGGAATTTCTTCATGGAAGCATGAAAATACTAAGGCAGGAAAAATGGAGATTACAGGCGTAGAATTCCTCCAGAGTAAAAAAAACGGGTGAACCTTAGCAATTTTATTATTTTCAAAATAATAAAAATTAAATGTACCCCTTCGTTTGGATACACATGAAAACGATGATTTCTGAGGGGAAATTTCTTCTGGGTATTGGATATTTCTCACTGGGAGATGATTTGAGGTTCTTCCACACCTTGCTCGTGTTGTTTCGGCAGGGATTTTGGCCTGGCACCCGTTCAACAAAGTTCCTAAGGCTCAGATGGATAAATTTTCTAAGGCATCGAAAAGGAAAGCAGAGGGGGTCAAATACACTCACGGGGAAGAAATTTGTCTAAGGCATGAAGGAATTTGAAAATGAACTGAAGCTCGAACATCAAGCGTTCAAATGCACCCCCCAAGATGAAATATCTTCTAAGGCACAAACTCCAGGCAAGGTGGTGGATACGCCCATGATGAAAGTTTGCTAGAAAAGTGATGAATTCTATCAAGATTCGGAGATCAAGCGGTCAGAACATGGAAATAAGGTAAGTAAAGTGAATTTAGATTATAAAGTGTTCTGATACTCTTCTTTTGTTTTGCAGGATGAACGTTGAAGCCAAGGCATGAGGACTTGATGAAGCTAGACAACGTTGCAACTTTGGAAACGAAAGTGAAGATTTGTCTAAGGCACTAAGAACGTGATGCAAAAGAGGCAAATGCGCCCAAGGCAGTGGGCTAGATAAATATGAAAGTCGCAAAGAAGAAGGGCGTCCAGGAGTCAAAGCAACAAGAGGGTTGAACAACAAATCCTTTCAAATTTTATTATCTGCGGAGACGATCTTAGAGATTCTTTTACTCTCCTCCTAACACAACGGAATTGGCGGGCAGAACAGTGGGAACGCGTTTCTGGACGAGGATCTTCTAGAAGAAGATAGTGGGCATTAATTGCTCGTAGTGGGGAGTGGAGAATCTTTTGTGCATTTATTGCCCCACTCCTCTCAATGGCGGTTTTTAGGGCAAAACCCTAATTAGGGCATATGTGGCTCAATCTGAGCCCTTCATTGTATTTCAATCTAAGTCGTCCGTTGGACTGGGCCAACTATAAAAGGGGCATCCCCCCTCATTTGTAACGAAGTAGATATTAGATTGAGAGTAGAGAGAATAGAAGTTAGAATAGATAGAGTTAGCTTAGAAGATAGCTTAGTTTGAAAAGGAAGGAAAACTTTCCCTTTGAAAGTTTTGTAAGAGGTTGTTGTGGAAAACTCTCATAATACAAAGGTTTATTATTGCATGGTGGTTCTATCTTTTGTTGTGAATAGCTAGCAAGGCCTTTTCGTCTTTCCAATTCAAATTGATAGAGTAGAGTAGACTTTATTTTATGCAAATCGTTGTTAATTGTGGAGTGTGGCGTTGTGGTTTTCGCATATCTTCTTTCATCCATACCACTATCGGGCTTGCTGATGGTAAGTTCGCCTTGTGTGGTCAACTGGAATATCAGTACCTAACTTCGGTTGTGATTCGTGTGTTCATTTGCGTTGTTGTGACGGAGTGCACATGTTGAATCACAATTTGAACATCTTACTCATCCTTTGAAGATTGCACCAACTTTGTCAGAGTTTTCCGAAGGGAGACGAAGCAAAGTCTGGTTTGAAGACTGTTTAAGCCGATCCTCGTCCTCCACCCCCTTTAGGAATAGATGGTAGCATCTCTAATCCTTATATCCTTTTACATTCAGCATTCTCCGGTTAGTTTAAGAACCCGAGCTTCATCGACGAATTTCCCGGAATTTGAGAATCCTTTCCTCGAAGTTGAACGATTACGTAAGTCCCCTTGGAATACCCAGCATATTCACATCAACCAACTGAGTCTATTCGCAATAAAAGGAACCTTGGAGTTGAACGCATGAACTTTCACGCAATCTTAGCATGCGGAATACTTTGATCAAGAGGGAATAGAGTGACCGTTGGACATTTTATTCTGTGTTGGTGTTGTCATAAAAAACACGTCAACACTCTCGAGGGTGACGCTACTTCAGATCAGGATGCCCAGAGCTCAGGAGACACTGAGCCCATTGAGAATGATGAGCCTCGCAGAAGCGAAGGCAGAAATGAAGTTCATGAGGTAGAGGCCGAGGTAGAACAGCCTTTTATTATATCAGACACACAACAGGAGGTGCCAGAATGGCTAAGGGATAGAATGAAGCGTGATCCTATGGATGAGACCGATCCCGCAGCTGAGATGGAGGAATTATTACAGAGGATCAACGCACCTCCAGCAAAGAAAAAGGCTAGGAAGTTCTCCAAAATATCTACAGATGAGGATGGGTCTCGAACTTTACATATGGCAGTGCCTCGGGTGGAGTGTGATCGAGACCAGGCCGTTCCCGAAAACTATGTTCCTACAACAATGGAACTTGACCGCCCTACTGGAGCACAAGTAGTAGAGGAGTGCGATAATTCCTATCAAGCACTCGAAGATAAATTGTCCTATGTTGAGGGCAAATACAAGAAATTGAAGGTAAAGCACAAGACACTGATTGGCTGCGTGCAACACTTGTCCTGTCCTTGTGGGCAAGAGAATCCGGCAATTCAGCTGCCAGCTGAATTTTCGAGGGAGTCAATCAGTGGGTTAGAGGATTTGAAGAGAATGGCACAACAGGCAGACAAATGGGTTGCCAGCGTCTGTGCAAAAACAAGGAAGTTTATGGAGGATCTTGCACATGCCTATCGGCAAGCCTCCAACATTATGGCAAGGATGGATGCAGTTAACCATGCTTGGGGTGAGGCGCGCATCTATCAGACGAGAATTGTCCTCCGTTTAAGGGCTTTGATGGGCATACCTCAACAGACTTTGGTTGAGGGAGGTGTTATTCAGCAGGGGGATAGATATGACTTCGCCGGATGGTACTCTTCAGTAGTCACAGGCCGGGGATTCTACGATGCATCACAGACGGATTTTGTCAGGGTCAGAAAGGCCATGACGAACATCCTAGATGGAATTCTCAACACATTGGAGGCAATCTTTGCCAAGAGGTTGACTTCTGAAAAGGTAACTGCAGAAGGATTGAAGAACAAATTGACGCCATTCTTCTCTGAGGTGAAAACCTTCACACAGGATGATTTCAAGAACACTGCTACGTTCTCCAGTATCATACAGAACACCCAGGACGCCCTTGTTGCCTGGAAGAAATCATGTGCCCGGCATGGGCAAACAGTTACAGTTTTAGAGTTTCAGTTGGATCACATTCCTCCTATCTCCGATCAAGAAGTTGAGGCAGTCTTGGCCAGATTCATCAAATTTGCAGTCAGCGAAAAGGAGAAAGGAAACGCCCTTCTGGACGATGACCTTCTGGAGGGGGACGACGTGCATTGATGGCAGTTGGTGGTTCATTGATGAGGAGTGGAGGGCGCATTCATTGCCCCACTCCTCTCAGTGGCGGTTTTTAGGGTTGAAACCCTAATCAGGGCTTAGGTGGCTCAATCTGAGCCTTCCATTGTATTTTGATCTAAGTCGTCCACTGGACTAGGCTAGATATAAAAGGGGTATCCCCCCTCATTTGTAAAATAGTTAGAAGATATCAGAGTAGACAGAAATCAGAGATAGAGTTGAGCTAAAGTAGAGCTAGGAGTTAGCTTAGTTGGAAAGAAAAGAAAGAGTTTCCCTTTGAAAGTTTTTTGTAAAAGATTGTTGTGTAAGACTCTCATGATATAAGGATTTCATTGATTGGTGACTTCATTTTGTATTGTGGGCAGTTGACGAGATCTTTTCGTCTTTCCAATTCGAATAGTGTTGGCGTTTCAATTAGCACCTCTGGAGTGCTTATTGGAAACGGACAGCTATTGCAAGTGTGTTAGTACATGCTCTTCGGATTATAGAGAGGAAGATCTCTCTTTGCTGATTTTATACTGTAAAAAAGGGGTGTACTAAGATTTCCTATCTTTTTTACTCAGCGGTAGGACACAAGGGTGCATAAACCAATGCGCCGTAGCTAAGCTTTTTCTCTGGTTTCCGCAGATCTTAACTACGACTAACTAAGCTTCTAAACTATCCTACCTCCTCAAGATAAACAGAGCATGAGGGCGTAGGAGCGAAATGGTATGGTTGGATCACTTGAATCCTCCGTCTCAATGGAATATGGCCGAGGCTCTGAACCTTCGGATATATACCAAGATAAGGTTCGATACAAGCAAACACTCGTTACGGTAAACTGGATCTGAGACTTGCCAAGGAGGAGGAACCCCTATCCGAGGTATAGGTTTGGAAGCAGCTCACTGGAAACAACAAGGAAAGATGGCCTTTCTAACAGGATTCCCGAGGAGGTGACGACACCTGTCCAAAGTCTAGGCTGCAAGAAAGATCATTAAACAACATCAAAAGATAATGATCGATGACAAAATATCCAAGGAGGCGACGACACCTGTCCAAGGAGGAGATTGAAACAATGCACTATTTAAAAACAAGACTTGAATAACTCAAATAATTAGATCAATCAAGCTTGCACCATCTGATTTATTTCTTCAAGGTTCTTCAAAGAATTACAAAGGTCGGGACAGCAAAGGCACGAAATCATGCACAATTGCGATCAACCAACGAACTCTCATCCAAGAGTGAACAGATATAAACAAGCGAACTCTGGCAACAGTGGCGCAGCAATTTTGCTAGCAAATAAAGGTTAAACAAATAAAGAACCTAAGGCTCTTATTTATAGAAACTCAAAGGAGTAGGCAACCCTAAAATCTCCTTGAGTTAACAAACAGTTCTTGCCAATCAGCAAGATATTATTCTATGTCTAAAAGTAGGTGAGCAAACAGTTAACTGGAAATCTACTTCAGTTAACTGAAACTAAACAAAAGTCAAACTGGAAGTCTACCTCAGTTGACTGACACCTAACTAAAAGTGAACTTATGTTACAAATGTGTCTCCAAAATGGACATCCACCTTTAAAGGAGATCTAAGATCCACAAATCGTGGGAGTCAATTAGACATCCTAGATCAATGGGATCTGACATGCATGATCTGTGGAGATCTGGAGTCAACTTCGAAAGAGGCATCAAGTTGACTTCAGTCATAATTAATGCTACTTGGAGGGTAGGATGTCCTCCCTTGGTGCTTTACACCTCTTCACCACTAGTCAACAAAGTCTCTATCCAGTCATTGACCTCTTCGGCCTCCAGGCAATTAATGCTCTTCAAGATGACTATGTGGCGTCTAAGCATTTCTTCACCCGTCGTAAGCTGTTGATGATAGGTTATGCATTGGGCAGCTACTTCATCTAACTGGACAGACATGGCTGCAATTTTGGCTAATTTGCAGCCATTGGGATCTTCAAGGAATGAAGATCGGATGACATCCTGGAATCGTGTCGTAACATTCTCAGGGAGGCCCAGTCGTAACATTCTTTTCTGCTGATTATCTTGCCAATAATGTAGAACATCCACGGCTGGAAGAATTTTCCCTCCTCTTGTCCAGTGACTCTGCTGAGTAGGGTGATTAGCACTTCGTACTCGTCTTTGAATTCTCCTCTACCAACCAATCTGGGCAAGCTGGTTCTCTTTGTTTTCAGCCAATGTTCAGCCATTATAAGCGAACACTCGTCCTTCGAAGCCTCGAATGCCTTTTCGCATTCTGTCACTGATATGACCTTCTTGGTAGGGCATGGTGGAATTGCAAAACAAGTCTCTATGTCCACCGGCTTCAAGCTGCAAATCACCCTCCCGTCTACTGACAGGATCTCTCTTGTAGTCGGGTTGTAATGCTTAGTGCAAGCAATTACAAGCTCGATGCTTTGTAAGGTGATTGGAATAGATGCTGCTTGAAACAAACCGGATTCTTCGATGTTCTGCAATGTGATTTGATTCATGCCCTCCAAGTCTTCAGAACTGACCTCTGGATTTTTCTGCCATAAGTCTGTATCAGTCGTTTTCAGGTAATCATGGTATAAGACTGTTTTGGTCTTGTATTGTACCTGAGAGTACTGCATTCTGAAAACCTTGAATATTGACTGGGCACTTGACCCTGTTCTGACACTTTTCTGGAAATGCTAAAAATAGCCTCGCCGGGGGTAGTTTTTACGAAAAAATCTGAGACATGGGTTTTGTTAAGAATGATTTTCTAAACAGACCCAGATCGTCAGAAATTCGAAAAAACGAGTTTTTCTTTGACATGCAAGAGCCCTTCGGTGGCAGAGGCAGCAAGGGCACCAGAAAGTGATTTTTCTCGAAAAAATCTAACACATGGGTTTTGTTCGTGCTTCAGAGCCAAACAAACCCAGTTTGTCCGTTTTTCAATATTATGACTTTTTCCGGAAACCCTAAAAAATAGGGGCAGCAGGGCTACTTTTTCTGAAAAAATCTACCATGTGGGTTTTGTTGAAAAAGCTGTGCTGATCATACCCAGTTGGTCAGATCTGTGAAAATCTGTCGTTTCCTATGACATGCAAAAGAAATATAGACAGAAGTAGAGGAAATAGACAGAAGATGGATTGGAAGTTGTAAACTGCCACTTTGCAATAATCTGTCTCTGGAAGCAATCTTGGGAGAAGAATGCTTTTACTGCCAATGATCTTCAAAAATATTGAAGATCCGTTCAAAACCCCTGCCAGATCTTGAAAACTTGTTCTTGGGAGCTACTTGATGTTTTATCCTTCAACCTGCAAAAAGAATAATGAGGAAAGGGACGCCTAGCATGAATATAAGGCAATTAGGGTTAAGATCCAAAAAGTATGGAAGATAACTCATCATTCAGGCCTGATTTGGAGTTCCAAAAGATGATTTCCACTGATTGTGGAGTGTTTTTCTCTTTTTTCGCTCCAAATTTGCTAACTCAAGTCAACATTTCTGTTTGACTTTCCTTTAGGCATCCAACCTTGAGTTTGATCATTTTTGTCTATTTTGCAAGCTGAAGTGCTCCTGTTTGATCTTCGATTCAGGTTGCTCAGTTGATCTCGAGCAGTATCTGACAGTTCTGTTGTTGACGCAGGATCAGTGTGATTAGATATGCCTGGGAGAGGTTAGCTCAGAAAACTGAGTTTAGGTATCCAGAAAGAAGGGCGCCTTTTCTTGAAAGGGGCGCTTTTGACAATGCCTTAGTCAATTTTTATTGACTCGTTCTTCGTTTTGACCTTTTCAGACCCTCTTTGCTTTGATCTGACGTTCCCGATGTTTGATGAATCAGATGATTCTTCTTGACGATGCGTCGGGTAGCTGGTTCAGTCTTGTTCACGATGCCTGACTTTGCAATGGAAGCTGGCAAGTTTTGGGCTTCCAAACTAAAGGGCGCCCCTGGCCAGCAAGGGCGCTTTTAGCTTTTGCTTGGTTTCATCTTGGTTGTGGACTGCCAGTCTTTGACCTTCTCCACCAGTCGATTGATTTGTCGGAAGTTCTTGCTGATAGTCTCGCTGACAAGATAGGTCATAGCTGAGAAGGTCATCCTGGGAGGCAGTGAAGATTTCGGCTGAATCTGGACACCTTTAGGAAAGGGCGCCTTTCCTTGAGAGGGGCGCTTTTAGCCATGCCTTAGCCATTTTCTGGCTTATCTTTCCAGTTTTTCAAATTTGGCTTTTTCTGCTTGATCTCATCTCGTGATCGTCTGGTGTGTCTTGTGGACTTGCTGTTAGATTGATCACGTAGCCGGGAGGAAGCTGGAAAGATATCATGTATAAAGCTACAGCTCTTGGATTCATCTGATGTCTGCAACTGAGGGGCGCCCCTGGCCAGCAGGGGCGCTTTTACCTTGAAGCTTTCAGATTTGGCACTTCTGTCGTCAATGGATCCTCCATACTTCGCTGACGGTTGGTCAATGATCCCTGAATCAGATGATCTTGCTGATTGTTTCGTTGTCGAGCTAGTATGAAAGTGAAGAGGATGACTGTTTTGACACTGCCAGATGATTTGATTTGCCCTCTGAGGTTCAAGGGCGCCTTTCTTCAAGAGGGGCGCTTTTAACCACTGTAGACTGTGTTTTGCCTTGGTAGACAAAACGTGCACCTTCCAGACTTAGCCAAATTTTGGCCTTTTCCGTTTTGAGAATCTCCTTCGTTGAACGTCATCATTTTCATCCTTTTCCGCCATGGTTTCTTCGTTGAAGCTTTTGAGGTTTAGCTTTCAGCACCTGGTACTGGCCAATCTGCCATTAATGGCTGCGGAGCTCCTAACTTTGTTCCTGAAAAATAGAAATAGACCCACCAGAGTAAAACATAATTTTTGATAATTCTGACTTGATCAATGTGATCGTGAAGGCAATTAATCCTATCAGAATTATTTTCAATCATTTCCGGGAAGGTCCTATTTTTTAGGGTTTCCATAAAAATAGGGGTGTAAAACCCTAATTTTCGTTTTTTCAAAATTTTAACCATAGGTTCCTTGACAGAAACCCACAAAGATTTCATATTTGGTTTGACCTAAAACATACTTTAGATGGCATTTTTACGTTGTTTAGCTCAATTTAAGCAGAATGCCAAAAATTTCATTTTGGGTATAACAAATAGAGTAGAGTAAAGTAGATTTTGTTTTCATGCAAGTAGTGTTAATTGTGGAATGTGACATTGGTTTGAGCATATCTTCCCGTATCCATACCACTGGCGGACTTGCTGACGGTAAGCCTGCCCCCTGCGTGGTCAACTGGAATCTCAGCGCCTCACTTCGATTGCAATTAGTGTGCCCACTTGCTTCGTTGTGAAGAGGTGTGCATGGTGAATCTCAATTTCAACACCTTATCCATCCTTTGAAGATTGCACCAGCTTTGTCAGAGTTGTCCGAAGGGGAGACGAAACAAAGTTCGGTTTGAAGATTGTTAAAGCTAGTCCTTACATTCCACCCTTAGAAATAGATTGTAGAATTCCTATCCCTATCTCCTTTAAATTCAGTATTTCCCGATCCGTTCAAATACCAGAGCATCATAGCCAAAACCTTTCATTTGCTTGAGCAAATAAAATCGAACAATTACGTAAGTCCCCTTGGAATACCCAGCATATTCACATCAACCAACTGAGTCTATTCGCATTAAAGGAACCTTGGAGTTGAGTGCATGAACTTTCACGCAATCTTAACATGCGGAACACTTTGATCAAGAGAGAATAGAGTGACCGTTGGACATTTTATTCTGTGCTGGCGTTGTCATAAAACACACGTCAACAGGTATCTCCAGAGCTTTGGGCCTCCTGATCTGAAGTAGCATCATCCTCAAGAGTCGCCTCAATCTCATGCTAAAATTGAGTATCAGTGGTTGTTCCTTCCTCTGTCTCCTACTGATTTTCCTCTCTAGGCATGTTGATGCTTTGGCCCACTGACTCTCTACAAAGGTGGTTGACTTGCCTCTCGCAATACCTGTTCTTCATTCAATTTTTCTCTTTGATCAGCAAACAGTGAAACTTCCTGCATACTCGAAGAATGTGCTTGTGATGGTGTATGTGTGGATTCTTCAATTCTTTGAGGTTCAGGCCGAACCGGTTCTTTTCCTTGTGGCTCTGGAGCTCGAGCAACCTGTCGTCCCTGCCTAGCAATCGGTGATCTGTGATCTCCCATCAAATTGTAAGTAAGGGGGATTGATCAGCCTTTAAGTCGGTTTACACGCCTCTCCACCCAACTCCGTGTGAATGTCAAGACTGGGATGCAAAGTGTATCCAAGCCTGTGATCTCTGGCTCTGACCAATCTGGGAGTGGGAGTAGCTTATCCCTCACTATTTCATAATTGGCCTGTATCACATTTATATCCTCCTCAATCTCGTCTGGCACTGGGGCAATCTCGCATTCCCTAATCGTCTCCAATGGTATCCGCGAAAACATCCTCTTCCTGACTTCAGCCTCATCCACTGCACTCGCCCAGAAGTCCTCAATCTGTGCCTTATGCCTGAACTCCTCGGACAATATCCATTTGATATTCCTGTGGGGATCATAGTGATGTCTGCTGGTATGGTAGGAGAGGTGGAAGAACTGGAGTTCATTCTCTGCCTCCCTAGCTGCTTGTAGTGATGGACAAATTTCATCTGAATTCCCCATGGTGATAGGGAATCCAAGTGCCCTTCTTCTTCTTCTTTTGAATCTTATCATAGGCAATAAGTTGCCTAGATATTTCCTGTGGGGATCATAGTGATGTCTGCTGGTATGGTAGGAGAGGTGGAAGAACTGGAGTTCATTCTCTGCCTCCCTAGCTGCTTCTAGTGATGGACAAATTTCATCTGAACTCCATTTGATATTCCTGTAGGGATCATAGTGATGTCTGCTGGTATGGTAGGAGAGGTGGAAGAACTGGAGTTCATTCTCTGCCTCCCTAGCTGCTTGTAGTGATGGACAAATTTCATCTGAATTCCCCATGGTGATAGGGAATCCAAGTGCCCTTCTTCTTCTTCTTTTGAATCTTATCATAGGCAATAAGTTGCCTAGATATTTCCAGCATCACAATCCTGTTTGTGGGATACCGGGGCAATCTGTACGGATAAGAGGAAAACCCTTGCAGCCTGATGTAGGTGAACTTCGGAAACTAGATAAACCAACATCCGAACTTTTCAATCAGCTCTTGTGCCTCTCTAGATATTCTATGATGAGTCCTTTCCTGCAAGGTCCTCGTTATGTGCATTGTGAAGGCGTCATTGACCCTCTTGTAATTGGAGGTACTTGTCAAATGCAGTGAAACCCGAGGACGCGTCCCCGCCCCTAGGCCCTAGTGTTCCCGGAACGAGGACATCCCGAAGACGTGGGGACGGTGTTCCCACGTCTCCGGAGGCGCCACCGTTTTGCTCCCCTCCCATCGGAGACGCAAAAACGCACCGACGTCTCCAAGACGCTGAGGGAGACGCCTGGGCGTCCCTCGAGCGTCTCAAGGATGCCCAAGCGTCTCCCACGGCAGACAGACATAAAGGCACGATTTTAAAAAAAAATCACACAATTTTCTAATATATTTTTGGTTCTATTCGAACCCTAAGGGCATGTGGGGCCCATCTACACTCTTCTATGCTTTCAAAAGCCCCTCCTAATTTCATTTTTATTCACATTTGCATTTCTACTTGTCTGCTACAGCAGGAAGAAGAACAGTGAAGAGCTGAGGAAAGAGTGATTGGAGGAGTGAAAGGAGTGATTGCAAGTGAAAGAGGAGTGTCAAGGAGCAAGAAGAAGAAGAGGGAGAAGATTCTTCAGCTTGTTGAAGAGATTTTTCCAGCAAAAGGTAGGGTTTTTAATTGATTTTTTCTTTTATTTTCTGATTTTCAATGTTCATTGTTTTAGTTTTTTTAATTTTCTGATTTTCATTTCCAAATTCTAAGAAGTTAGTTCTTGTTGTTTCATTTTCTTGTTTCATTTCTAATTCTTGTTGTTTCATTTTCTAAATTAGTTTAGATTTTGTTTTGCAATTTAAAATCTAAAATATAGAGTTTTATTTTTTTAATTTTAAAGTAGGGCATAGGCTGAAACTATGTGTTTATTGATTTTTTTTTCATTTTGTGAAATGCAGTGTCAAAATGAGCTCCCACAGTCATGAAATGAGTGAGGATGAGATGGAATTGGAAACTCATTCTCATAATGCAAGCCATTCAGAATATGAACCTGAGCATGAGGATGAGCACAATGAGGGGGGTGAACATGGGTCAAATTCAGAAGGGCAAACTAGTTCCATAGCTAGTGCACCAATTGCTACTGATTGCCCCTCTCAGCGTTTGGTAGAGTGGGCTAGGGATCCTTATGATCCCAAATCTCCTCTCAAACAGTTTGCAACAAGAATAACAGCCCCAACATCATCAGGTCGTGGTACGAGAAAATGGAAATGCAACATTTGTGGTGATGATTGGTTTGGGAGCATCACCAGAGTTAATGCTCACTTCCTCTTTTGGCAAAGAAAAGGTGTGGGAGCATGTGATTTTTTGAAAGACCCTAAAAAATATGAAATATAGAATTGAGTTCAACAAGCTTTGGGGTGTTCCAAATGACGTGGGAATTCCTATGCCTACTACCTTGTCTGGTAGGCAACATATTCAGACTATACACCAGATTCAGGAGCAGCATATGCAGAGGCAGCCACATATTTCTACTCACACATCGCATCAGAGAGCAGGAACATTGTCAGGGTCAGCCTCAGGACCTTCATCCACCTATAGTGTTATGCCTAAATCGCAACAGGACAAGGGGAAACGCAAGATGCAAAATCAGCCTAACCCCATAGCTGATTTATTTAATGTGCATCAGAAGGATCAGATAGATGATTCCATTGGCAAGTTCTTTTTTGCCAATGGAATCCCATTTCATGTAGCTCGATCTCCTTATTATAAGGAGATGATGTCGATGGTGGCGAAGGGAGGACCATCATATGTGCCACCAGGTGACCACAAATTGAGGACAACGATCTTGGATAACAACTATGCCAAGATCAATTCATTGATGGAGACGATGAGGGCATGTTGGGAGGATTCTGGATGCAACATTGTTATGGATGGGTGGAAGGACATTAGGCATCGTCCACTCATCAATGTCATAGTTACATGCTCAGAGGGCCCATTCTTTCTCAGGGCGGTTGATTGTTCAAGGCATCAAAAAGACGTTGATTTTCAGTTTGAGATCCTTCAGGCAGCTATTGAGGAGATTGGGCCACAGAATTGGTCCAAGTAGTGACAGATGCAGCACATGTGTGCAGAGCTGCAGGGAGGCTTATCGAGACAGCATATAGACATATTTGGTGGACTCCATGTTGTGTGCATGCCATGAACAATGCACTCAAGGACATGGGGAAGATTGAATGGGTTAGAGGAGTGGTCAGCAATGCTAGAGATGTGCAGATGTATATTTGCAACCACCACACTTCACATGCCATCTTCAGGAGGTTCACGAAGGAGTTCTTGAAACCAGTTGAGACCCGATATGCATCCTATTTCATTCTTTTGGAGAGAATGATTGAGTTGCAAGAGCCACTTCAACTCATGGTTATGACGCAAGAATGGAACCGGTGGGATGGGGCCAGGAAAGAGCAGGGGAAGAGGGTGAAGGACACAGTGAAGAGTGATGGATTCTGGAATGATGCAAAATATATTGTTGCCATCATTAAACCAGTTGTCCAAGTCATCAGATATGGAGATGGGGATGCACCTAACCTTGAAGAGGTGTATGAGTGCATTGATTCGATGCTTGGCCAGATGAGGGCAGTTGTGCGAGAGAAGGACCCCACTTTAGCATTCTACAATGTTTACATTCAGCCTAAACACTCCCTTGCACAAGGCTTCTTATGCATTGAATCCGAAGTGGTACATGCCTAGGCCTGGTAGAGTTACACCAATTCAGGATGATGAGGTGAAGGGTGGGTTCTTCAAGTGCATTGATAGGATGTATGATGTTGAAGCTACTGGCAACATTCGCACTGAGTGGACAAAATTTGCTACTCTTAGGGGTTAGAAGGCTGCGGCAAAGGCGGATATAAGAACTATGGCACAAGAGGATCCGATTTTGTGGTGGACTTGTCGTGGACTTGTCGTGGACCGAAATCACTGACTACCACACTAGCCATTCGTTTGTTGTCTCAGGTTTCTAGTTCTTCAGCTTCTAAGAGGAACTAGACTCCTTATAGCTTCATCCACTCTTTTAAGAGGAACAGACTTACCTCTAGGAGAGCAGAGAAGCTAGTGGTTGTACATAGTGCCTTGTGCATCACTGACTGCAGGACACGTGTGTACAAGGAGAGCCTAGCAACACGATGGGATGTAGAGCCAAAGGAGCCATCACAGATTGATGAGGATGAGGATGCTTCAGATTTAGGGTTGGTTGGTGTTCCTTTGGCAGATCTTGACCTTGGGGAGTCCAGTGGTTCCAATGATGAGGAGTTTCTCAACCTCCCGAGGGATGATTAGAGGCCTCCGCCTCCTTCAATACATTTTGGCATTTTGACTTTGTAGTTTGTACTTGTTTTGATATTCATATCATGCTACTCATTGTAATCATCTTTATGATCAGATATTTAAATTTTTGATATCATATATGATATAATAGAAATCTTCCATTTGCTGATTCGACAATTGTTACATTGTAGTATTGAGTATTCTAATTTTTAATTTGAAAATTTCAATGTTCAATGGTTCATTCACTTCATTGTTAATGTTCAATGTTCAATATTCAAGTATATTGTTATACATCTTTTCATAACTAGCATTTTAAGTATCATATGTATAGTATATAGTATATACAGACCCCGCCCCCTCGCCGCCGTCCCTAAATTGAGGCCCCTTTGTCTGCCCATCCCGGAAACCTGTCCCCCCATTCTGACGTCCCCGCATCCCCGACGCCGGTGTAACATAGGTCAAATGTAACTACGGACAAGCCTCATGAATTTTGAACTGCTGAGAGCCACACTCAATCGGCTCCTTGTATGATATCCCTCTATACTTTGTCATCCAGGCCAGCATGTAGACAATATAGGAGCTCATGTAAAATGTTTTCGTCCTCCTTAGACTTCAGAGTTGCTCATGTAGATTATCACTGATCATCAATGCCCAGTCCACGTGCTCCTTGCCTTCCAGCACAAGGTTGATATAGTAGAACATCCAAGGTTCAAAGATGAACGCTTGGGGGCACCCTCCAACTCTGCTCAACATCATGATTAAGTCACAAAACTCCTATCTCAAGTCTTCTGAAATTATCTGCTTCGACAGTTTTGTGCGAGTTGGCTTGGGCTTGTTCATCCACCTAGAATTTATCAAGTCAGCACATCGATCAAATGTGGATGAGAACATTCTTTCAGGCCTCTCCCTTGTTTTGTAAATCATCTTCTCATGGACTGGAAATCCAAATGCCTCTCCAATTGCTTCTAGCGTAAGGTTGGCCAACAGCTTGCCATCCGATGAAATGATAGTCCTCTGGTCCGTGTTGTAGCAATTTGCACACTCCATAATCAGCTCTGGGCACCGGACTGTTGGTGGAAAACCAGCAGCTCCATAAAGTCCACTTCTGACAATGTTGTGCGAAGTGACTGATGGATGACCTCCAGCTCCCATTATTCACCTTCTGAAAGTCTCCAAGTTGAATGAGCCAAGGTTTGTGTCACTTAACTTGCCCAATTTCGAAGAAAACTTTGACTCTGGCATGAAGGATTTGCTCAACTTTTTTATTACAGCCTTCCTTGATGTGCTCGCTCTGCCGGACTCGGAATGATTTCCTCTTCCTGCAGCTCTTCTGCTTGTTTCAGCCATTCTACAAAAATGAAAGGCAATCACTAGAAAATAACATTTTGAGAGTGCCAGCAAATTTTCGAAAATGAAAAGGCTTCAACACTTCCAACTACAAACCTCAACGCCTTTATCACTTTAACGCTTAGAAGTTGTTTAACTTGTAGCAACACAACGTCCAACACTTAGAAAGATTTGCTCGCAGCCACTTCACTTAGGAATTTCAGCAACTTGAAACTTCTCCTCTTAAATTCGCACTTCTCAGCAACTTCACTCCTATTCTCAAATTCGCACTTCAGCAATTTGAGAGATTTCCTCTCAAATTCGTACGCCTTAGCAACTTGAGAAATCTCTCTTTGCAAACTCACACTTTTAGCAATTTCAAAACTTCTCTTCTCAAATTCGTACTTTCAGCACTTGAGAGGTATTCAGCATTCAGCACTTGGTGAGGAGTATGAAAAAGAAGTTGAATTCTTATAGCCAAGTCGAATTCTGGAAGAGGCTAATCTTAGAAAACTTTTGAATTTATGTTTTCCCTCTTCTACCAGTCGCAACACTTGTCACTTAGAGCATCGAAATATTTGACTTCTAGAACCTTGAAAATTCATCACTCCTGCACAGGCCTGCTTCATCACGTTTGCATTTTAAAATATTAAATCAATCACTTCTTCATAAACAATTTCATTTTATCTAGCTAAGGAATTTTGACTTTACTCTGCAAAATTATTCCAGTCATCCAGCTCAATTCTCAAGCTAAGGCATTTTTTGTAAAAACATTCATCTCATTTGCCTTAGAGAAATCTCAATTTCGCTTAGGAAATCCATTAAACGGGTGCCAGGCAAAAATCTTTGTCAAAACAACGCAAGCAAGGTGTGGAACAATTTTAAATCATTTCCCAGTGGCAAATGTCCAATACCCAGAAGAAATTTCCCTTCAGAACTCATCATTTTCATGGGTATCCGAACGAAGGGGTACATTTAATTTTTATTATTTTGAGAAAAATAATAAATTTTGCTAAGGTTTGTTCATTTTTTATTCTGGACACATCCCACACCTGCAGTCTTCAATTTTATGCCTTGGCATTTTTCCCTGACTTTCTGAAGAATTTCCCCTTCTGTCTCTGAGCGCATTTCATCTTGTCTTAAGAAAATTTTATCATTGCCTCTTCTAGGCGTATTTCTCACCTTTGCTCTAGAAAATACCTTAGAAAATAATCAAATTTTAATTCACCCATGAAGGGTGCATTTCACCTATCATGCTTTCACTTTAATCCCCTTAGGCATTTCCACGCCTAGACTTCTTTTACTTCCCTCACAAACAAAGGTGCATATAAGGGGGTGAAGAGGAAGTATCTTACTTGGAAACTTTTTCAAAATCACGCCTTCCTTGTTTTTATCTTAGGCACATATACCATGTAGTGGAGGAACTCTTGGGCACATTTAGAGGGGTGGGAAGGAATTACCACGCCTTAATCATTTTTCCCCCCTTGCCTTCATTCCTTGTGGGCGCATTTCATGTGTGCTAGAGGAACTTTGGGGCGCATTTCACCCTATGAGAGGGAATTTCTCACACTTGAGGGCGCATTTCCCCTAGTCAACTTCCATTTTCAACCTTGTGGGCTCATTTGAGGGTGTGTGAGGGAAAACTCACGCCTTAGAATATTTTCTCTTGCCTTGGCATTTATGGGCGCATTTCACATATGCTCAAGGAACTTGCATCTAGCTAGGGCGCATATGAAGGGGTGTGAACAAATTTTATGCCTTAGCATATTTCTTTTCACCACATTTTTCTTGTAGCCACCTTGGGCGCATTTGCTATAGGGAGGAGGAACTTGAGGGTGCATTTGAAGGGGTGGGAACGAATTTCCCACGCCTTAGAATATTTTTGCTATGCCTTCTCAATCTTAGGCGCATTTCACCCCATGAGGAGGAATTTCAACACTTAAGGGCACATTTGACATGTGGTGAAGGAATTTTCTCAAGCTTGAGGGCGCATTTCACCCCATGAGGAGGAATTCCTTATACTTAGTATTTTTTATCAACTTCCTCTCATACCTTGGGCGCATTTGGCACATGCTACTTCCATTTTTCTTACTTAGAATTTCTTTCATGCCACCACTTCACCTTGGGCGCATTTCATGCTTTCTCTTGCCAGTTTTCAACTAGAAATTTTCAACGCCCCAACTACCCCTTGCCATTCTATTTTTAGTAAATTCGGAGAAGTGTGCCTTTTCATGCCATTTTCATCTGTTATGAATTGGAGCTGGCGTGATACGTTCCTTGTGGCCTTGCTACCTTGTTTATACCTGTTGTCCACGCTGGTATGCTATTTTTAGCCATCCTGCTATTTTTAGTAAACCCTAAAATTGACAGACCTTTGCAACTTCGTTTTACCTGAAATTTGATCCACATGATCTTGATGCTTTAAGTGACCTGTTCACATCTTCCTCTGGCACAGACCTACTATTTATAGCCATGAAGTGACTTACTAAAAATAGTAAGTATTTCGATTGTTCAAATTTTGCCAGTAAGCAGCCTGAAAGATGCTGATTATGATGGTGTACTTCGTTTTGACAACTTCCATGTTTCACCCCCTATTTTTAGGCATAACAGTGGAAACCCTAATTTGACTTGCATGTGCCCTGAACGGTTTTCGTTTGACTTGATTTTTGCTATATGTCGTTCTGCTTGCTGAATTGAAGCGTCAAGAGCTGCTGGAGGGAACCTGCTATTTATAGTAAGTGCCTGGAAAGTGGTCAATCTGATGTCGGATGAGTTTGCATGCCAAACTGCACGTGGGATCTCAAAAAACCCAGAAAACTATGCGAGACTGGCTAAAAATAGTATGTCCCTGAAAAATGATCTATCTTGCTTGCATGTCACATCGTTGCGAAGCTCCTGAAAAACCCAGATAGAATACCTTGACATGCTCTGAAAAATTTTGTATGTAAACCCTAAAAATAGCCTTTAAAGGCTGAACTGCTGAAATTCATCATCTCGACTTGCATGTCATATCATTGCGAAGGTCTTGAAAAACCCAGAAACATTCTCCAGTCATGCATTGAAGAATCGTACTTGTGCACCCTAAAAATGGTTGTTGAAGCCTAAACTGCTAAAAATAGCAAGTTGTCAGAATCTGTTCAAATTTTACGCGCAAGTACCTGAAAGTACCTTGAATGTGCTAATGCAGTCAGAATCCCGAAATTTTGATAAAATGGGTCCCAGATTGAGTACTTACTAAAAATAGTAAGTTGTCAAAACTTAGTGAAAATTTAGTGGGATCCTACCTTGAGCCTTCTGATTGTACTACTACGCTCAGATTTTACTTTGGTAACCTTATTTGACCTCAAACAAGCCTGAAGAATGAAAACCCTAATTTCACAGGCTTAGCCAAAATTTCAATCTAGGTCAAATGATGGGACATCCCCGAAAGAACAGAGCGACCAGAGAGAGAGAGAGAGAACCCCAAGCCAAAAGACCAGTGTGGAGCAAAAATTAGGGGGTCCCCATCTTGGATGGGGTGATGTGTGAAAAGGTCACAACACTGCCCCAACTTTTTCTTCTTCATTGTTTGCTGCATTCTTGTTCTTTTCTTCTTCCATCTCCTCCCTTGCACTCAACAGCTTCATTTTCTTCAATATATTTATGTTCTTCCAAGAACCAATTGCTGCCCTAACTTTGAAACCATCTTCTCGAACACTTTCTTTTACCTCTTTTGCATACAAATCAACATTAATAATTTCTTTGCAAAACTCAAAAGAAGGAGATAATACCTTTGTTTTTGCTGCTACAACTTCTTTTCCTATGCATGCAACTTTATTTTTCTTCTCTTTTATGCCTTCAACAAGATGCATATCAGTTGCTACCTCTTTCTTTCTCCATTCTTTCTTTGTGCTTCTCTTCTTTTCTTCCTTTCTTGCAACTACAAATGTGTGGGCTGTTCCCACATCTTTCTCTCCATGCTCTTTCCACCATAGAGCTGCAACACTGCACTTCAACATTCTTCTTTTTGCTGTCCTCTTTGTCAAACCTTTGTTTTTCCTCTTTTTTCTCTTCGCTGTCCTCTATTACAGCTTCTTTCCCTTCTTCATTTCTTGCACACAAATCATTACATGCAAACTCGTTATGAAATAAAAAATGTAATTTAACTTTATCTATTTTTTGATCTTCCTCAACTATAGCTTTCTTCTTCATTCCCAAGCTTTCCTCAAGGGCATCCAATCTTACTTCTATTTTCTTCAACTCTGCAATGAGCTTCTTTTCTCACTTTTTTCCCAATACTCTTCCCAAAATAACATTCTCGTAGGTCTTCCAATGACCCATTTTGTCTTCTTTTTCAAAGCCAGTTTTAGAGATTCACAAGTCTCTCTACAGTTGCAAGTACTTCTTGCAACAATCTCTCACTCACACAACTATCCTCTACCCAACAAAGACTCTGGAAGATGCTTCCTCTACCCACCCTCTCTCAATGGAGGAACTCTACACCTTCTACCCAGCTTTATCTTTCCTGGAGGATAGAAGTCACAGGCCCTCTTTCATACCTGCAACAAACAAGTTTTCTCACAACTTCTTTCATGTCTTCAACACTTCACTCTTCGCCACATTTCACCCGTAAGTCCTGGTGCATACTCTGCACTTTCAAGGTCTTCTAGCTCTGATACCATCTTATGCAAGTGGGGCTCCCAAATGCATGACGTAACCCACAACTCACAAACAAAATTGCTCAAGACATCATATGCAAAGACTCTCTACTCACAAACAAACTCACAATCCACCACATAAACAGCAAACAAACGCGTGCCCTTTTATTGAATTTTGAAACCCACAAACAACATCAATTTTAATTCATATTGCAACAAAAAAAAGATAAACCCGTCACATTCTTCATACCACTGCTATTTCATTAGAATGAATTTTCTCAAATGGTTTCTAGGTTTTATGCTCCTCCTTCCCATCTTTCCAAAACATTTTGAATTTTTTATTTCATTCAGAAATGAGAAAGTTATGCATATTTTACTGAGACTAGTTCTCACAATTACGACTTCAGACAATCTCCTCTCCCAGTCAAACCTTCTGAATGCCCATGACTCCTTCCTTGGCATGGGTTTTTCCCTTCTTGGCATATGCATTCAATGACAATTTAAAAATTGCCTTCCCGCCTTACAATCCACTCACACCACTTCCCCAACACCCTGCATTCCTCCTTTTTTTACAAAAATGCAAGTTCAAATTTTTAAATGGAGTTACAATTCGCATTAAATGCCCACTCACAAGCTTGGGCACGGGTTTTTCCTTTTTGGAAAATTAACACTTTGTAACAATTTTAAAAACAATAAAACAATGTATCAAATTAACAATTGATTTTCCCACAACCGTCACCAAATTCAATTATGCTGGAGGAGTTTAGAATTTCATCAATTTGTGCTTGCAACCAAAAAATCGAAACAAAACTCAAGCAATTAAAAGTTAAAATATTTTTGGTCATATAGGATTGTCCGTGCACTCAGATCCTCCTGCATAAAACACCTAGGGTAAGAAGAAATGTTTCATGAGTTGGAGCTCATGAACATTTAAAGATCTGGTGATTGTTCTTCAGCCATCTTTCCTCCTTATCACCCTGTCTCTTTTTTTTCACCCTGCTCTGAAACTTCCTATCTCCTCCTTCCTTCATCCTTCCTCTCTTTCTTCCCCTCATGAAATTCATTTGGCTGCACCATGTTTCATATTTCCATTCCACTTTATTATTCTCAACACCTACATACAAATCAGCATTAACAAAGTCATAGAAATCAATGAATTTTGTTTGAATTTCTTACCTTCTCTTCCTTCATCCTCCTCTTCTTCTATGTCAATCAAATTCATCATACCTTGCTATTTTTCAGCTTGAAACCTATTATTGTTGCCCCTAACCATCTCTTTTATTTCTCTTTCTTTCATCATTTCATCAAAATACAAATCAGCTTTAACTTCAACTTCAATGAATTTTGCAAAATCATCATATACTCTTATTTTCAACTCTTTTTCTACTAGTGTACCATCATTTTCCACATCCTTTGCCTTCTCAATTTCACCCCTTAATCGTTGTCAGCATTCTCTTTGTTCTTTTATTCTCAATGATCTTATTTTTTGGTCGATTGATTCTTGACCGCTTTTTACTAATTTCCTGGTTTTATTTAAGGTTAAAGGCATTAATTCTTTGACATAGGTCATCGGTTAGTGTCACGCTCTTCTTCTTCCCTTTTGTTTCATTCTTCATACCATTACAATAGTTGTTCCTATCTTTCTCAGCCCGAAGATCTTGCAGTATAGTGTAGTGATGTGCAATCAATCTCATCAGTCTATCAAGAAGACGATCAACCTCTAGGTTGACAATTAGATTGTCCAAGATGCCAGCCTGAGGGACCTCTGTCTTGAGAGCTTCCCTCCATACATGTTCCTTCAGCAAAATGTCCCACAAGTTTATCAAGTTTTCTATCAACGCATCTTCCATTTTTTCATTTACTTGTACACGCTCTTCGGCTAGCTGTTCCATTACAACGCCATGATTTCCATCTATCTGTTGTGTGTCACCAGGGTTCGTATCAGCAATGGTGCCAAATATTTACTCCTTAAAGCTACTTGACCGATTAACACAAAATAAACAGAGATATGCAACAACAATAATAAAACATACCACTTACTTAGACAATGCACAAAATATATGTGTTGTATTCTTCATTCATCGGATAGACAATAAGTACAGAATACAAAATGTGTGTGGTACCCAACTACAAATGCAAACATGCAATATATAGCGAGTAAATGTTGGTTGAAGACACCAACCATTGGCAACTACGAAGTACAAATGACGGTTGGAGACTTAATTACATATTAACACAATTATTTACTTCTAGCTTGCCAACCACAATCACAGCCTCTTCAGAATATCTTTATATAATTTCTGATTATATTTTGGTGCAAGATTGTTGTCTTGCGGGCCTTACTATTTTATCCAGCTGCAGCCTGCAGTAAGGGGTTTCTATTATCAGAAATCATATTTATGCTGGCCGTTCTTGCCCATTTATACATTGCTGTTGCTATTATTATTTTCGAAAAAGAAATCAGTTAGTACATTATTGTAAGCATAGTAGTTTGATCTCTGGAGTTTCTATAGTTTTTGTAAATCAGAAAATACAAAAAAAGGTTACATAATTTTTTTCTAAATTTATATATATATGTACAAAATAAATCCATTTGCTTCAGCAAAACCTAGGAAGGGACATTACACAGAGGAAGCTAATCTTATTTTGTGCCCAGCTAATTCTGGTCATATTAGAAATAGAGGAAGATTTAGTCAACCTGAAGATTATTGGAAGAATAAAACATTCATGAAAAGCTTGAGAGGAAGCCATGAAATTCTCATACACGAGAACAGGAAGTTTTATGTGCACAAAGAATATTAAAAAGGCATATCAGGTAAAATAAACTGCTGAAAAGTAATATCGTCTTTAACTTTTGTTTGTTTCCAGTAGACATATGCATATAATCACACTATCATTAATAAAAATAACATGTAAAAGGAAGGAATAACGCACCCCAGTTAGTAGAAGATCCTTGTTCCTTGCATGTGACAAATCTAAGGTTTCAAGACCAGCACACCAAACTGAAATAGAATGCCAGCCTATGTTGAATGCATTTTGTGCATGCAAATGATGTAGTTGGTGCCCAAGGCTCTTTAATAATGCAGTGGATGGAGCTGAAGTGAAAGATACAGAATGATGTGGAGAATGGTAGAGCCATAATGAGGACAAATGAGAAGGAAATGAAGTAACATACGGCTTGAAATCAGAAAGAGATGATGCATATTCCACATTTCTAAGGCGCATCCTACTTCTCATCCTCCTCCTATCTAACAGATAATCCTCTTCATCACTAATATCTGCAGATTCGTTGAACTTTGATGATACAATAGACAAGTGTTCTAAATGTTCAAGTGATGCAAAGATATTAGCAAGTTCTGGCCATCCAACAGCATCACAACATAAATTGAGGGTTTTGATGGACATCTTTAAATTTAAAAATCTAAACAGACAATCTCTTGAGACATGCATGCAGCTATCAAGGTCTAGCTTCTGAAGTTGTGGACATCTGTGACACACAGCATCAAGAAATTCATCAAAAAAAAGTGGTAAAAATTGGCTGCCAACATGCAAGTCAAGATTGACAAGGTGAACTGGAAGAATATTTGCAATATTTCCTAGGTAAAATGGGGCAAGCGATGGGCATGAAACAATTGATAGATCCTTCAGATTAGGGCAGGATGCTATTAGAGGAATAACACGGTCAACATCCAGCTTGAATCTGCATCACCATCCAAGAACCAGAAATATATAAACATGTGTTAGCTACTCTCCAACATTATTTACAACCAATGCTATTTGCTGATGCTTGTCAACAGAATAACAAACAATGAAGGACAAAATGAAATTATTAGACATCAATAAACAACATAATAAATGTTTGGGCAACTGATGACTGTAGATGCACATTCATAAAACATTCTGACGGTTTGCTTACATACTTTGCTCTTGACCAAAAAGAGAGGATGCAGACACCTCAAGAATTACTTGGAAGATTCCTACTTATTGAAGATAACTAAATCTTCAAACAATGCGAATGTTCTCTAGCTGTTCTTACATGTAAGCGGATTTTGTCTATGGCAACAACAGATGGAGTGCTTTTTTGTAATCTTTTCATTGTCAATCTAATAACTCTGCAACTATTCAGTGGAAAATATCTTTTGATATCATATCAATTACATGATTTCTGCTCAATTTTTTCTTCCATTTTATAAGGAGCTCAAAGTTGTTCACAATTGGAAGGAGATGATTTGCACTTACCAGTTGAAAACCATTACTATCATTATCATCAATATGAGGTGGTGCATCAGTTTTGACTCTTTTCACCAAGAATGATGAAGCAACACTTGCAGATTTTCTGACCAAAAATAGTTCTCACCTTCCTTTTTCTTTCCTCCCCATGATCACAATGATAAGATAAAGTAGCAATTGAGGCATCTGCAACAGTAGCAGAACAAAGTTTCAATCCCAAAACTATAACATTCTAGAGAATGCATCTCTCTTTAATTGCAAACTCCCCCATTTTGACTAATGGCTTGAGCCTAACTCATTCCTCTGCAACATTTGCATAAATATCTACATAACTTGATTTGCTACTTTCTATTTTGCATTTCCAAATCATCTCCATTATCCAAATATAACTCTCCAGTTGCTTCCATCCCACTGCCAGAGCTACTACAAGACTAAATAGATTTTTTCTGCCTTCTCTTGTTGTCATATCCATTTCTTGTATAGGGAATATGGTATCTATATATACATAAACATCAAGGTGGCTGAAGGAGCTTGAAGTTTTACACATGCACTACCCTCTACTGTTATTGAATCTGAAACATTTAATATACCGTGTCCCTTTTGGAAAATAAGCATCCACAGTCCGTGCCTCCATTCTAAAGCATTCATTTTGATACTGGCAGAGAGAATAAGAGCAAAGACTGCAGATTTTGGCTCTACTCTGCCAATTGCATTTGCTCGAAAGTTCCTAAAGCATATGTTTAAAAAAACAAATCCATTTGAGACCCATAACTTTGTATCAGGAAATTAAACGTTCTACAGCCTCCCCACCCCCATTTCGGCATAGGAAGAGGTTACTAGAAAAATTTGTCTTTGCCTCTACATTACATGTTTATCCAGCTAGGGCATTGCAATAAAAAACATGCAATTAAATTCCATTATTCTCTTTGATGAGTGTTTAAATTATGTTCGAAAGCTACCATAGTGGCACAGGGAAGGGGCTAAAAGCAAAAACTGCATTGTATTTGCTGTTGCCAATTGCTTGATAGTTTCTAAAGCCTTCAATCAAATTCATTTTGTATGTACCCTGTAATCATGGCGTCCAAAAGCCTTCCAACAAACCATGGTACTAATAAAACAATCACATGCCTTGTTCATGCTTCTTCAATTTCCATTCAATTACTGCAGTGCCTTCCAACTCACAAAAACCCACTTTCTATTGCGCTTTCATTGATGTCCGAACTCTGTTTGAAAGCTGTCATTTTATGGTGCAGGCATGGAAGAATACTAGCGAGGGTCACAAAGTTTGTCTTTACTCCTACCAATTGTGTATGCTTGAAGAACAAAGAGGCAATCCTCTTTGATCAAAGAAGAGCTAAGTGTGTGTATCTCTGATGACCTGAAGCAGAATCTTCCATGGATCTGAGCCTATTGATGTAGAAAGTAAGCCTGAAGATAGTCTCAAGGCATAGACATTGGACGGTGAACTCAACTTGGATGATGCACTAAGGAACAATTCATTAGCAACAAATCATGTTTCACAACACAAGAGTCTGGACCCTCTCAATATGAGCCCAATCAACCGGCCCCATACTAGGTTCCCAAATCTCAAACCCATATAAAAGTATAGGTTTGATGATTGTACCAATAAGGCATATTTTTTAAGGGATATCTTGGAAGTGGGTCCAAAAAACATTAACACTCCAAGACAAAAACAAAGGCATGTCCCTTGCAAAGGTGTGATTGACAAGTAGATTTCATGCTACAACTAAAGGATGGAAGAAAAATGCTAACCTTAAGTAGATGTATGTCAATGTGATATCCAAAGTTTCCTCCTTTTAGGGGAATTGGAAACTAAAAATGAAAGCATTTGGAGATGTTGAAAATCATAACACCTAGTTTTACTAAGGTTGACCACAAGATGGCAAACCTCACAAAAATGGGCAAAAGCATCAAGTTGTTGTAGGCCCTTGACACAATGAGAGAGGAGAATAACATCATCAACAAAAAGTAACATGAGGTACTTATTGCCTATCCAATGAATGAGAATATAATACATATATTATGTGCATTGTTTGTGTAGTTAATATGTTTGATTACTGCTGTTCTATATTTTCATTTACTCTGTATTAATCGGTCAAGTAGCATTAAGGAGAAACACATGGATCCCTACACGTTTTGTTATTTTGTACTTTGTAGTTTGTAGCTTGGCTTTGTACAAAGTAGTTTTTAATTGATTTTCAGATTTGAACTTTGAAGTCAAACTATGTAGTAATGTACTATGCAGTGTGCAATGTAATCAGCAATCTGAAAATTAAAGAAAAAAATCCACATTCCAAAATTCAAGGCTCTCTCTCTCTCTCTCTCTCTAATTAAATTACATTTAAATATAAAAACAGTAGTTTTTCCCTTTTTTGTCTCAAATTTTCTGCATTTTTTGGTTTCCATTTTCGCCCAACTTAATCCTGATTAACTGAAAAAATCTCTTTTTAGGTTTTCTGTTTTTATTCATGAAAAAGGTTTTTGCTACTATGCCTCAATGTATGTAGTAATGAAGTAATCATAGGCAAGCCAGTTGACCAAGAGGATTCTAAAGTTCCACTTATTTAAATAAAAGGTCAGATGCAAGGTTTCAAGGATAATATGCAAGAAAAATAGAAAGAATGAAAGAAAGAAAATGAATAATAATAGGTTGGTGGGCTCACAAACACAACCATAAATAAAAGTAGTAAGAACAGGTACCTAAAGAAACAAATAAAAAAGATGACTAACTATATGTTCTCTAAAAGGGATTATTGACTTGGATGAAGCAAAAATCAGGATAAGGAGGAGATGCAAAAATATGCTAGCCAATTTCATCATCTTGGGTGTTTCTAATTCATACATCTATTGTAAAGACCACTTTCATCTTCGATGCAAGATGTATATAATTTTGTCCTGAGAACAGAAACTATTACATCTAGCTACCCAATGACTCAAAACAACATAATCTGCTCTTCCTACATAGGGGGGCATCTATGTGCTATTATATTTGGCAACTAGCTGTAAGAAAAGTAAAAGTCCCGTGTATCTCCTTTTGCACAGTGTGTATTTTTATGTTTTTCATAATATAAAAAGCACCATTTTCACAAGACTTTATAGTACATGAAATCTAAAACATCCAAGATGATAAGACAAGAAAAATCTAGCACATATTGAAAAATGCATACCCATTCAAGCTCACTTTCTCCAAGCAGCTACAATAGCAAGACCATAGCTCCAAAAAGTCCTCCTCCCTCTAGAAAGGAGTAATAGAAGGTCAGATTTGAAATTCAAAACTTATCTAGCTACAAATAGCAGAAACAGTCCCATTTATGAAAGAAACAATGATAAGTTTACTTTATGTAAATACATCTCTTATGTGGAATATATGATAGAAAAAGAATGGATGAATCATTTTTTTTGCAATAATTGGCTAAAAATAAAAAATTTACCATTTGACCAGAAAACTATGAATGTCTATTTATTAAAAATAATACACAAGACAGACTATAATCAAAGGTTAATGCAGCTTATTATTCACATCAGAATATAGTACATAGTACATACAATGCAATGTGAGTGGATAACCAGCACAACCAAAAAATCTACAACAAACAATTACCCATAACAGTAAACAGTTATTAAGGTGGTAAGGATATAGTTTAGACTTAGAAATATAAAAGAGACTGTAAAGTCCCTACCAAAAAATTTCAACAAACGTGCATATTTTTCAACTTCCAATTCATAGACATTTCCTCAAACACTTGGTAGGACAGCAAACTAAACAATATTTCTGAGTTTAACAATGTAGAACAACCATAGTTGGAAAACTCGACTCGGCAAAAAACTCGCCAAGCCCAAAATTGACGAGTCAACAAAAACTCGAAAAAAAACTCAAACTCGACAACTTAAAAATTGCTTAAATTTCATTAGAAACGGACAGCTATGCATAGATAAACTGCTCTTTGAATTAGGAGGGGAAGCTCCCTCTTTGCTGATGTTACTTAAGAGAGTAAATTAAAACTAATTTGCCTATCTATTTGTTCAGCTAAGAGCGCAAAGTTATAAAACTCAAAGGTCGTAGCTAAGATTTTCTCTTTTGGAAGTTCAACTATGACTAAGCCTATGCTAATGACGTTTCTAACTACTCAAGTAAATGCAGAGCATGAGAGTTAGAAATGAACGAGGAATGATTCTTTGACACAAATACTTAAACAAACTTTATCCCAACACACATCTACTGAATTTCAATGCAAGCTGAAATAGAGATGATATAAGCGTAACATATAAAACAGAAATCTGAGACATTATATCAAGGAAACAAAGCAAGCATAAGACTTTATTTTCTCAAATCTCAAGAACAAAGGATTACACTTCTGGGACAGCAAGATAGTAGCAAAATAACAATATAGTTTTGCGATCAACCAGAATACATTGACACAAGTAACATATAATGTCCCCATTTTTAGCACTACACTTTCCAGTGACTGTTAGCCTATTCCCGGATGCTCATAGGCTAGTCAGAGGCAGAATTAGGGTTTCTAGCTACTTGGAGGTTTTCTTTGAGGATTCAAGGGTTTGCATGTTGGAGTTTTGCAGTCTGGTTGTGAGATTCTTTTTGGGTTTTCAGAGAGCTTCGCAGTGGTATGACATGCAACTGAATCAGAGAACTTTTCCGGACTTACTATTTTTAGTAAGTTACAACGGCTGCATGTTGGAGTTTTACAGTTCGGATTCTGGATTCCTTCCGGGTTTTCAGAGAGCTTCACGACAGCGTGACATGCAACTGAATCAGAGAACTTTTTTGGACTTACTATTTTTAGTAAGTATGACGGCTGCTCGGATTGTGGTTAAAATGAGTTTGAAACAACTTACTATTTTTAGCAGTATGCTATTTTTAGTAAGTTCTATTTTTAGCCATACTATTTTTAGTAGGGTTTCTGCAGTTCAATTCAATGGCTATATCTGGCATGTCAATTTGAGCAGTTTGGTCTCCAACACCCTTGGTGCTATTTTTGGTAGTGTTTCAGCAACTTGGTATTATGGCTATTTCGGGCAAGGCAGTATATTCAATTGGTCTCCAACATTTGAGGTGATTATTTTGGCAAATTTGATATTTGATGAGAATATTATTTTAAGTGAAATATTTAATAAGCATGTTTGGACGCCTTGGAAAAATAAGTGGCCAATTAGATTTATATTTCACTTTATTGTTTTGATGCCTAGCCTGGAGGAATTAAATCAGTTTAATAAAGTATTTCACTTTATTATTACTTTGGACGCCATAATATACTTTATTGACATTTTAATAAAGTATAATACTTCTTGGAGGAGGAGGACTTGGAGAAATGAAATGCAAATGACACTAATGGGCATTGTGAATTTGAGTTTGGTTTTGGCGTCCATTTGGAGGGAGATTGAACTTGAATTTGGAACAGGAAATGTTATAAATAAGAGCATTGGACTCTTAGTTCATCATCTTATATCTACAGTAATGTTATGCTGCCGGAATGGTTAGTGAGTTCCTTCGAGGAATGCATACCTCCTAGCTTTGGCTTGACTTCTTGCTTGAAAAATAGCAACTAGATGAGATTTGGCTGTTCTTAATCCTTGAGAACAGATTGAGCACATTGGAGTTGAAGTTTCTTGCATTTTTATCAGTTTTGGTAATGCTGGTGTGGTGCTTGGCTGAAGCACATTTTCAATCATAGCTCCTTGCACAATTTTTTGTTGGTTTTGGGTATTGGCTTATTGTTCGAGTCTACCTAGGGCGCCCCTTCTTGCAAGTTTGCAGATTTTTCGGAGGTGATTTTGATTTTATCTTGTTGGTCGCCCTTTTTTGGAGGTTGTACTTTGCTTGCCATTGCATTGGGAAGCGTGCATAAAATATCAGAGGTTGCTTGCTGCTATTTCTTGGTTTGTACTTGGTCGCCCTTCTCTTATGCTTCCTTTGCACTTGATTTCACATCAATCAGAAGTGTTTTGACGAAGTTATGAGTGTTTTGGTGATTCTAGCGCTTGCTGGTATGAATTTCTAATTGTTGCAATTTTTATATCAGACCTGATATTTCAATCATTTTTACTATATTTCATATGCTGGATAGCTTGTATTTGTTTGGAGTTCATTTCCTAACATTTTGGAGTTCACTGGTTATCTACATCTCATCGTATTTGCAGATTGTTCATTGCATTGTAATGTTGAATCAATAGTACTGATCAGCTCTTTACTTTCTGCACTTTATATTTTGTATCCCCACTTTTGTGGAAGAGAATGGCATCATTTTAGTCTATAGTTTCAGGTTTCATTTCTTGCATCACCCGCTGAATAAGTGGAAGAGGCTGGCTTGCCGCCTATTTATATATTGTAATGCATTACTTCATCATATTGCTGGTCGGCTGAGCCGTCAACATGCTCCCGCTGAACAAGTGGTCGAGTTGCATATTTAATTTCAATAATGTACTTTCATTTTCAATCCTCCCACTGAATAAGTGGTTGAGTTGATTGTTATCTCCTTTCATTACTCTTTCAGTAGTTTCGGTTGCGCTAACGATCCCCTTTCGAGTATGCTCTCACCTTGCCCGCATTGGGATCTGGGTTGATCAAAGGAAAGGGTTCCCTTCAATTGGATTGTGTTTTCACTAACGTTAATGGGTGAATTTAGTTGTGAAAAAGTGAAAAAAATTGCCCGGGATATTTCATAACATGAACTGAACAATAATTTGCAGCTAGAAGAGACTTGCAAGATTGCTCTAACACTAAGTGAACTGAAACTAAACAACAACAACTTTCTGGAAAAATAGGCTCAGCACTTTGTTATCACAAGCACGATTAAAAAAAATGGGCAAGGCTGCCCTTATTTATAACCAAGCAGACGAGTAGGGAACCCTAAAATCTTCTTGCTTTTACAACTAAGACTTGCCAACATGCAAGCTTTATTTCTAAATCTAAAACAGGATAAGCATCTAACAATCTATGAAAACCTAAAAACAAGGAAAGTGCCAACTATTACAACTTGATATTTGCCCTTTACAAAGAATGGATAATCATTGAGATGAAAATAGAAAGAAAGCTAAAAGAAAGCTTCTAGAAGATTGTTGCTTTAAATCTCGATCACATCTGCCAAAAAGCGAGAAACTATATCTCTATCAGGAGCATCAATACTATCAATAGCTAAATTCCATTTTTCTAGGATTTCCTCTCCTTCCGCAATTGATCTCAAAAATCTTTGACCTCATTGGCTGCTTTCTCGAACCTCGTTGACATTATGGAAATTTGACTCGTCCTTTCGGCAACAGGATCACTGCCATCGTCGCCACGAACAACATTTTGGAACTCAGCTTGTACTTCGTCAAGTCCAATGTAGGAACCATCACCATGACAATACCGACAAGGGATCTCTAAAACAAATTCTCTTATGAACTCAAAAGCATCAACAGCCCTTTGTTTGTATGCAACGAACTCCTCAAATATCCTTTCATAAGTTCTCACCTTAAAGAGATGACGTTCTTTCTATGCAAGCATTTGTCTCTTGTGTTCTCTTGAAACCATTGAGCCATATGTTGTATCCAAATCTGCAATGATGATCTCGTGCATAGGCTTCACCTCTGCTATCAACTGCTCAAATTCCTAGATCCCTTGGCATAAATCATGGGCATTATACCTTAGTTGATATATTTGTGCTAGAATCTCCATGCCTCTGGTGATGAATTCCTCGATCCATTCCTGTGTTTGCTTCCCACATATCACCAACTGCCTCAACTGTTGTTGATCAGCTAGTGTCTCTAGAACCTGGGGCAGCAACTGAGTAGCTCATGAAGTGTCGTGAACAAGATTTGAAATGTATGGCCTAAGTTGTCGAATTTCAGCCTTGAGGGCTGCCTTATCCTCCCCATCTTTAAGCACTCTGACTTGACGATTTTCTGCAACTTTGAACAAACTGACATCTGCATGCTTGGTGTTTTTACCAAGATTGGCCTTAACCATTATGAAATCATCCACCTCCACTTCATCAACATTTCTATCTTCTGGAAGCGTAGCAGTCTCCATAATCATCTCACCATCTGGATTCCTTTCGAAGTGAACTTGCTTCTTTGCTTTCTTTTTAGGAACCTCCTGGTAAACGTTGTCGAGTTCCTCAAAGTCTAGCTGATATGAAGGCCTCCTTCTCTTCCTTCCTAGGGAGCTCTCAAACCAAAACGTGGTATCTCTACTAGCTTCACTGGGAGGTTCAGCTGCAACTTCTTCTGCTTCTTCTTCCTCCAAATCAATATGAATTGGAGAAGCCCTTAGTGATGGTGGAGAATCAGGAGTCACGAGCACCTCTTCTGCTTGTTTCTTTTGCATGGCTTTATCTTTGCATTCTTCCCCTCTTGGCTTACATTCGCCTTCCACGCTACGTCTCCAAAGTTTCGTTTGCAAGTCGTTTCTATGATAGCAAGTTGTTTTTGTTTGCATACTTGCAATCGGGTTTTTGAGACCCAACTGCAAGTTAGTGAGATGTTTTTTCCCTCTTTGTACACTTGCAATCGGTTTCTCAAGACCCGACTACAAGTAGGAGACAACGTTTATAAATTCCTTTGGTTGCTTGCAATCGAGTCTTAGAGACCCGGCTAAAAGTAAGAAGCTCCATCAAACTTGGCGACCATTATCCACCTTGCCTTACTTTCAAGATGTTTTTCAAAAAAGAAAAAGGCTTTGCAACACTTTCTTTTAGCCACTTGTAATCGGGTATCTAAGACCCGACTACAAGTATTCATTGTTGCTTACTTCCATGATACATACTCATTGCTTGCAATTGGGTCTCAGAGACCTGATTACAAGTAAAGCTTATAATATTCTCAACTTGTAGTCGACTTCCCAAATCCGATTTCCTTCCCATCGCTGTCCAAAGCATATCCGCAAAACATCTTTGAATCATTCCAAGTTGTTGCAAGTTAAATACTCATGCAAATTTTGGTGGAAGTATTGATTTTGAAGGATTTGACATCATGGAATCACTAATAGTTGTTGAAGATGTTCTTACCCTTCTGAGTTTTAATCACAGTGTTTCAGATTCTTGTTCGATGACAGAAGAGCCAGCATCACCTCCAAATAAGAAAATGAAGTCTAAGTATGACAAATATTTGAATGAGATTGCTCCCTCTCAGGTGGTTTCTCTCATTGATGAGATCAGAGATACACAGATCGGACACATTGATATGTCTGAGTTTTTGGAAAGAACAAAGGGTTCACCGTCTCATAGGATGCAGTTGCTTCTCAATAGTTATATTCATTTGGTTTCTTCATTCCCAATAGCCACTTTAGAACCTGAATTTGTGCTTGCATGTGCTGCTCATTTTGATCAAGAAATGAAGCCAATCAGGGATGAAGATGGGAATGTTATAATAAGTTTGGATGCAGAAACAATCGAAAAGATCTTCAAAGTTCCCGCAGCCCCTTTGTATGCTGAAATCACAATGAAGAGTGCTACAGATCACTACAATCAGAGAAGATCAAATCACATTAGACATATTAATGCTAAGTGGCTGAAGACTCCCAGGACTTGTTTTTCCAAATGGCCTAAGTTGTATCGTTCTGACTTCATTGAGGAAATAAGTGATATGATCACGCTTCTCAACAGGATAGCAAGTTTAAAACACTCCAATGTATTTGAAATTTGGATGTACAAGTACATCGTGCTTATGAGGAAAGGGTAGTCTCATGTTTTCTGGGGAGAGTTAATCAGTGATAACCTGTGTAGGCAATTGTCACAAGTTCCCACTACCTTCACTTTTTATATGAATTCATTCTTGGTGTATATTGCTGCATCACTAAGACAGTTTCCGGGTCTTTCTACCAAGGGTAACAGATCATTGGTGCCAATGTGGGAATACTATGATCAGCTGACTCTGAAGCCTAGTAAGCTTCATTACAGAAGAGTGCAAGATGCTTTCTTTAGTCACTTCATGTGTCTTTTTGATAAATCACTCAAGAATAGAAGAGTCTCTGAAGCGGCATGGAAAAAAGTGAATCAGTATGGTTGTTTGTTCCTACAGTTCCCTACTTTCACTTACATGAGGGTTGGATGTTTCGAGGGACAACCGTACATGTTACCCCGGTATCCCACTGATAGAATTCTTCTGATGGAGTTGGCGAGACAATTAATGGTGGTTCATGTTGTACAACTTGCCAATCACAATTTGGGTGTTAATATTTCTTCACGCAATCCATTGCAGATTGGTTGATATTCCTTGAACACTTCTCAGAGAGCCAAGGCAATGGAAGTTGAACTTCAAGAAATCAAGTTGAAGTTCATCGCAAGGAAATATTTTGATTACCGAGGGATGAAAGACAAAATCAAGAGAGCCTTCACTCATGTTCATCGCCTCAAAGATATCTAGGTTGATCTCTACCGAAGAGGAAATCAGAAGAATGGACTATAGTAGGCTTACTTTGGAGCAGATTGTGGATCTTAGATTAACCAGAATCCTAGAAGGGATCGTGGATGATGGAAAAATCCTTGATCTAGAGTACATAGAACAAAAAGTTGTAGAAGCTCCTCTCCCTTCTCCACAATGGTCCAAAAAGGAGTGTGACTCAATCATCGACAGATTTCAGCCCATCCTCGCTAATACTAATGCTTGGTTGAAGGATAACCATGTCAAGATCATCAAGATCAAAGGTGAAGCAGAAAATGATTTAGCTAGGCCAGTTGGGCAAAGGTCTTCTAGTACGAGAATCAAGTTGAGGGTTAGCAGAGCTTTGGTTATTCCTCCACCCGAAGTGTCGTTGAAAGGAAAGGAAACATCACAGATGCAGATTCATGTTGTTGATGCTGAGAATGATACCCATGAGGAGAACACAGCAGAATCACCTCCTTCAGTAGACTCAGATTCCCCTCATAAGGCTATTCCTCGAATGTCCATGGATATTGATACGGATGTGGATTCTTCCTCCATTGTATTCGTGGATCCTGTTGAGCCTAGTACATCTATTGGTGCTAGTATGGAGTTACCTACTGAGACTTCTCATTGAAATCTAGAGAGTATTTTTGATGTGAATCCCTCCTATGTGGTCATGTCTAGTGTTTCTTTTCCTGAGGTTGATACTTATGCTTTGAGTTTTGATAAGTTCATGGTAGAAGTAAGTCATGTGTTACCACCTAAGCAAAGGCATGTTGCCATTCAGACAGAAACTTCTCCTAAGGTGACAACTATGGTACAGGTAGAGCCTGTTTCTCCATAAACCACAGCTGTTGTCTCCAATGTGAACTCATTAGAACTACCCCCATGGCTGAGTTCAATTACACCCAAATGGAAGAAGCAGGAGATCTCTCCTGATATTTTTGATTTCCAACAATTTGCGAAACCTAAGTCCAAAATTGCTAAGAAGGCGAAGAAAGTCTCGCGGGTGGTGGTAGATGAAAACAAAATGAAATATGCAGAGGTAGCTAAGCCATTGGTTGAGAAGCCGCCTGAAGAGATGCAACTATCGGATTACAAGCTTACCAGGATTGAACTTGGTAAACAAACACATTATGCTCTCATGCATGATGCCACAGATTCAGTAGCCTCATTAGTTCAGAAGTATGATGAGTTACTGGCAAAGAAGAGTGAGCTCAAAGAGAAGAATTTATAGCTCATCACAGTGATTCAGAAAATAACAAATTCTTCAGAGCAAGTTAATCCATTGACTTCTTCTACATCTGAAGAATCGGTTAGGCAATTGGAGAAGGTTGCCCAAAAGGCCAAGGCAGTTGATTTTTGGGTAGATCAGCTGATTGATCAAGGTACTCAAGTGATTGAGAAAACATTGCATGTTTTGAGCACTATTAGAGCAGCAAAGGTTAAGTTGAATCAGACTTTGGAAGCTTTCAAGCAAAGTCTGAGTTCAATTGAAAAAGATTTAGAAGATCTGGCATGAAATAGATCAGATCAAGCTGGAAATTTTGTGCAGCAATATAATAATACTTGGCAGAGAGAAATATATAGAATTTGAAGAACTTATGACAAACAAGTCATTAGTTTTTTAAGACCTCTCCAAAGATGTTCAGGCTACACTTGAAATGAGTGATGAAGTTGAGCAGGACATACTTTCTAGTTTTGATAAAATGTCTTGCAAGATTCTAAGTCATGAAGGAGAGGTGCTTGCATCAAATGCGATTATTACTAAAATGACATCAAATCTTCGCCAGGAGCTAGAATCAGAGCAGTTTTATGTGGATTCGATCCGTAGGTTTGTGAGTTATCAAATGATCTTTGATAAAATGCAAACTGTCCTTGAAGAACACACAGAAGCAACAGTGAGGTATTTTGATGTGATTCTTAAGACTGTTGCAATTGCCAGGAATACATTGGGTCTTGACCCTGAAGAGTTGCAAAGAATCATCAGCAATTTCCAGTCCTTCAAAGCCAGAAATGAAATGGAATAAAAGTATCTCATGATACTTTCTCTTTATTTTATGTATTTTGTTTACGACAAGTTACATGTAAAAACAAATTTTGTAATTGCAAGTGTTTCTTTCGCTTGCATTTTTGTAAAATGTAATTACATGTAAGGCAACTACAAGTTGAGTTAGATTAGGATTGTAGTTGGAATAAGTCATGGTGGTTGAGAGAATTTCTCAAGTTAGTTGGGATCCTCCCACCTTTTTCTCAAGACTCCTCTCCTATATATACTTGAGGGGGTCCATTGTAAAAAGGATCTTTTTGGGCAAGCAAGTAAATTCTACAGAATTTTGTACTCATAAAGACTTTGAGCTTTATAGTTATAAATTGTTCCCTTTCAAATAATATCAATGAGTTTGAATTTCAGACTTTATGTTGAGATCCTACTTTGTGCCCATTGTGTTCTTGTGTCATTTTGGGGCATTTCTTTGTGATTATTTGAAGTTGTAGAAGATTGTTGAGAAGAGCTTCACTCCAAATATTTGCAGACTTTGTGCTGTAAATTATGAAGATTGAATCAATTTGATTCATGATTAGAAGATAAGAAGAGTTGCAAGTCTTTGCGCTTGAGGTTATTCCCAAATTAAAGTGATTCGTAAGTGCACCATACTTGCAGATTTTGCGCTATTATATGTTGCATATTGTTCTTAGGTTATCATTCTAAAAGGGTAGATAGGATTTCAGATACTCAAGACTTTGTGCTTGGTGATTATTTCTTGTCCCAGAGGAAGTGACGGAAGTCTTTGTGCTTTCAAGAAACTTCATTTCCTCTCTCTCAATCTCAATTTAAATTGTTGTAATTGTTTTCTTAAAGGTTGTTGTTGTTTTCCCGTAAGGAGAAAAGAACATAATCTTTCCTGAAAAAAGAGGAAAGGTTGCTATCATCCCCATATTAGTTTTAGTTAGTAAGTAGAAAAGGGGGAGCCTTCCCTAAATTAGGAGAGTATCATACTCACACACTGTGGCTGAAACCACAATTTTGCATACCCTCAAGCATATTTTACATACTCTCCGATTACTCTCCGAGTAGCCGACTAATCTCCAAAAAATTTGCATGCCGAGTAATTTCTGCTTTTACTTGCGGGCAGTATGTAGATGGATTTTCTCTCATCAAATTATTGAGTAATCGCCAGTAGCTCACAAAAAACCCACAAACTTGGCATGTTTGTGTGTGTATAAATATGTATGTGTGTGTGTATGCATGCAAACTTGGCATCATGTGTATGTTTATAGATATGTATGTGTGCACAGTGCAGTCCTGAATATACATATACATAAATATCCACACACATTTGTCAAATATTCGCCGAGTATCTATCGAGTATTTGCCGATTTTTTCCCGAGTCAAAATTTTTGGGCTTGCCAAGTACTCTCTGATTCCGAGTATGTAAACTATGCCCTCAAGGTATACAAAATTTTCAACCAACAACCAGCTCAGTCTTGGAAAGGACGACTGGTTTCTTAGCTTCTGAAATAATTTCAGGCCCTTCAAATCTAAGGGCGCCCCTAGCCAGCAGGGGCACTTTTGACTTGTTGACTGATCAAGTTCATGCTATAAACTACCTTGGTTTGATCTCCATCAGTAGATGACTGAGTTGTCAGATGCCCTCGTTGATGGTTTCGTTGTCGAGATCGATCAAAGTGGAGGTCTTCCTGGAGGTTACTGAGCAAAAAGACTGCATCTACATCCTCACAAGAGTGGGCGTCTTTCTTCAAGAGGGGCTCTCTTGACAAACACTTAGCCGATTTCTTGGCATGTTCTTTTAGTCTTCACCTTTGGCGTTTTTTGCTTGATCTCAGCATCTAACTGTTTGACATGTCTTGTGAACATGTTGTCAGTTTGATCACGAAGCTGGAAGAGAGCTGGACAAATGCCTTGTATAGAGCAGTTGTTGATAGCTTCATCAGGTGCCTTGAAATGAGGGGCGCCCCTGGCCAGCAGGGGCGATTTTTCTATGAAGTTCACTGATTTGCCTTATGTCCTTGCTTGCAGCATCTCCATACTTTGTTGACATTTTCCGGTGATCTCGAAATCGGATGATCTCGCTTTACGATGCATTGAATAGCCAGCATGAACATGAAGAGGATGACTTCTTCGGATGGATTTGATGACTGCATTTGGCCCTTGAGACAAAAGGGCGCCTTTCTTCAAGAGGGGCGCCTTTTGACTTGTTGACTGCATTTCTTCCTTGGTAGCAAGGCGTCTTCCTTCCAGAGTTAGCCAAATTTTAGCCTTCTTTGTTTTGAGAATCTCCTTCATCAAACAGCATCTTTTTCAACCTTTTCCACCATGGCTTCCTCGTTGAATCTTTTGAAGCTTAGCTCTCAACACCTGGTATTGGCCAATCTGCCATTAATGGCTACGGAGCTCTTAACTTTGTTCTTGAAAAATGAAAATAGACTCACCAGAGTAAAACATGTTTTTTGATGATTCTGACTTGACCAGTGTGATCGTGAAGTCAATTAATCCTATCAAAATCATTTTCAATCATTTCCAGGAAGGTCTTGTTTTCAGGGGTTTCCTAAAAATAGGGGCACGAAACCCTAATTTTCAATTTTTCAAAATTTTACACATGTTTTGTTGTGACCTTTTCACACATCACCCCATTCAAAATGGGTACCCCCTAATTTTTGCTCCATTCTGGTCTTTTGGCTTTGGTTCTGCGTCTCTCTCTCTCTCTCTCTCTCTCTGGTCTTTCCATCCTTTTGGGGATGTCCCATCGTTTGACCTAAGTTGGAAATTTTGGCTAAGTCTGCAAAATTAGGGTTTTTATTCTTCAAGCTTGTTTGAGGTCAAATAGAGTTATCAAATTGAAATCTGAGCTTAATACTACGATCACAACGCTTCAGGCAGAGTCCCATTAAATTTTCACTAAGTTTTGACAACTTACTATTTTAGTAAGTACTCAATCTGGGACCTTTTTACCAGGACTTTGGAAATTATATCTGTTCCATTACATTCAGGGTACTTTCAGATACACACATGCAAAATTTGAGCAGAATTGGACAACTTGCTATTTTTAGCAATACTGGCTTCAGAGGCAGTTTTTAGGGTTTGCATGTGTGCTTTTTCAATGCATGTTTGGATCTTCTTTATGGGTTTTTCGAGAGCTTCGCAACGATGTGACATGCAAGCAGGAGGGATCATGTTTCAGGAACTTACTATTTTTAGCCAGTGCACGCATGCAGACCAGTTTATTGGGTTTTTTGAGATCTATCGGGCAATGTGACATGCGAATTCACCCGACGGTGGATGGATCACTTTTTCAGACACTTACCATAAATAGCAGGTTCACCCCAGCAGCCACCCGGGACTTCAGTTCAGCAAGCAGAGCAGCACGCAACGAAAATCAAGTCAAACGGAGGTCATTTGAGGCACATGCAAGTCAGA
>CM021108.1:602703685-602970644 GCA_007115665.2 Sequoiadendron giganteum | reverse complement strand
GATAACAAGAATGTTCACCAGGCTACCCCTCAAATTAATCAGAGAATGTGAAGTCATTCTGGTTCCGAATCAGGTAGATGAGGACCTCAACGTCATACAGCCTGACTTTGAGACAGTGAGAAACACATCAGTCCCACCACCAGATTGGTCTGAACTTGAAATCACGGACTTGGATACACTTTCCATTCCGGTGTTGACTTTCATGAGGAGTTGGGTTGAAAGGCACGTGAGCCGGCTTAAGAGCAGGTCAGTTGCTCTTACTTATAACCTAATGGGTGATCAAAGGCCACCATCAACAACAACAAAAAAAAGCAGGTTGCCCAAGCTACGGAAACACGGAGAGAAGTGTCGGCCCAGCCAATACCTCAAGGGGTAGAGCAGGCATCACCCACGCAATCACGGACTTAGTCTTCGAGTTTGAGGGAGATTTCATTATTTTCTGATCAAAGGGCAATGTTGAATGAAGAGTGGGGATTTGAAAATGTATATTAGCCACCGCTCCGGGAGTCAGACAGCCTAAGTGTCAGCGCACCCAGAGGTGGAAGCTAGCAGGAAGAGGAAGAGTAAACGGCCACTGATACCCGTTTCCAGCAGATGCTTGACACGGCATTGGAAGAAGAAGATACCACGGAGCAAGAGGCCCAAAGTTCAGGAGATACTTAGCTTATGGAGACTGATGAGCCCCAGCAGAGTATTGTTAGAGAAGGGGTGCGCGAGGAGGAAGCAACGGAAGAATAGCCCCTCCTCATTTGCAATCCACAGCAAGCGGTGCCGGATTGGCTCATAGAAAGAATGAGGAAGGACACTGAGAATGATGTAGATCCAACGATCGAAATGGAAAAATTCGTCAAGAGGATCAACGCACCACCAGAGAAGAAGAGGGCTAGGAAATTTTCAAAGATTTCAACAAATGAATCCAGCTCTCGTACCCTTCAGGTTGCCGTCCCGAGAGAAGAGTGTGATCGAGAAGAAGAAAGGCCAAAAAATTATGTGATCACCACTATTGAGTTGGGTCGCCCCACGGGAGCCCAAATAGTTGAGGAGTGCAACAACTCCTATCAAGCGCTGAAGAACAAATTGCTCCGTACAGAAGGAAAATATAAGAAATTGAAGAAGGAGCATAAGACATTGATAGGGTATGTGCAAAATCTTGCGCGTCCAGGCGAACAGGATAACCCAGCAGTTGAACTCCCGACAAGGCTTCCTAGAGAGTCAATTATTGGCTTAGAGGATTTGAAGAAGATGGAATTGTAAGCAGACAAATGGGTAGGCCACGTTCGCACTAAAATGGAGAAGTTCATGGAGGACCTTGCTCATGATTACCGGCAGGCCACTGATGTTCTAGGGCGCATGGATATAGTTGATCAAGCCTAGAACAAGACTCAAATCTATCAAACTAAGACTGTTCTTCGTCTGGAGGCTTTAATGCATATGCCTTTACAAACCCTAGTGGATGGAGGCGTGATACAAGAAGGTGACAGGTACGACTTCACCAGCTGGTACTCCTCAGTGGTCACAGGCTGTGGTTTCCACGATGTGGCACGGGCAGATTCGGCCAGAGTCAGGAAGGCAATAGGTAACATTCTAGATGGAGTCCTCAACACACTTGAGGCTATATTTGCTAGGAGACTGGCTCCAGAGGAAATAACTGCGGATGGCTTGAGAAATAAGATGGCTCCTTTCTTCTTAGCTGTGAGATCGTTCGTTCAAGATGATTTTGAGAATATCTCGGCTTTCTCCAGTATAATTCAAAACACCCAAGACGCCTTGGTCGCTTGGAGAAAGTCCTACACTCGGCATGGGCAGACGGTTAGAGTACTCGAGTTTCAGCTCAACCACATCCCACCTATTTCGGTTCAAGAGGTTGAGGCAGTGTTAGCCCGTTTGATCGAGTTTGCAGTCAAGGAGGACAATGGAAACGCCTTGCTGGATGAGGATCTTCTGGAAGATGGTGATGGGCATTAATTGCTCATTATGGTTCCTGTAGAGGAGTGGAGAATTTTCTGCACATTTATTAACCCCCCTCCTTTCTGTGGCGGTTTTTAGGGCAAAAACCCTAATTAGGGCATATGTGGCTCAATCTAAGCCCTTCATTGTAATCAAATCTAAGTCGTCCACTGAAATGGGTTTGCTATAAAAGGGGCATTCCCCCTCATTTGTATATAGTTAGACATTAGATCAGAGATAGAGTTGAGCTAGAGAGTAGAGAAGGCATATAGTGAGTAGCTTAGAAGTTAGCTTAGATTGAAGAGGAAAGAAAACTTTCCCTTTGAAAGTTTTGTAAAAGGTTGTTGTGAACACTTTCATGATATAAAAAGTTTTCATTGATTGGTTATCCCTTCTTTTGTTATGAGCAGCTAGCAAGGCTTTTTCATCTTTCCAATTCAAGTAGACTAGGGTAAAGTAGATTTTATTCCATGCAAGTAGTTGATAGTTGTGGAATGCGTCGTTTAGTTTGAGCAAGTTTCATTCATCCATACCACTAGCGAGCTCGCTGACGGTGAGTTCACCTTGTGTGGTCAACTGGAGTATCTTTGCACTTAACTTCAATTGTGATTTGTATGTTTGTATGCATCGTTGTGATGGTACTTGCATGTCGGATCACAATTTGAATATCTTTTATTATCCTTTGAAGATTGCACCGGTTTTGTAGAAGCTGTCCAACGGGAGGAGAAGCAGAATCTGGTTCGAAGCTTGCTGAAATTGATCCTCGTGTCCCGCCTTTAGGAGTAGAAAGTAGAGTCTCTATCCCTATTCTCTTTAATTTCAGCATTTTCCGGTTAGTCTAGGAACTTGAGCATCATCGCCAAATCATTTGTATCTTGCAACTACTTCAAATTGAACAATTGTGTAAGTCCCCTTGAAATACCCAACAAAATCACATCAAGCCAACTGAGACTATCCCCTTGCATAAAGAACCTTGGAGTTGAACGTATGATCTTTCTAACAATCTTAGCATGTGGAATACTTTGATCAAGAGAGGATAGAGTATCCGTTGGGAAACTTTATTTTGTGTCGATGCGGTCATAAAACACTCGTCAACATGTTACTAGACAGAAACCCACAAAAACCGTATGTTTGGTTTGACCTAAAACAGACTTTTGATGCCATTTTTACATGATTTAGCTCAATTTAATCAGAATGCCAAAAATTAATTTTGGGTACAACAAATAGCTGGTTTATTATTGCAAGGGTTTGAATAATTGCAATAGCTGATGTATTATTACAATTTTGAATAAGGGTTTCTGAATTATTGCAGTAGCTGATTTATTATTGCAATAAGGGTTTCTGAATAATGTAATAGCTGATTTATTATTGCATTTATTGGCAAGGGTTTCTAAAGGGATGAATTTGGGCACAAATATATTCATGAATCTGGTTTGTAGTTTGGTCTGATATCATAGGATATGATAGGAAAGTGCAACTATTTGCTGTTGCAGCTAAATCTGGGTTGATATACTTGGTAATCAGACTTATCTATGCTCAGAAATTAATGAAATTGGTGTTGTTACAGTCCTTTTAAATGATGCTTTGTAATGTAATACATCTTATGAAGTGTGTGGGGTTTGATGAATAAAGGTGCAAGTCTATTTCAGTCATTGTATTCTAAACTTGCAATCGTTTTGGAGCTGTTGTTCATTATATTGCAAAATCCAGTGATGTGTTATGTCTTGCTAATGAATATATGTTAAAATCCACCATATTTATTATGGCAAATTGCTCAAAAAAACATTATCAGTTTGTGTCCATTTAATTGACAAATGAAATATGTCATATTAAGTGTTTGGAGAAAATCATCATTCAATTTGGCAAGGGAGGCTACAAATGCTCCTGCACCAATCCTCTAAAGTTTAACCATCCTATTCAAAATAGGAATGATACTAAACCCCGATAACTCCTCACTCTTCCTCTCAATAATTAATAGTATTAACCTTCATTTACAAAATATTAATGGTGAGCCAATGGAAGGCATTCATAGGCTGGAGAATATATTTGATACCCTAATGGCCATAAATGTGAATACTTTTGAGCTTGAAGTCATCCCCAAGTGCATGCATTTCCTCCTTAATGACACTCACATCATCCAATGTCATCTCCACCAATTGTTCTACATCCTAAACAAGGGGAATGAGCATAATTCTAGTCATCAAGTGATCTATATGCATTTGGAGGAAAATGGTAGATCCTAACTCTTTTTGTCTCTTTCTGGTCAGGTTGTTATCGAGCTGGTGGGTCTTTTGGTTGCAATGGTTGTAAATTTGTAATAATCAGACCGTATTTATCATGTAATCTTGTTCTTATGCTTTACATAAAGTTTTTAATTCACCAAAAAAAGATCTAAACATAGCTGCATTGTAGGGATTCCAAGATCCTTTTGTTTCCCATTTCAAATACATTTGTAAATATGGAAATAACAGAAATAAATTGTGCGAATGCCAAAAAATAGTTCTGATGAGTTTCCCAAATCAGAAACTCCAGCAATAACAATATTGTTGTTTTTAGTATTTTCCTTTAGAAATCTGGCTATAGATGTATTTTTAAGAAGACAAAAACAAGTTAAAGATTAAAAAGATAAAAACCTTAAAATTATTGACAAAACATACACATCTTTGAGCAGCAAACATATCCATCAAATTTTATACATATAGTTGTGGCGATTGGTAAATGGATGCACTACATAGGAACAAATCTCTCCAATGCAAAAAAAGGATCCCTACCCCTTTTAAATTAAATTTTAAGGACATGCAACATAACTCGTATTTTACTAAAACAAACAAATAAATATGTGTGTTTATGTATACATTCAATATATGTATGCATATAATTTACGATATTAGAAAGAACAAATAAATACATGTGTTTATGTATATAATTTATATAAACAAATATGCATACATAATACACACACGCATACATGCAAATGTATCTACACATACACACAAAAATACAGGCATGCATGTACACACACAGTTATACATGCAAAGATATATGTCCTAAATCCAATACTTTTTGTACTTGAACAATCAGTTTATTTAAATGAAGAAAAAGAATATGAAAAATAATTACAAAATAAATACATATATGAGGTGGGGTAGGGTTACCAAAGAACCCCAAGGGCAGTCATAGCAGCAAAGAACAGAAGGTAGCAGCTCCTTAACCTGAAAAAAAAATAGCTTGTTATCAGCTTTTAATTCATTTGTTATGATAAAAAGATTAATCATTTGAGTTGAAAGTAGAGTTTTATTTTACACAAAAAAGATTTAATCTGCAGTGTTACTTTAGTATTGGAAATTCTTCGAAAGGAGTCAACTCAAATGTTAAATCAATGGATCTTCATAGCACCAACCAAGGTTTGAATTCCTTGAAGATGAAGTGATGCTTAAAGTTCCAGCATTATTGCATCCAGTTCCAGCATCAATAAATATACCGCATCCATTTCTAGAGGCTGAGAACCCAAACAAAGGTTGAGGGAGATGGAATTATGCACTCAACTGACTTTAGGGACCTTTTCTCATAGACCTCAGTACAAAAAGCGAAGGGCAAGTGCTAGGTAAGAGGAGATAGGATTTAATCACTAAATGAACTACATCTACTCAACCAACTTGAGACCATTTGTAGCATACCTCAATAATGAAGCAAGGTCCAAGTATTCAATCAAGGGAGATAGCATTTATGCAGTCAACCAACTTTAGGTAAGTCTCAGTCAAGGGAGAATGGACTAATGCACTCAACTAACTTTAGGCACTCAACCAAATTTTGTAACTCAACAAATAAGCCAGAGTACAAATCTTGGGCCACAGTAGATGGGATTTATGCATTAACCAGCTTAAAGTAATTTATTCCATAACTCAATAAATGAGGTATTGTGTAAGTATTGGTTTAAGGGAGATTCAATTGATTCATTAAATCAGTTTCATGCCTCAACCAACTTCAGGTCATTTGTTCTATTCCTCAGCAAACAAGCCATAGCATTTACATAACCGATTTCAAGTGAATTATCCCAATCTTGACAAATGGTGTGAGGTATAGGTCTCAGGTCAATGGAGATAGGATTTATGCATTGCACTGACTTTAGACACTCCATCAACTTCATGTCTGATGCATGTTGTATCTCAGATCAAAATTCCAAGAAAACACCAAACAATCCTAGTAAGTCAACTTGTTAAGGGCAAGGTATACCTTAAAAAATGGCCTCTTAAAATTTATATAGAAATCTTGGGTAATCCAATATAGAGAAACATAGCTTTTAGGTAATTTTTTTATTGTGAAATCAAAATTCAAAGTGTATAGCAATATTTCTTTCCATGTATGCCATGTCTCCTCAAAAATAAAAGAAAATCAATTGAACACCCATAGCCTAATTATTTCCCATAGGTTAAAGGTTAAAATAAAGGAAATAATTGTAATATTTTAAGTGGGCTGAATCACTTCATTTTCAAGCCGATAAGGGCGTGGTTCGGTGGTCAGGTCACTTGGTTGTAGTGACGGCCACCAGGGTTCAAACCCTCGCTGCGCCAAAGTGCTCGCAGGCCTTGTGCCTTCGCTGGGCCAATGTGCTCGCGGGTTTTGTTGTTTCTTGTGGTTTCTTGTACCCGGTTCATAGCTCCGGTCAAAAGCGTTTACCCCTAATAATATGGGTGCATTGCACCTGTTTTTTAGAAAAAACAAATCACTTCATTTTCAAAAGGGGCAACTTAAATATTATTAAAGGGCTTATGTAATATTGTAAAAAGTGTTTTGAACACTTTATTCATGATGTAATTCAAAGAGTGTCTTTTTGTAATTTAAAAAGTTTTTTAATATTTGGAGGAAAAAAAATTAAAAAAGTAAAAGATAATTAAATTAAATAAAACAAAAGGCCCAAAAGGGGTGCTTACATAAGGAGAGGTCAAAGCTCATTTCAATCATCATCTTGTTGGAAATATTGTCATTGATGTCAAAGATACAAAGACGAAGTTTGCTATCATTAATGTCAAAGGAAGAATGAGGAGTTTGTTGGATATTGTCATCGATGAGTCAAGGTAAGTGAGAAGATTAGCATAACTAAAGATAACATATTTGAAAGATCGATGTTATTTCAGAACAGCTTTATGAAGAATTCTTGTGCAGATCTTTGAAGAGCATAAACAGATATGCAAGCATCGATATCTTGAAGAACCAATCACATATCAGATCGATATCTTAAAATAAATATCCTTTTAAGATCACTGTTCATTAAGGATGCAATTTACCTTTGACAGGATGCAATTTCAGATTAAACAAGCAATTAAAGAATGTGTTAAGATAATTCGATCAAAGCAGAAATTAATTTCTGAAGCAAAACAAATCTTATCAAAGAAGTTGCTGGTAAAAGGTTGCTGAAGTTATAAAAGAATATTAAATATATTAAATCAGATCCTTATCAAAACAAAACAAGACAAATCAGAATAAAGACATTGATTTAATCACATAAGAAAAAAATGACAAAATGCAGTGAATGACTCAAGGAAGTAAATGAGACAAAAGAAGAAACAGACAAATACTGTTAGTTTTAGGATCAGAAATGAAATAAGCAGAAATACAACACATCAGACAATGAACACAAAGTTTACCCTGGGAAAACCCTCCTTCTCAAGGGAGAAAAACCCAGCAAATAATCTCTTCTTATATATCAGAATAACAAGAGCAGAAATCTGCTTACAGAATCAGGCCTTACACAAGGCTGAGTATATACAATGAATGGAGACACTTCTCCTTGATGAAGATACTTCTTCTTGAATTCGGACCTGCTGCAAGGAAAGGCGAACTTCTGCTGCTATTTAGGAGATGCGAATGAGAGAATGTTTGTGATGATCAAATGACAAGTCTTCACCTTCCTTAAATACAAGTTAGGCAACCTCTTCTCTAGGTCGGCCCTAGAAAATATAAATATTGTTTGAAACATGAAAAGGCCAACCAGCCTTTAACTAAAGGAAAATAGCTCCCGAAGCTATAAAACACTAACACTCCCTCTTAGCTAGGGAGGTATTTTCCAGATATCCTCGTCATGGAGTCTCTTGACATGATGCCCACAATGGCTACACCCATTTGTGGAAAATCACATCTCAGTCTCAGAGATGTACAAGAGTTCATCACGGAGTCTCTCAATGTGATGTCGTCATGGAGTCTCTCAACATGACGTCCACCATGGCTACTCCCATGTGTGGAAGGAAACATATGTACAAGTGTTCATCACGGAGTCTCTCAACGTGATATCATCATGAAGTCTCTCAACATGACGTCCACCATGGCTACTCCCATGTGTGGAAAGAAATACAAGTACAAGGCTTCATCACAAAGTCTCTCAATGTGATGTCGTCATGGAGTCTCTCAACATGACATCTCATCTCAGTCTCAGAGATGAACAAGGGCTCGCACCTCATATTTCTCCATCTCAGGGAAATATACACTACAAGGGCTTTCACCTCATATTTCTCCGTCTCAGAGTAATATACACTACAACAAATCTTCATGATGATGTGACTCCCTCTGAAGCTCCAAGTACTTGCATCCACCTCTTGACCTCCTCGTCCAAGATTGCCTACCCTGCTTGCCTTAAAGGAATGGTTTCCAACGCACACCTTCGGCACTGTTGAGAGTTCAGGACTATCCTTCTCGACCTTATCCCAAATCACTGTATTCTGAATAGGTTTGTGGGGCTACAAATGTTAAGTCCAGATTGACTGTCTTGTGCAATTTTGTTCTCTACAGTTGAAGAGGTCTTCCAAGGATTTTAGCACCTAGCTTTGCAACACTACAACCCACGCTGACACCTTTACTTTTTTCTCAGAACTCCCTCTTGATCCCCACCTCAAAGATTGCAAAGAAATCCTCTGGAAGTGAACTCCCCTCCATTAACTGATCTCAGAACCTTAATCCTTTTCCCGGAGATGCTCTCAACTCGAGCCTTGAATCCTCGGAATTTAATTCCCTTTGAATGCCATTTCCTCCTCTTCAAAGTAACTGATCACAATGACAATCTATATAGGTTCTTCGTTGTTTAGTGTCTTCATCTTTCTCAATCTTCTTTGCTGATGCAAACTCTCCATCCAAGGCTGACCCAACCTTGTGCCCTCGAGAGATGTCTACAGTGAATTTATGTGTCACCAACTTAGTCTCATGGCTGCAAGCTATGACTTCATGTTTGTTCATTTCTCCAGCCGGCATGACTTCCTCATTGGATGCCTCAAGCTCTTCCTCCTTTTGAATTCTTTATGCAATCTCTCTCCATCCTGCAATTAGAGAGATTACTAATAGCTCATAGAATCAAACTACCTTGAAGAGAAATTTACAGACCAATGCTAGAAGCATACATGATTCACTATTCCCAATGTTTATTGCATGAATTATTATTAACTACATAAAATTCATGATCATTATTTAAAGGTACAAACATAAAATACTTATCTCTTTATGTTAGTCAATTCATTAAGCTGGACCTGTAGCTGTTTGTGAAACTGTTTCCAAAAAAAAAAAAACCTCATCTGGACATTGGAAACCGTGACCCTTGGTCAATTCTTTATGCAGTGCCACCCCACCAAAAAACCAGACATCTTCCAATGCTTTCTTCGACTGGTGATGACTTCCATTGGCCAATATTCTCCCTCAAAACAATAGACTCGGCTACAAAATAGCACAGGCTGGTTTTTCTTGCATTGCAGATGCAAGTCCAATAACAACAACAGTCGATCTTCTTCTTGCAAGCAGTGCTTCTCGGTAATTCCCATCAAAGCCAAGTCATGCGATTTTTAGAGACAGTGGCTCCCTCCAGGAAGGACGACTTCCTCTTGTTGTGACCCATTCACACATTGCCCCATTCAAATGGGGACCCCCCTAATTTTTGCTCCTTTTTGGTCTTGTGGCTTTGGTTTCGCGGTTGTTTTGCGTCTCTCTCTCTCTCTGATCGTTCTATCCTTCCGGGGATGTCCCATCGTTTGACCTAAGTTGGAAATTTTGGCAACCTGTGAAATTAGGGTTTCATTCTTCAGGACAGTTTGATGTTGAATTGAGTTGGCTAATTGACATCTGAGCAGGTTCCCACTGAGTTTTCATTGAAATTGGACAACTTATTATTTTTAGTAAGTGCTCAATCTGGGATCTTCTTATCAGGATTTTGGAATTCTGACTGCTTCAACACATCCAAGTAACTTTCAGACGCTCGTACGTGAAATTTGAGCAGAATTGGACAACTTGCTATTTTTAGCAGTTTCGGCTTCAGGAGCCATTTTTAGGGTATGCACATACGATTTTCGGTGCATGACTGGAGAATGTTTTTGGGTTTTTCAAGATCTTCGCGATGGTATAACATGCAAGTCGGGATGATGACTTTCAATGGTTCATCCTTCAGAGGCTATTTTTAGGGTTTGCATGCAGAGTTTTTCAACGCATGTCAAGTTTTTCCTCCTGGGTTTTTCAAGAGCTTTGCAACAATGTGACATGCAAGCAAAAGGGGTCAATTTTCAAGGACTTACTATTTTTAGCCAATACGTACATGCAAACCAGTTTTTGGGGTTTTTTTTGGGTTTTTTGAGATTCCTCGGGCACTGTAAAATGCAAACTCATCGAGCAACAGGTTGATCACTTTTTCAGGCAGTTTCTATAAATAGCAGGTTCACTACGACAGCCACTTCACACTTCAGTTCAGCAAGCAGAACGACATGCAACAAAAATCAAGTCAAACGGAGGTCGTTTGAGGCACATGCAAGTCAGATTAGGGTTTCCTACTTCGGTGCCTAAAAAGTAGGGTAAAAAGCCAGAATTTCGAAAAACGAAGACATCCCATCACGATCAGCATCCTTCTGGCAATCCACTGGTAAAATTTGGGCGCAATCTGAGAACTTACTATTTATAGGAAGTCGCCTCCAGAACACGGCTATAAATAGCAGGTCAGAGCGACGAGCAGGTGTGAACAGGTTCATCAAGTGATGAGGACCACGTGGTGAAAAATTCAAGTCAAACGGAGCTGCAGAAGTCAATCAATTTTAGGGTTTGCTAAAATATAAGGAGGGCTAAAAATAGCAGATGAGCTTGGGCAATGTTCGCGTTTCAATTAGCAACTCTGGAGTGCTTATTGGAAACGGACAGCTATTGCAAGTGTGTTAGTACATGCTCTTCAAATTATAGAGAGGAAGATCTCTCTTTGCTGATTTTATACTGTAAAAAAGGGGTGTACTAAGATTTCCTATCTTTTTTACTCAGCGGCAGGACACAAGGGTGCATAAACAAATGCGCCGTAGCTAAGCTTTTTCTCTGGTTTCCGCAGATCTTAACTACGACTAACTAAGCTTCTAAACTATCCTACCTCCTCAAGATAAACAGAGCATGAGGGCGTAGGAGCGAAATTGTATGGTTGGATCACTTGAATCCTCCGTCTCAATGGAATATGGCCGAGGCTCTGAACCTTCGGATATATACCAAGATAAGGTTCGATACAAGCAAACACTCGTTACGGTAAACTGGATCTGAGACTTGCCAAGGAGGAGGAACCCCTATTCGAGGTATAGCCTTGGAAGCAGCTCACTGGAAACAACAAGGAACGATGGCCTTTCTAACAGGATTCCCGAGGAGGTGACGACACCTATCCAAAGTCTAGGCTGCAAGAAAGATCATTAAACAACATCAAACGATAATGATCGATGACAAAATATCCAAGGAGGCGACGACACCTGTCCAAGGAGGAGATTGAAACAATGCACTATTTAAAAACAAGACTTTGAATAACTCAAATAATTAGATCAATCAAGTTTGCACCATCTGATTTATTTCTTCAAAATTCTTCAAAGAATTACAAAGGTCGGGACAGCAAAGGCATGAAATCATGCACAATTGTGATCAACCAACGAACTCTCATTCAAAAGTGAACAGATATAAACAAGCGAACTCTGGCAACAGTGGTGCAGCAATTTTGCTAGCAAATAAAGGTTAAACAAATAAAGAACCTAAGGCTCTTATTTATAGAAACTCAAACGAGTAGGCAACCCTAAAATCTCCTTGAGTTAACAAACAGTTCTTGCCAATCAGCAAGATATTATTCTATGTCTAAAAGTAGGTGAGCAAACAGTTAACTGGAAATCTACTTCAGTTAACTGAAACTAAACAAAAGTCAAACTGGAAGTCTACCTCAGTTGACTGACACCTAACTAAAAGTGAACTTATGTTACAAATGTGTCTCCAAATAGACATCCACCTTTTGAGGAGATCTGAGATCCACAAATCGTGGGAGTCAAATAGACATCCTAGATTAGTGGGATCTGACATGCATGATCTGTGGAGATCTGGAGTCAACTTGGAAAGAGGCATCAAGTTGACTTCAGTCATAATTAATGCTATTTGGAGGGTAGGACGTCCTCCCTTGGTGCTTTACACCTCTTCACCACTGGTCAACAAAGTCTCTATCCAGTCATTGACCTCTTCGGCCTCCGGGCAATTAATGCTCTTCAAGATGACTATGTGGCGTCTAAGCATTTCTTCACCCGTCGTAAGCTGCTGATGATAGGTTATGCATTGGGCAGCTGCTTCATCTAACTGGACAGACATGGCTGCAATTTTGGCTAATTTGCAGCCATTGGGATCTTCAAGGAATGAAGATCGGATGACATCCTGGAATCGTGTCTGCACGGTTTCAAGTTCCACATATTCTCCTCCTTCCCGCTGATATTCTAACTCTGGGAAGGATATTACCAACGTTCTTGCGAAGTTGATAATATTGGCGACGAAGCGTCTATAGTCAATCAGCTCCACAGAGTTGGCATCATAGGCTCTCACCTTGTATGCCACCTGTTCTTTCCACTCAAAGAGATGGTGTTTATTTTTTGTGGTCGTAACTGATTCATATGCTTGTTGCAAATCAGCAACTGTCACCTCCTCTCTCGGCCTCTCTTGAGCTACCTTTATATCTGACTTCTGGATTTCTGATCGAAGTCCATGTGCTCTGTCTCTCAGCTGATATGCTTCTGTCAACACACACCGCCCTTTGACAACAAACTCATCCACTTGACATCTCAAGTGTTTACCGTATGTAATCAACTGATGATGGTTTCTTTCAGCTGGGAGATCCAACAGTCCTTGAGGCAAAGCCGAGGAGTTTGGAGTGTCATGTATCAAACTAGAAATGTACAACTTTAGCTGACGGATTTCAGCCTTCAAGGCTGCTTTGTCTTGTCCATCTTTTGTCATCCTTTCTTTGACACTCGCCGAGGCAATTCCAAGAAGGTCTGCCTCCACCTGTCGAGTGGTCTTTCCAAGGTTCACCTTTGAAAGCGTGAAATCCTCAACCCTCACATTATGTATATCTTTGTCTTCAGGTGGGGCAGCAGTCTCTATGATAACCTCGTTCTCTGCATTCTTTTCTACATGCGTCTGCTTCTTCAACTTCTTTACCGGCATGTCTTGTGGGACATGATGGAATTCAGAGAAGTCAAGCTGATAAGAAGGCCTCTCCCTCTTCCTCCCAAGCGAGCTTTCCAGCCAGATAGAATCTCGGCTAGCATCGCTGGGAGGAGGAACATAGGTCCCCTGAATGCTAGAAGAACGAGACTGTGCCGTGGCAATGTCTCGTGGTGGCAAGTCCAAATCAATAGGACTTTGTGACCTCTGTGATGGTGGTGAAGCTGGTGGCTCTGTTTCTATCACCGGTACCGCTTCTGCTGCAACTTCTTCTACAATGGTTTCCATCTCTACAGCGATTATTTCAATCAATGGTTCTTGTGTAGTTGCAGCGGTCTCAACTGTCTCAGGCAAATTGGTGGCTGTCTCCACCTGTACCTCTTGCCGGCTTGTGCTGGCAATTCCTTTTCTCCCCCATGTGCTTCCTGACATCCGCATTCCTTCTGGAGGAAAGCTCATCTTCTTCTGTCTGGGTTTCCTCCTAGACGTGGAAGGTAGTGTAGACTGAACCGCTGGCGGCTCTGATCGGGGAAGTACTACCTTCCTTGTCCTTTTACTGTCCAGGTAGAGTTGACTGTGTCGAACTACTCTACCCGTTCTTTCCTCAATAGACGTACTCTCTTTCGCGTACCAGTCTACTTTGCCGAGTGGTTGTGAATCTACTAAACCCGTGAAGAAGGAAGAAAGAATAACTTCTTCTTCGTCCTCAGATAAGCCCTCGATGTCTTCTGACATGAATTCTGCAATCTGCGAGAGCTTGAATCTGCTATGGTTCCTTCTTCTCACTTCGAACTCATCCTCGCAGTTGACCCAAAAATCTTCCATGAAAGGCTCATGTGATGATCTTTGCTCAAGGTGAGCTGCGAAGATGCCTCTGGGGTCATAGGATGGCCTCCTGTCGATGAGGTACTTGAGATTAAATCTCACTATTTCTTGGCTTATCAACCTTGCATCGGCTGCAGTTCTGCATCTGTAGAGTCCCATCTGAAGAGGAAAGTTCACTGCAGCCTTTTTCTTTACGCGAAGGTAAGAGTGAACATCGGCCAATTGCCTCAGGAATTCCATGAACACTACCCTATCTGAGGGGTAACGTGGCATCATGGCGGGGTGGCCATTATAGCCATACACGCGTATGTAGGTGAAAGTGGGGAATTGTATGAACCAATCCGCCCAGTCCACCATTGCTGCCTTAGCTGCTGGTGAAATACGCACGTGCATCTCATGGTCTAGCTCGTGCACGGTGTGCATAGTAAAAAGGTCATTTATCCTTTTGAAATGTCTTTCCGCTAGAGTGAACTCCAAGCGAGGAAAGTATTCTTGTACCTTTTGCACACCCAGGGTTCCCACAGTGTTTAATGTTCTGAAATCGCCTTGGAAGGCTATCAGGTAGACCAGGTATGAACACATGTGGAAACGGTGCTCTTCTAGAAACCCGGTGAATTGTTGGTGGAGTGTGTCACTGATCAGGGAGGCCCAGTCGTAACGTTCTTTTCTGCTGATTATCTTGCCAATAATGTAGAACATCCACGGCTGGAAGGATTTTCCCTCCTCTTGTCCAGTGACTCTGCTGAGTAGGGTGATTAGCACTCCGTACTCGTCTTTGAATTCTCCTCTACCAACCAATCTGGGCAAGCTGGTTCTCTTTGTTTTCAGCCAATGTTCAGCCATTATAAGCGAACACTTGTCCTTCGAAGCCTCGAATGCCTTTTCGCATTCTGTCACTGATATGACCTTCTTGGTAGGGCATGGTGGAATTGCAAAACAAGTCTCTATGTCCACCGGCTTCAAGCTGCAAATCACCCTCCCGTCTACTGACAGGATCTCTCTTGTAGTCGGGTTGTAATGCTTAGTGCAAGCAATTACAAGCTCGATGCTTTGTAAGGTGATTGGAATAGATGCTGCTTGAAACAAACCGGATTCTTCGATGTTCTGCAATGTGATTTGATTCATGCCCTCCAAGTCTTCAGAACTGACCTCTGGATTTTTCTGCCATAAGTCTGTATCAGTCGTTTTCAGGTAATCATGGTATAAGACCGTTTTGGTCTTGTATTGTACCTGAGAGTACTGCATTCTGAAAACCTTGAATATTGACTGGGCACTTGACCCTGTTCTGACACTTTTCTGGAACTGCTAAAAATAGCCTCGCCGGGGGTAGTTTTTACGAAAAATTCTGAGACATGGGTTTTGTTAAGAATGATTTTCTAAACAGACCCAGATCGTCAGAAATTCGAAAAAACGAGTTTTTCTTTGACATGCAAGAGCCCTTCGGTGGCAGAGGCAGCAAGGGCACCAGAAAGTGATTTTTCTCGAAAAAATCTAACACATGGGTTTTGTTCGTGCTTCAGAGCCAAACAAACCCAGTTTGTCCGTTTTTCAATATTATGACTTTTTCCGGAAACCCTAAAAAATAGGGGCAGCAGGGCTACTTTTTCTGAAAAAATCTACCATGTGGGTTTTGTTGAAAAAGCTGTGCTGATCATACCCAGTTGGTCAGATCTGTGAAAATCTGTCGTTTCCTGTGACATGCAAAAGAAATATAGATAGAAGTAGAGGAAATAGACAGAAGATGGATTGGAAGTTATAAACTGCCACTTTGCAATAATCTGTCTCTGGAAGCAATCTTGGGAGAAGAATGCTTTTACTGCCAATGATCTTCAAAAATATTGAAGATCCGTTCAAAACCCCTGCCAGATCTTGAAAACTTGTTCTTGGGAGCTACTTGATGTTTTATCCTTCAACCTGCAAAAAGAATAATGATGAAAGGGACGCCTAGCATGAATATAAGGCAATTAGGGTTAAGATCCACAAAGTATGGAAGATAACTCATCATTCAGGCCTGATTTGGAGTTCCAAAAGATGATTTCCACTGATTGTGGAGTGTTTTTCTCTTTTTTGGCTCCAAATTTGCTAACTCAAGTTAACATTTCTGTTTGACTTTCCTTTAGGCGTCCAACCTTGAGTTTGATCATTTTTATCTATTTTGCAAGCTAAAGTACTCCTGTTTGATCTTCGATTCAAGTTACTCAGTTGATCTCGAGCAGTATCCGACAGTTCTGTTGTTGAGGCAGGATCAGTATGATTAGATATGCCTGGGAGAGGTTAACTCAGAAAACTGAGTTTAGGTCTCCAAAAAAAAGGGCGCTTTTCCTTGAAAGGGGCGCTTTTGACAATGCCTTAGTCAATTTTCATTGACTTGTTCTTCGTTTTGACCTTTTCAGACCCTTTTTGCTTTGATCTGACGTTCCCGATGTTTGATGAATCAGATGATTCTTCTTGACGATGTGTCGGGTAGCTGGTTCAGTCTTGTTCACGATGCCTGACTTTCAGTGGAAGCTGGCAAGTTTTGGGCCTCCAAACTAAAGGGCGCCCCTCAGCAGGGGCGCTTTTAGCTTTTGCTTGGTTTCATCTTGGTTGTGGACTGCCAGTCTTTGACCTTCTCCATCAGTCGATTGATTTGTCGGAAGTTCTTGCTGATAGTCTCGCTGACGAGATAGGTCATAGCTGAGAAGGTCATCTGGGAGGCAGTGAAGATTCCGGCTGAATCTGGATACCTTTAGAAAGGGCGCCTTTCCTTGAGAGGGGCGCTTTTAGCCATGCCTTAGCCATTTTCTAGCTTATCTTTCCAGTTTTTCAAATTTGGCTTTTTCTGCTTGATCTCATCTCGTGATCGTCTGGTGTGTCTTATGGACTTGCTGTTAGATTGATCACGTAGCCGGGAGGAAGCTGGAAAGATATCATGTATAGAGCTGCAACTTCTGGATTCATCTGATGTCTGCAACTGAGGGGCGCCCCTGGCCAGCAGGGGCGCTTTTACCTTGAAGCTCTCTGATTTGGCACTTCTGTCGTCAATGGATCCTCCATACTTCGCTGACGGTTGGTCAATGATCCCTGAATCAGATGATCTTGCTGATTGTTTCGTTGTCGAGCCAGTATGAAAGTGAAGAGGATGACTGTTTTGACAATGCCAAATGATTTGATTTGCCCTCTGAGGTCCAAGGGCGCCTTTCTTCAAGAGGGGTGCTTTTAGCCACTGTAGACTGTGTTTTGCCTTGGTAGACAAAACGTGCACCTTCCAGACTTAGCCAAATTTTGGCCTTTTCTGTTTTGAGAATCTCCTTCGTTGAACGTCATCATTTTCATCCTTTTCCGCCATGGTTTCTTCGTTGAAGCTTTTGAGGTTTAGCTTTCAGCACCTGGTACTGGCCAATCTGCCATTAATGGCTGCGGAGCTCCTAACTTTGTTCCTGAAAAATAGAAATAGACCCACCAGAGTAAAACATATTTTTTGATAATTCTGACTTGATCAGTGTGATCGTGAAGGCAATTAATCCTATCAGAATTATTTTCAATCATTTCCGGGAAGGTCCTATTTTTTAGGGTTTCCATAAAAATAGGGGTGTAAAACCCTAATTTTCGTTTTTTTTAAATTTTAACCATAGGTTCCTTGACAGAAACCCACAAAGATTTCATATTTGGTTTGACCTAAAACATACTTTCGATGGCATTTTTACGTTGTTTAGCTCAATTTAAGCAGAATGCCAAAAAATTTCATTTTGGGTATAACAGGCAACAGGTATAAATAGGGTAGCGAGGCCATAGGAGGCATACCACGCCAGCTCCAGAGTCAAAAGGTGGAAGCCATGAGGAGTCATACTTCTCCAAAAATTACTAAAAATGGAGTGGCAAGAGGTAGCTGAAGGCATTGAAATTTTTAAGTCCACAAATTGAAATTGGCATGAGGACAGGTGAAATGCGCCCAAGGTAGAGAAATCACAAGGGAAAATATTCTAAGTGTTGGGAAATTCCTCCACCAGATGTGAAATGGGCCCAAGGTGTGAGAGGATGCTAAAAAAACTCTAAGTATAAAAAATTCCTTCACACTACCTCATATGCGCCCAAGGCACAAGAAAGTTCCCTCACATACATGAAAATGCGCCCAAGCATGGAGAAGACAGGGCATAAAATATTCAAGGCGTTGATATTTCCTCCACCACATGTGAAATGCATAAAAAAATGTCTTAAATATGGGAAATAAAACCTCACTGGCTGAAATGCGCCCAAGGCTGCAAGGAGGGTGAAAGGTAAATATCCAAGGCGTTGAAAATTCCTCCTCATAGCCTAAAATGCGCCCTTGAATGAAGCATGAAGTTTAAAAAAATTCTAAGGCATTGAAAGTAGAAGCTAGAAGGCTGAAATGCGCCCAGCAAGGGTTATAGGTGTTGAAAAAGTTTCTAAGTTATGAAAATTGAAGCTCATGGGCCAAAATGCGCCCAAGGGAGGAATGGGAAGTTAGAAAATGTGTTAAGTTGGAAAAATGAAAGCTTCACCCCTAAAATGCACCCAGCAAGGGTTATGAGTTGAATAAATTTTCTAAGTGTGGTGAAATAAAAGCTTCACCTCTTGAATGCGCCCACCAAGGTGAAGTGGCTTGGAATATTTCTAAGTATCACAAAGTTAAAGCACCACCTTCAAATTGCGCCCAGCCTGTATGATGACTTAGAAAAGCACCTAAGGCAATGGAAATGGAAATACAAGGAGTTAAATGCACCCTCAAGCAAGGACATCAAATAAAAGGTTCCTAAGGCGTGGAAAGTGAGAGCTCACCATGGCAAATGTGCCCTAGCAGAGAAGATGTCCAAGAATATTTCTAAGGCTTGGCGAAGATAAAAGAAGTGAAAGCTCCCTAGGTAAAATACACCCAAGCCTAGAAGAGATCATGCCAAGAAGAGAAAAATGCTAAGGCATGAAGAGTTGAAGTAGGCACATGAATATGCTCCCAAGGAAGATATGAAGACAAGGTAAAGTCTACGTGTGGGAAGTTCCTCCTCACCACCTCAAATGCGCTGTAAGGAAGTTGGGAAAATTGCTAAGTGTAAGGTAAAAGTTTCTAAGGCATTTCCTAAAGTGAAGATGAGAAATGCGCCTAGAAAAGGTAACAATAAAATTTCCGAAGGCAAGATGAAGTGCGCCCAGAGTCAAAATGGAATAAACCTTAGCAAATTTTATTATTTTTCAAAAATAATAAAAATTAAACTTACCCCTTCGTCTGGATACACATGAAAATGATGATTTCTAAGGGCAAATTTCTTCTGGGTATTGGACATTTCCCACTAGGAGATGATTTTTAAATTTTCCACACCTCGCTCAAGATTTTTCGGCAGAGATTTTAGCCTGGCGCCTGTTGATGAATTTCCTAGGCCAAAATAAATTTTCTAAGGCAGAGAAATGTTTTAAAAAAAAAAAATGCCTTGGCTTGGGATGTCAAAATGAGCACCTAGATTACAGTGGATAAAATTTATAAAACAGATAAAATTGCCTAAGGCATAAACAGGTAAAATAAAGCTCAAGGGGTCAAATACACTCACAGGGTAGAGATGAAATTTGTCTAAGGCATGGAAGAATTCGAAGATGAAATGAAGCTAGAACATCAAGCATTCAAGTGCATCCTCAAGGTGAAATAATTTCTAAGGCACAAGGTGGTGGATGCACCCTTGAAGAAGACATCATGAAATGAACACAGTGCGCCCATGATGAAAGTTTGCTAGAAAATGATGAATTTCATCAGATCTAGAGGTCAAGCAGACCTTGAAAATCACAACATGGAAATTGGGTCAGTAAAGTTAATTTATATTATAGGCGTTCTGATGCTCTTCTTCCTATTTTGCAGGATGAACACCGGAGCTAGAGCGTAAGGACTTGAGGTGATGAAATTGGACAACGTTACAACTTTGGAAAAGGGGAAACGGCAGTGAAGATTTTTCTAAGGCATTAAGAACGTGATGCAAAAGAGGCTAAATGTGCCCAAGGCAGTGGGCTGGAGAAATATGAAAGTTATGAGGAGGAAGTGCGTCCAAGAATTAAAGTAACAAGAGGACTTAGCGGAGAAAAACTTTTTGCAAGGAGGGTTCGAACTGAGTGTTGTTGTATGCTCGCCTCCTCCTAAGGCAACAGAATTGGCAGGCAGAATAGTGGGAACGCGTTCCTGGACGAGAACCTTCTAGAAGATGGTGATGGGCATTAATTGCTCATTATTGTTCCTGCAGGGGAGTGGAGAATCTTCTGTGCATTTATTACCCACTCTTCTCTGCTAGCGGTTTTTAGGGCAAAAACCCTAATTAGGGCATATGTGGCTCAATCTGAGCCCTTCATTGTAATTGAATCTGAGCCGTCCACTGAAATGGGCTTGCTATAAAAGGCGCATCCCCCCTCATTTGTAATCTATTAGATTAAGAGTTAAGTCAAAGCTAGAGAGTAGAGAGCATATAGTGAATAGTTAGAAGTTAACTTAGTTTGAAAAGGAAAGAAAAGCTTTCCCTTTGAAAGTTTTTGTAAAAGGTTGTTGTGGAGGACTCTCATAATATAAAGAATTTCATTGATTGGTGATTCTATCTTTCGTTGTGACCAGTTGACAAGGCTTTTTCGTCTTTCCAATTCAAGTAGATAGAGTAAAGTAGATTTCGTTTTATGCAAGTAGTTGGTAATTGTGGAATGTGGTGTTTGACTTGAGCAAGTCTTCTTTCATCCATACCACTAGCGGGCTCGCTGATGGTGAGTTCGCCCTGCGTGGTCAACTGGAGCATTGGCGCTTAACTTCAATTGTGATTCGCACGCCCACTTGCATCGTTGTGATGGTGTGTGCATGCTGTGTCATAATTTGAACATCTTACTCATCCTTTGAAGATTGCACCGATTTTGTGGAAGTTGTCTGAAGGGAAGCAAAGCAAAGTCTGGTTTGAAGTTTGTTAAAGTTGATCCTCGTGTTCCACCTTTAGGATTAGATCATAGAATCTTTACCCCTTATCCCTTTTCAATTCAGCATTTTCCCGATTAGTTTAGAAATCAAAGCATCATAGTCAAATATCTCACCTGCATCAAAAAGTTGAACAATTACGTAAGTCCCCTTGGAATATCCAGCATATTCACATCAAACCAACTGAGCCTATTCGCTACATAAGGAACCTTGGAGTTGAACGCATGATCTTTCACGCAATCTTAGCATGCGGAATACTTTGATCAAGAGAGAATAGGGTGACCGTAGGACACTTTATTCTGTGTTGGTGCGGTCATAAAACACCCGTCAACACCTCCAAGACCATAGGCGCTGGCTTTTATCGAAACTTGAGGTGTTAGTGTTGATGACTCAATAGATTGTGACCTCCTCTGCAAGTTTGTCGGATGACCACAAAGAAGCTCGATACATATGAAGATACTTTAACTCATACAATCTGCTTGCTTGATCAACTTGAACGAGTAGAATGGATTCCAGCACAGGGACACACTTCAGGAAATACTCAACAGGGTGATAACATCAATCGCAAATCTTTACTTGTCTTATTCAGAAAACCAATACATTTACGAATTGCGTTGATATTGATCATTCGCTATTTCCTTAACAATATAGCCGCTAGTGATAAGGCGTCTCTTCCAGTTGTCCAATTACACAGCAATAATCGATCAAAGTTCTTTTTAAAGCAAGCTTGAATATTATAGGTGTACCTAGCTGGACATCATCATGTCGGATCTTCAATAATGCGGCATTCTTTTCTAACAGCGACCAATCACTAATATGCTGCAACTATATACGATCTCCAGATAGCCATATAGATACATATAATTTAAGAATGTATCAAACCCGTGCTCCCACAAATAAACGGCTAGATGAGGATAGCATTGTTTATAAATCCCAATAATTCATATTTCTAGAATATAAACCCGAGTTGTGAGATATAAATCTCACGCCAGAATAATCTCGGTTAGCATTGAATTCGCATTTGTGAAATATGTTGTCGGCACTAGCGATAGCTCGAAACTTCACAGTACCCACATATATCAAATGACGCCTTCATATAACCGGAGTCAGTCAACAGAATACGAACTGAGAGTTGTAAGTATGTACGTCGATAATCTCCCAGCGCCAAAGATAACTTCATATACCTCTTTGTCGCATCCTTAATGAAACCCGATCACTATGTAAACAGAACGCCTCCCGCAAAGATGATTATGGATATGCCCGTTACCAAAACGGTAACTGCCTCCAATGTGTTATCCACGATTCCGCCCAGTCAATTCTAATACGGGAAAGAACTCTGCACAGGCCCGATAACATATATTCAATTCCCTTTGATTCTTAAAGGAGTACCGATCCTTTTGGAAATATACCAATGCCTTAATTTCCACTAGCACGAATCTTAAGGCACGAATCTTCTTCAACGGAGATGCTGACATAACCAAATGCTTCCAACGATATGATTAAATATATTATCAACAATAAGTAGAATCCCAAAATACAGGATCCAGCACCGATATATTTAAATACAAATCAAGAACAAATCCGCAGTTAGAGAAAGTCACAAATCATTTCCAAACTTCTACCATTATTCATCAATACTCTGATTCTCGGTTCTCCAATGTTCATTATGAATTCAAATGCCATGATCAAGGGTTTCGTCCTCCCATGGCTGCATGGCTGCGAAATCCTAAGAAATTTTCGTTACAGGCAAAAACTTCAGACTTAGACCAATTCTGATTCAATGATTTCCTTATTCAGATAGCTTGTTACAAGCCTTTGACCGGCGATCCTCCAAATTGATAATTTCTGGAATTTGTCTTATTACGCCTAAAGTTTGTCTCACTTGACTGCTCACGGCTCATAACAAAAAAAAATTTCTTCCTTTTTGATATTCTATTCACACGGTTCTGAAAACTTTGAATGCTTGAATATTTCCTTAGACAATATCGACCCTTATACACAACAAGCAGGTCCCAATAAAGAAGATTGCCTTGTACTGCTTAGCCAAATCTGATCAGATCTTTTCTAAACCCACTCTGATACCATGTTAGTTTTAGGATCAGAAATGAAATAAGCAGAAATACAACACATAAGACAATGAACACAAAGTTTACCTTGGGAAAACCCTCCTTCTAGAGGGAGAAAAACCCAGCAAATAATCTCTTCTTATATATCAAAATAATAAGAGCGGAAATCAACTTACAAAATCAAGCCTTACACAAGGCTGAGTATATACAATGAATGGAGACACTTCTCCTTGATGAAGATACTTCTTCTTAAATTCGGACTTGCTGCAAGGAAAGGCGAACTTCTGCTGCTATTTAGGAGATGTGAATGAGAGAATGTTTGTGATGATCAAATGACAAGTCTTCACCTTCCTTAAATACAAGTTAGGCAACCTCTTCTCTAGGTCGGCCCCTAGAGAATATAAATATTGTTTGAAACATGAAAAGGCCGACCAGCCTTTAACTAAGGGAAAATAGCTCCCAAAGCTATAAAACACTAACAAATACCATATAAGAAAAACCATAAAAAGATAGGGAATAAGATGAAGCATATAAAGACAAACATACACATAAGACAAAAAGGCACATAAGACAAAAGTCAGATAAGACAAATCTGTCTTATTCATTACCTAAGGAAAAGATGTGATCATTTCAATAAAGCAAACTAATAACATTTAAAAGTTAAAGTGCTGTGATTAACCTTTGAAGAGACATGATTCTTTTTGAGAAGATACGGTCTCATAAAGCAATGCGATTCATGATTATTAAATATTCCAGATTTGTTAAGAGACGAAAATGTGATTAAATGAAGCGCTGGGTGAATAAGACAAAAGAAAAGAAGAGGTGCGATTTATTTTGAAGGGATGGAATAACATTTTAAATGGATACAAACTAGATCAGATTTTCTAAGGGGTGCAAGAACAGATTTTGAATGATGTGATCTTTCACCAAAGGTTGCATCCTATGAACAGCATATATAAATGTGATTCAAATCAGATTGGAAGTGTGTGAGAGAATGGTGATGTGAAATCAGAACAGAAGATTATATTTCTTGTGTGGGCATTATAGTGACAGCATACATCACAAAGAAAGTATTGTAGTGAAATAAAAAGTAGAATTCAGATTTTCAGTTTATCATAAGAGGTTGGTGCCTCTTGTTAGCCAAGGTTGGTGCCTTGTAAGAGGGAGTTGGTGCTCCTTGTAGGTTGGTGCCTGCTAAACCAAGTTATGGAGTTGGTGCTCCTTGTAGGTCGGTGCCTACAAAACAGTTTAAGAGGTTGGTGCCTCTAGTAGGTTGGTGCCTACAATCATTATAAACTTATATAAATATAAAGTACATTATTTGTACCATGGTTTTTCCCGTAAGGGTTTCCACGTAAAATCTTGGTGTCAACTTGTTCTTATTGTTATATTCTTGCATAGTTGCTATTGTGATTGATAAAGTTCTAAATTGGTAAAAGTTACATTATACTGATTCACACCCCCCCCATCCCCTCTTAGTATAACTATGTGCTCATCACATCTATTTGTCATTTTCACTTTTTCCTTCAAATTGGAGTTTGTAACATTCAATGATAAAACCCCTTGGTGTGGAATTTTATTTGCCACCGATAAAGAAGAGATCCTATTCATGGCTATAGAAATAAAAGGTGATATCTTGAAAAATAATGAAAGGATAGAAAAGGAAACAAAAGGGGAAGAGAATGATGAAACAAATGGGGAAGTTTTGAAAGAAAAACTTATTTGTGCTCTACATGAAATCAAGAAACTCAAAAAGAAGAACTTGAAGCAAAAGGTACAAATTCAAGAAGACAGTGAATCTAAAGCAAAGTTATGATAAATCCTTGAAGAGCCCAAAAAAATGTTCATCAATCTAAAAGTTCAAATTGAAAAAGCTAAAAGGATTGAAGAGGAGGTTAGAATCAAATTAAAGGAAAAGGAAGAAAATTGTGAAAGGTTGGAGTCTGAAATTGTCTCTTTGAGAAAAGAGTTAGAAAAGACAACTGCTAAGTTGAACAGAAGCCTCAAGTTTGAAAAGAGTATCGAGATCTTAAATGGCATTTTAAATGAACAAAGGTCACCACTCATAAAGGCAGGTCTTGGTTATGAAACATAGGAAGATCAAATCACCACAAAGCCATCAAAGAAGACCAATGAGGAAAAACGAAAAAATTTATGTTGATGTCCTCAAAAGTCCCATCAAAGGTGGAGATAGCAAGAAGCAAGAGAATCATGCTCCACTGAAATGTGGCACTCCTCCAGAAGTCAATAAGGCCAAATTTCAAAAATCCTTTCCTTTGAGGCAAGCGCACATGGCCAAGTTCCAACCCTCTTTCTTTGTTTATTGTTTCATATGTAATCAATTTGATCATATAGCAATTGATTGTAGGACTCGTGCAAGAAATATTGGGTGGAATAAGAATAAAAGTCCTTATGGGTTCATAAACATGAACTACAACTCTTTTTCCCCTTTAGTATACTACAATGTTATATGTTATAAGTGCAATAAATTTGGGCACATAACACGTTTTTGTACAAGTGGTTTTGTAGACTCTCCCATATAGGACAAAAAGAAGGAAACTAGTGGGTTCATAAACATGAACTATAACTCTTTTTCCCCTTTAGTATACTACAATGTTATATGTTATAAGTGCAATAACTTTGGGCACATAACAAATTTTTGTACAAGTGGTTTTGTAGACTCTCCCATATAGGACAAAAAGAAGGAAACTAGTGGGTTCATAAACATGAACTATAACTCTTTTTCCCCTTTAGTATACTACAATGTTATATGTTATAAGTGCAATAACTTTGGGCACATAACACGTTTTTGTACAAGTGGTTTTGTAGACTCTCCCATATAGGACAAAAAGAAGGAAACTATGGCAAAGCACAAGGAGGAAAACACCAAACTATGGAAAGGAAAGAAGGAGAGGTCCATGCTTGTACAAATTGCCTTACATGATTGCCTTACATGCTCAAAATGAGAAAGACCAATGGTATATTGACAATGGATGCTCAAGCCACATGACAGGTGAAAAAAATAAATGTCTCACCTTGAAGAAAGTAAATGGAGGAACAATGAAATTTGGGGACAATGCAACAGCAAAGATAACCGGAAAAGGAACTCTTAGCCTAGATAATGGACAAACAAAAACTAAGAATGTCCTATATGTTGAAGGGATCAAACACAATCTCCTAAGTGTGAGTCAAATGTGTGACCAAGGACACACTCTCACATTTCGTGCTGAAGGATGTGAAATCAAGAAGGAAGGAAAGTTGATTGCAGCAAGAACAACAACCGATTATCTCTACATCCTTAGTGAAATCAAAGGTGAAAATTGTTATATGGGAAAAGATGAGAGTTGGTTATGGCATAGAAGGATGGGACACATAAACTTTGATAATCTTGTAAAAATCAGCAACAGGTAGGCAATTAGAGTTATGCCAAATATATTGAAGCCTTCAAATACCATTTGCAAGCAACGTCAATATGGGAAGCAAACAAGGGTGAGCTTCCAGACAAAGGAGTATGTTCGTCTAAACCTTTGAAACTTATCCATACTAGTCTTTCTGGGCCAACCAAAACAAAGAGTATGCAAGGTGAGAGTTATTTCATATTGTTAATTGATGATTATTCCAAAAAGACTCGAGTTATGTTTTTGAAAGAGAAATCTGAAGCTTTTGAAAAATTTAAGGCATTCAAAGCCTTATTTGAGAATGAAATCAGTCTAAAAATCAAATGTTTGAGATCAGATAGACGAGGATAGTTCACCTCAAACGAATTTGAAGAATTTTGTGAACAACAAGGTATAAGGAGACATCTTTCTACCGCAAGGACTCCACAACAAAATAGAGTAATGGAAAGGAAAAATAGAATAGTCTCAGAAATGGCAAGGACCATGTTAAATGAGTCCAAGCTATCAAACACTTTTTGGAGAGAAGCAATGTTGATGGGTGTTTTATGACCTTCGCGATGATATAACATGCGAGCCAGGGTGATGACTTTCAGTAGTTCGAACTTTAAAGGCTATTTTTAGGTTTTGCATGCAGAGTTTTTCAGTGCATGTCAGGATATTCCTTATGGATTTTTCGAGAGCTTCGCAATGATATGACATGCAAGCAGAGTGGATCATGTTTCAGGAACTTACTATTTTTAGCCAATGCATGCATGCAGACCAGTTTTTTGGGTTTTTCTACGTTTACTAAGATCCTGTTGTGACCTTTTTCACACATCGCCCCATTCAAATGGGGACCCCCAATTTTTGCTCCATTCTGGTATTTTGGCTTTTGTTTTGCGTCTCTCTCTCTCTCTCTGATTTCTCTGTTCTTTTGGGGATGTTTCTATATTTGACCTAATTTGAAATTTTGGCTGAGTCTGAAGTGAATCTGTGAAGTTAGGGTTTTCAGGCTAGATTAAGATTAAATCAAGTTGATAAATTGATAGCTAAGCTTAACATTGCTTTCAGAAGGCTTCCAGCAGGCTCCCACTGAATTTTCATCATGTTCTGACAACTTACTATTTTTAGTAAGTGTTCAATCTGTGAGCTTTTCATCAGGATTTCGGGATTCTAACTACTTCAACACATTCAGGCAGCTTCCAAGGGCCTACACATGAAATTTGAGCTGATTCAGACCACTGGCTATTTTTAGCAGTTCTGGCTTCAAGAGCTATTTTCAGGGCTTCAACATACAATTCTCCGATAAATGACAGGAGAATTGATCTGGGTTTTTCTAGACCTTCGCGATGGTGTAACATGCAAACCGAGATGGTGACTTTCAGAGTTCAGCCTTCCAAGGCTATTTTTAGGGTTTGCATGCAGAGTTCTTTAATGCATGTCCGGATATTCCGGATATTCCATGTGGGTTTTGCGAGAGCTTCGCAACGATATGACATGCAAGCAGAGAAGATCAAGTTTCAGGGACTTACTATTTTTAGCCAGTGCCCGCATGCAGATTAGTTTTCTGGGTTTTTTTGGGTTTTTTGAGATCCCACGGGCACTGTGACATGCAAACTCATCCAACATCAGATTGGCCACTTTCCGGGCACTTACTATAAATGGCAATTTCACTCTGGCAGCCACCCGACACGTCAGTATCACGAACAGAGTAGCATGCAACAAAAACGAGGTCAAACGGAGACCGTTCGAGGCACATGCAAGACAGATTAGGGTTTCCAGCTTCGATGCCTAAAAAGTAGGGTAAAAGGCTAGAATTTCGAGAAACGAAGGTATCCCACTGCGATCAGCATCCTTCAGGCAATCTACTGGTAAAATTTGGGCATAATCCGGGCACTTACTATTTATAATAAGTCATCTCCTGAACAGGGCTATAAATAGCAGGTCAACACAAGGGGCAGGTGTGAACAGGTTCATCAAGTGATGAGGACCACTTGGCGAAAAATTCAAGTCGAACGGAGCAGTGGAAGTCAGAAAGTCAAGGGCTTACTATAAATAGCAGGTGGCTATAAATAGCAAGTTGGCATGTAGGACAGGCGAAAACGAGTCCACCAAGCAAAGGAGGTCACATGGTGTAAAATGCATGACAGACGGGGCTGTGGAGGTCAAAATAGCAGAGACTTACTAAAAATAGAATGTGAAGGCAGGCTAAAGAGGTCAAAATATTCTAAGTATAAAACAAAAGCTCCACCATCAGAAGGCGCCCTCAACTCAAAATGGAAGCATGCTAGTGGAAATGCGCCCACATCAAGGATGATAGCCTGAAAATTTTCTAAGTATGAAACAGAAGTAGCCACCCCTAAATGCGCCCTCAAGCAAGGATATCAAGCAAGAAAATATCTAAGGCATGGCAAATTCCTGGAGACCCCCCTAAATGCACCCTGTCTTGAAGAGATGGTGATAAAAAAATTCTAAGGGATTGAAAACTGGAAGTTGACCCTCTCAAATGCGCCCAAGGTAAACATGAGTCTTAGAAAGTTTTCTAAGTCTTGAAGAATGGAAGTGCATGGGTCAAAATGCGCCCAAGATGAGAAGCAAGAAGTTTGAAAAAGTTTCTAAGTTTAAAATGGAAGCTTGACCCTCCAAATGCGCCCAAGGTAAGTTGAGGTGTTTGAAAAAGTTTCTAAGGCGCAAATGAAAGCTCCCTAGGCAAAATGCGCCCACTTCAAGCAGCCTATATGGAGACTTCAAAGAAATTTGTCTAAGGCAAGAAAACAAAAGCATGGAGTAGGAAATGCACCCATGAAGTGAAGTGGTGTTATGAAAATCGCTAAGTGGTGAAAATTCCTCCCCACCCCTTGTAATGCGTCCTGATGTGGAAGTAGACATGGTGATATGCGCCCAAGGCTACAAGGTAAGAAAAAAAAAAAAAATGTGGAGAAGGCAAGGATAAAATTGCCTAAGGCAAAATTGCTAGGAAATGAAAAGATGAAGAAAATAGAAGTGGAAGACCTCAAATGCGCCCAAGGTAGAGTCAAGGAATTTAAAATTTTCCTAAGGCATTTCTTCTAAGGCAAAATGTGAAACACGCCTGGAGGAGGTAATTTTTCTAAGTGCAAGGTGAGTTGTGCCCGTAAGCAAAAGGGAATTTTTTCAGGAAAATCAAGAAAATACTAAGGCAGGAAAAAAGGAGATTACAGGCATGGAATTCCTCCAGAATGAAAATGGAACAAACCTTAGTAATTTTTATTATTTTTCAAAAATAATAAAAATTAAACTTACCCCTTCGTCTAGATACACATGGAAATTATGATTTCTGAGGGGAAATTTCTTCTGGGTATTGGATATTTCTCACTGGGAGATGATTTGAGGTTCTTCCACACCTTGCTCGTGTTGTTTCGGCAGAGATTTCGGCCTGGCACCCGTTTAACAAATTTCCTAAGGCTCTGAGGGAGAAATTTTCTAAGGCATGGAAAAGGAAAGCAGAGTGGGTCAAGTGCATTCAAGCTCAAGACGAGTAGAATTTTATCTAAGTCACCAAGCTCCTAAAATGAAGGTGGGCGAGGCAAGTGAATGAAATTGCTAAGGCAGGAGGATGAAAACAACAAGATGGCATGCGCCCTAGCACAATGGGCCCATGATAAAAGTTTGCTAGAAAATGATGAATTTTATCAGACATCAAGTAGACCTTGGAAGTCAAAACGTGGGAATGAGGTAAGTAAAGTGAATTTAAATTATAAAGTGTTCTGATGCTCTTCTTTTGTTTTGCAGGATAAACGTTGAAGCCAAGGCGTGAGGACTTGATGGAGCTAGACAATGTTGCAACTTGGGAAAGAAGAAATGACAGTGAAGATTTGGCTAAGACACTAAGAACGTGATGCAAAAGAGGCAAATGAGCCCAAGGCAGTGGGCTAGAGAAATGTGAAAGTCACAAAGAAGAAATGCGTCCAAGAGTCAAAGCAACAGGAGGACTAAACGTCAAATCCTTTCAATTTTATTATCTGCGGAGACGATCTTAGAGACTCTTTCACTCTCCTCCTAACGCAACAGAATTGGCAGAGAAGAATAGTGGGAACGCATTTCTGGACGAGAATCTTCTAGAGGAAGAAAGTGGGCATTAATTGCAGATAATGGTTCCTGCAAAGGAGTGGAGAATATTCTGTGCATTCATTGCCCCACCCCTCTTTGTGACGGTTTTTAGGGCAAGAACCCTAATTAGGGCATATGTGGCTCGATCTGAGCCCTTTATTGTAATTCAATCTAAACCCTCCGTTGGACTGGGCCAACTATAAAAGGGGCATCCCCCCTCATTTGTAACTCAGTAGATATTAGATTGAGAGTAGAGAGAATAGAAGTTAGAATAGATAGAGTTAGCTTAGAAGATAGCTTAGTTTGAAAAGGAAGGAAAACTTTCCCTTTGAAAGTTTTGTAAGAGGTTGTTGTGGAAAACTCTCATAATACAAAGGTTTATCATTGCATGGTGGTTCTATCTTTTGTTGTGAATAGCTAGCAAGGCCTGTTCGTCTTTCCAATTCAAATTGATAGAGTAGACTTTATTTTATGCAAATCATTGTTAATTGTGGAGTGTGGCGTTGTGGTTTGAGCATATCTTCTTTCATCCATACCACTAGCGGGCTTGCTGATAGTAAGTTCGCCTTGTGTGGTCAACTGGAATATCAGTACCTAACTTCGGTTGTGATTTGTGTGTTCATTTGTGTCGTTGTGACGGAGTGCACATGTTGAATCACAATTTGAACATCTTACTCATCTTTTGAAGATTGCACCAACTTTGTCAGAGTTGTCCAAAGGGAGACGAAGCAAAGTCTGGTTTGAAGACTGTTTAAGCCGATCATCGTCCTCCACCCCCTTTAGGAGTAGATGGTAGCATCTCTAATCCTTATATCCTTTTATATTCAGCATTATCTGGTTAGTTTAAGAACCTGAGCTTCATCGACAAATTTCCCGAAATTTGAAAATCCTTTCTTCTGAATGAGCAACTCACGTAAGTCCCCTTGGAATACCCAGCATATTCACATCAGCCAACTGAGTCTATTCGCAATAAAAGGAACCTTGGAGTTGAACGCATGAACTTTCACACAATCTTAGCATGCGGAATACTTTGATCAAGAGGGAATAGAGTGACCGTTGGACATTTTATTTTGTGTTGGTGTTGTCATAAAAAACACGTCAACAGATCCCTCGGGCAATGTGACATGCAATCATTTGACAATGGATTGATCACTTTCTCGGACAGTTACTATAAATAGCAGGTTCACTCTGGCAGCCGCCCGACACGTCAGTTCAACAAGCAGAGCAGCATGCAACAAAAAATCAAGTCAAACGGAGACCGTCCAAGGCACATGCAAATCAGATTAGGATTTCCTACGTTGGTGCCTAAAAAGAAGGGTAAAAAGCCAGAATTTCGAAAAACGAAGATATCCCATCATGATCAGCATCCTTCAAGCAATCTACCGGTAAAATTTGGGCGCAATCCGAGCACTTACTATTTATAGTAAGTCATCTCCAAAACAGGGCTATAAATAGCAGGTCAGCATGAGGGGCAGGCGTGAACAGGTTCACCAGGCAACAAGGACCACATGGTAAAAATTTCGGGCTAAACGGAGCTGTGGAAGTCAAAAAATCGAGGACTTACTAAAAATAGAAGGTAATAGCACGCTGAAGAGGTCAAAATTTTCTAAGTGTAAAATCAAACTTCACCATCAGAAGGTGCCCTCAAGTCAAAATGGAAGCCTAATTGGCAAAATGCGCCCAAGGAGGAATAAGGGGAGCATCAAAATTTTCTAAGGCAAAAACAGAAGTGGGCATATGAAAATGCGCCCAAGGTTGTGAGGCCAAGTCAAAATTTCCTAAGTGGTGAAAACAAAAGCTTGAGGGGCAAAATGCGCCCATAAGCTAAAGGGGTATCAAAAAATTTCCTAAGTGTTAAGTTGAGAGCTAACCCCCCTAAATGCGCCCTCACCTTAAAGAAAGTGATGAAGGCATTGAAATTGCCTAAGGCATGGAAAGTGAAAGCACACCCATGAAAATGCGCCCTCAAATGGGAGCTCATGCCATCAAATGCGCCCAAGAGATGGCAAAATTGTCTAAGGCGTGGGAATTAAGGCTAGCATATGTGAATGCGCCCAAGGGTGTGTTGGGAGTTTGAAAATCTTCTAAGGCACGAAATGAAGGCTTGATGTGCTAAATGTGCCCTTAGATGGAAGTAACACATGTTAAATGCGCCCAAGAAGATACATGATGTGGAAAAGTTTCTAAGTGTCAAAAATAAAAGTAGCCTATCTAAAATGCGCCCTAACATGGAGTGAAGACCTTCCAAATGCGCTTAAGTGGAAGGAGGTTATTTGAAATATTTCTAAGACACGAAATAAAAGCAAGGGGTCTCAAATGCGCCCAAGATAAGTTAGGAGGTTGGCAAAAAATGCCTAAGTATGAAAACAAAAGTGGACATGCCTAAATGCGCCCAGCTTGTGTGATGACTTAGAAAACGCCTAAGGCAAGTAAATGGAAGCCCATGGGGTAAAATGTGCCCAGGCATGAAGGGGGTCAAAGTGGAAAAAACTTGCTAAGTGTTGAAAACGAAAGTGGACCCTCTAAAATACACCCTCTAGCAAAGATAGAGCATAAAAAAAAAAATTCCAAGGCAAAAACAAAAGTACAAGGGGCAAGATGTGCCCACCTTGAAGAGGAAAACTATAAAAGTTTCTAAAGAGCCCACCATGCTAAATGCGCCCAAGGTTGCTGAAAGAATAGAAAAGCCTAAGGTGTGAGAAATTAAAGCTTACCATGCTATATGCACCCAAGCAAAGAACATGACTTGAAAATAATTTGCCTAAGTCAAATAAAAGTGGACCCTTCAAAATACGCCCAAGGTGTGAAATGACTTGGATTTATTTCCTAAGTCATAAGAGCAAAAAATTAAAGGGGTGAAATTCGCCCATGGTGGAGGATGAATTTAAAATTTTCCTAAGGCATGGAATGAGAGCCCAAGGCGATGAAATTTTTTCAAAGGGGAAAATGAAACGATGATGGAATATTTTCAAAAGGGGTGAAATAAAACGAGAAAAAAAAATTCAATGGACCCCTTTAAAATGCACCCATGAGTTAACGAAGTTAGGAATTATTTTCCTAACGGAAAATTTTATTTTTCGAAGGGGAATATTTTCTAAGATGCATGGATTATTTTTCTGAGGAAAATCAAATTTCGAAAAGGTGGATTGATCTGGCAAGTGATTTTAAATCATCGGGGTTGAATATTTTAAAAAGAAGATTTAAATTGTCTAAGGCAAGTGCATGAATTTAAAATTTAAATGATGGATTTTAATTTCCCCGTGGATTTCTATGAGTTAAATTTAATTAAACATTGCAAGAAATTAAAATAGAATTTCCAAGATAAAGCAGAGTGATTTTCTCGCAAGTGATTTAATTACACCGAGTTAACTGGCAGATTGGAGGGAAAAATTCAAATTTTGCAAAGGAAAGAATCTTCATTAATGGCAAATGCTATGACGATTGGCTAACAACTCGCCCACTACTTCGCCAAAATTGGAAGATTTCTAAATGGAAGGAGTGGAGAATTAATGAATGTGCTAAAAATGGCTCCAGCACAAATTAGTAAGATTCCCTGTGAGGAATTATTTAAACAACAGAGTTTCTCATTTCTTCTCACCATTCAAAGTTGGGAAGTTGTTGAAAGTGGAGCTGAGAATTTATTTTCGAAGTGTGAAAATCGATCCTTGGAATTGCTGGAGAGTTTTTTTTCCTAAGTGCTGAAAGTTGAGAAGCTGAAGTGAAGTCTTCAAAATACTCTACTGCAGTGGTTATTATTTTTCCTAGCTGCTGAAAGTTAAAGCTAAAAGTCAACAAGCTGAAGTAAAAGGTTCGAAATTTTATGCTTAGGAAATTGTTTTCTTGCTGAAAGCTGCCAGTTGGTGCGAATTTCTTTTAGAATCTAGAAGTCACGTTGCTGAAAGTTCTTCTTTAAGCTCAGAGGATTTAAAAGTTTGAGGTTTGGAGTTAGGAAAGTTTATGCTGAGAGATATTATTTTCAGAGCTAACTCCATATTGCAGCCATCTCGAGGTTATTTTATTTTTCTAAAATCTGCAGTCTAACTTGTGTTATTTTATTTTGCAGATGGCTGAAAGAAGAGATGTTGCAGGAACAAGCAGGGCTGCAGGCAGAGCTGCAAATATTGAAGCTGGCAAGGCAAGTGCGTCCCGGCAGGCTATAATCAAGAAGCTCGCCGAGCCTTTTCTTCCAGAATCCAAATTCACTTCGAAGTCGGCAGGATTAAAAGATACCAACCTTGGTTCATTTAATCTGGGTGCACTCAAAGCGAGAATGTACGGGCTGGGAGGTCATCAACCGTCAATCACAGCACACCACATAATGAAAAGTGGTATTTATGCAGCTGCTAGTTTTCCACCAACAATATAGTGTCCGGAGTTAATCATGGAGTGTGCATATTGTTATAAGCCATAACGAAGGACCATTGTTTCTCCAGATGGTAGGTTGTTCGCCAACTTCACGCTCGATGCTATTGGAGAAGCATTTGGAATTCCCACCTCTGAGAAGATGTTGTATAGAACGAAGGATAGAGCAAATAGAATGTATTCTTCCTCCTTCGAGAGTTGTGCTGGTGTCATCAATACAGTCTGAATGCAAAGAGCCAAACCTCCCTGCACCAAGCTCTAGAAGCAAATAATTGTTGAAGATGTGAAACAGGAGTATTGTGATCTCATAATGATGCTCAGTCGGGTGAACGGAAGTCCACAAGCCTACATCTTCGAGCCTTGGATGTTTTACTACATCGAGATCATATTGGAGGGAAAAGAATGTGTTGATTGGGCCAGGATGATAAGCGACAATATAGATGAGCAGTTCAGGAACTTGAGGAGGACGAAGACTTTTTACATGAGCTTGTACGTGATGTACATGTTGGCTCGAGTGACCAAGTACCGGGGAATAACGTACAAGGAGCCGATCGGATGTGGCCCTAAACAGGTTCAAGATCCACAAGGCTTGCCCACAACTACATTTAACCAACACTGCCAGCTATAAGCGGGTGAATGATGCATTCACGATGCATATTGCAAAGACCCTTCAGCAGCGAACGCAACAAAGAATTTCAAAGGAAGCACAGGCGTTGATTGAAGAGTATGGATATTGGCTCATCCAATTTCCAAAATTTACATACATCAGGCTGCAGGGGTTCACTTCATATCCATACCGACTGCCGAGGTACCCCACCGACCGAATAATAATGTTAGAAGTATCTGGGCAACTCATTGCCTATGATAAAATTCAGAAGAAGCAAAGGAAGAACGGACTGGACTTCCCTATCGCTATGGGGAATTCAAGTGAAGTATGTCCTTCCTTGCAGGCAGCTCGAGAGGCTAAAGATGAGCTGCAGTTCTTTCACCTCACATATCATACTAGCAAGCAGGATTTCGATCCCTATAACAACATCCGAGTAGTGCAAAACGTAGAATACAAGCACAGGGCTCATATCGAAGATTTATGGGCGAATGCGGTTGATGATGCCGAGATAAGGAGGATGTTCACCAAGCTACCCCTCAAATTAATCAGAGAATGTGAAGTCATTCCGATCCCGAATCAAGTGGATGAGGACGTCAACATCATACAGCTTGACTTTGAGATAGTGAGAAACACATCGGTCCCACCACCAGATTGGTCCGAGCCTGAAATCACAAACCTGGATACACTTTCCATTCCGGTGTTGACTTTCACAAGGAGTTGGGTTGAAAGGCATGTGAGCCGACTTAAGAGCAGGTCAGTTGCTCTTACTTATAACCCGATGGGCGATCAAAGGCCACCATCAACAAGAAAAGGCAAGCAGGTTGCCCAAGCTGCGGAAACACGGAGAGAAGTGTCAGCCCAGCCAATACCTCAGGGGGTAGAGCAGGCATCACCCACACAATCACGGACTCAGTCTTCGAGTTTGAGGAAGATTTCATTATTTGTTGATCAGAGGGCAACGTTGAATGAAGAGCGGGGATTTGAAGAAGTATATCAGCCATCACTCCGCGAGTCAGACAGCCTGACTGTCAACACACCTAGAGGTGGGAGCCGAAAGGAAGAGGAAGAGGAAACGGCAACTGATACCCATTTCCAGCAGATGCTTGACACGGCATTGGAAGAACAAGATACCACAAGGCAAGAGGCCCAAAGTTCAGGAGATACTCAGCTTATGGAGACTGATGAGCCCCAGCAAAGCATTGTTAGAGAAGGAGGTGCACGAGGAGGAAGCAACAGAAGAACAGCCCCTCGTCACTTGCAATCCACAGCAGGCAGTGTCGGATTGGCTTACCGAGAGAATGAGGAAGGACCCTGAAGATGATGTAGATCCAGCGGTTGAAATGGAAGAGTTCCTCAGAAGGATTAGTGCACCACCAGAAAAGAAGAGAGCTAGGAAATTTTCGAAGATTTCAACAAATGAATCAGGCTCCCGTACCCTCTAGGTTGTTGTCCCGAGGGAAGAGTATGATTAGAATGAAGAAAGGCCGGAAAATTATGTGATCACCACCGTTGAGTTGGGTCGCCCTATGGGAGCCCAGATAATCGAAGAGTGTGACAACTCCTATCAGGCACTAAAGGACAAATTGCTCAGTACAGAGGGGAAATATAAGAAATTGAAGGAGGACAAGACGTTGATAGGGTATATGCAAAATCTTGCGCGTCCAGGTGAACAAGGGAACCCAACAGTTGAACTCCCGTCAGAGCTTCTGAGAGAGTCAGTTATTCGCTTGGAGGATTTGAAGAAAATGGAAATGGAAGCGGATAAATGGGTTGGCCATGTTCGTACTGAAATGGAGAAGTGCATGGAGGACCTTGCTCATGCTTACTGACAGGCCTCCGATGTTCTAGCGCGCATGGATACAGTTGATCAAGCCTGGAGCGAGACCCAAATTTATCAAATTAAGATTGTTCTTCGTCTCGAGGCGTTGATGCATATGCATTTGAAAACCCTAGTGGATGGAGGCGTCATACAGGAAGGTGACAGGTATGATTTCACCAGCTGGTACTCTTCGGTGGTCATAGGCCGTGGTTTTCACGATGCGGCAAGGGCGAATTCGGCCAAAGTTAGGAAGGTGATGGGTAATATCCTAGATGGGGTCCTCAACACACTTGAGGCTATTTTTGCTAGGAGACTGGCTCCGGAGGAGATAACTGCAGGTGGCTTAAGTGATAAATTGGCTCCTTTCTTCTCAGTTGTGAGATCGTTTGTCCAAGATGATTTTGAGAATATCTTCGCTTTCTCCAACATAATTCAAAACACCCAGGATGCCTTGGTTGCATGGAGAAAGTCCTATACTCGGCACGGGCAGACAGTTACAATGCTAGAAATTCAGCTCATCCACATCCCACCGATTTCAGTTCAAGAGGTTGCGGCACTGTTAGCCCGTCTAATCGACTTTGCAATCAGAGAGAGGGACAACGGAAATGCCCTGCTAGACGAGGATCTTCTGGAAGATGGTGATGGGCATTAATTGCTCATTATGGTTCCTGTAGAGGAGTGGAGAATCTCTTGTACATTTATTACCCCACTCCTCTCTATGTCGGTTTTTAGGGCAGAAACCCTAATTAGGGCATATGTGGCTCAATCTGAGCCCTTCATTGTAATCAAATCTAAGTCGTCCACTCAAATGGGCTTGCTATAAAAGGGGCATCCCCCCTCATTTGTAAAATAGTTAGACATTAGATCAAAGATATAGTTGAGCTAGAGAATAGAGAGCATAGAAGTTAGCTTAGTTTGAAAAGGAAAGAAAGCTTTCTCTTTGAAAGTTTTGTAAGAAGTTGTTGTGGAAAACTCTCATAATACAAAGGTTTATCATTGCTTGGTGGTTCTATCTTTTGTTGTGAGCAGCTAGCAAGGCTTTTTTGTCTTTCCAATTCAAGTAGATAGAGTAAAGTAGATTTTATTTCATGCAAGTAGTTGTTAGCTGTGGAATACGTTGTTTGGCCTAAGCAAGTTTCATTCATCCATACCACTAGCGAGCTCACTGACGGTGGGTTCGCCTTGCGTGGTCAGCTGGAGTATCTTTGTACTTAACTTCAATTGTGATTTGTATGTCCATATGCATCATTGTGATGGTATTTGCATGTCGGGTCACAATTTGAATATCTTTTATTATCCTCTGAAGATTGCACCGGTTTTGTAGAAGCTATCCAACGGGAGGCAAAGCAGAACCTGGTTCGATGCTTGCTGAAGTTAGCCTTCATATCCCACATTTAGGAGTAGACGATAGAATCTCTACCCTTATCCCCTTTAATTTCAGTATTTTCCCGGTTAGTCTAGGAATCCGAAAATCATCGCCAAATCATTCGCATCTTGTAACTACTTCAAAGTTGAACAATTGTGTAAGTCCCCTTGGAATACCCAACAAAATCACATCAAGCCAACTGAGACTATCCCCTTGCATAAGGAACCTTGGACTCAAACGTATGATCTTTCTAGCAATCTTAGCATGCAGGACACTTTGATCAAGATAGGATAGAGTATCCGTTCGGAAACTTTATTTTGTGTTGGTGCGGTCATAAAACACCCGTCAACAAGCAGTTCATATGGCAGTCTATATTATGCACTAAGGACAAATAAGAGTAAACAATTTCAAAACACCATATGAACTATGGAAGGGTAGGCTTGCTACAATAGAATATTTCAAAGTATTTGGGATAAGTGTTATATTATATAAGAGATGAGGAAGACTTGGGAAAGTTCGACTCTAGGGCAAATGAAGGTATTTTCCTTGGATACTCTTCAAGGAGCAAAGCTTACAGATTTTACAATAAGAAGTTGCACAAAATTATTGAAATTGCAAATGCCCAAGTAGATGATGACTGGAATCAAAAGAAAATGGTACAAGAAGTTGATTATCAAGAAGAAGAAATTTGCAAAGAAGAAGCGGAGGAAGAGATTGAACATGATGAAGTTGAGCAAAGAAACACAAACACCATCAAAGGCACCTAAGACACCATCTAGATTTGTCCAAAGGAATCATCTAGAAGATCTAATACTCGGTGACAAAGATACAGAAATCCAGACAAGGAGAATATTGGCCATCACATCAAAACATGCAAATTTGTCCTTGCTCTCTAAGATCGAACCCAAAAAATTTATGAAATCAAGTGAAGACAAACACTGGGTGAGTGCCACGGAAGAGGAGTTGAATCAAATTTAAAAGAATGAAACTTGGGAACTTGTCCCAAGACCTAAGGATAAAAATGTAATTGACACTAAGTGCATATTCACAAATAAACCAAATGAGGATGTTGAAGTGATGACAAATAAAGAAAGATTAGCGGGCAAAGGATATACTTGGGTCCTCAAGAATCATGTAATGTATCACTCAATCACCCCAAATACCTTCCATGATACCTTTGTGATGAAACACAGTTATACTAAGAGGGGGGTGAATCAATATAAGACAATATTTTACTTTTTCAAAACCTAACAACCACAATAATATCAATCACACAAGATCTAACAATTATGCAACACAAGAAGAACACGTGATTTACATGGAAATCCTTACGGGAGAAAACCACGGCAAAATATTACTTATATAAAAATTCTCTTACAATTTTCGTAGGCACAAACCCACTGGAGACACCAATCCCCACTTACAAGATTTGCAGACACCAATCCCCATAATTGAGCACCGACTCGGTAAGAGACACCAATCTCTTCTAAATTGGAAGGCACCAACCTCTCCAATGTCTGCTCCAAATCTTCACTTATTTCTGCTCCAATTCAACCTTATTTTTTGCTCCAAATCTCCCTTATATCTCTGCTCAAGTTCACCTTATATCTTTGCTCCAAATTTGCCTTATATCTCTGCTCAAGTTCATCTTATATCTCTGCTCCAAAATGATGCAATTTCTGATCAAGATTCTACTCCAAATCAGGCACAATGTCTACTATAAATCTCCCATAAAGGTCTGCTCCAAATCAGGCACAATGTCTGCTATAAATCTGCCTAAAAGGTCTGCTCCAAATCAGGCACAATGTCTGCTATAAATCTTCCTTAAAGGTCTGCTCCAAATCAGGCACAATGTCTGCTAAAAATCTGCCTTAAAGGTCTGTTCCAAAGTAGGCACAATGTCTGCTAAAAAAAATTTCCTTTTCTTCTTATATCTGCTCTTCTCCTCCTAATCTCTGCTCTTAAAAGGAATGATTTTGCATTGAAAAACTTGCTTTCTAACCTCCATAATAACTTGTATTTATATCCAAATCATGCACTTTACCGAAAGTAGGTCAGCCAAGATTTGACATAAAATTATTTTAGATATTTAAATTCACCTTTCAAAGTAGGTCGACAATCTTTGATAAATATTAATTTAATGTGAGGTCGGTCATCCATGGGAGAAAACATTTCCTTAAGGGGTCGGCCCCTTTAATTAATATTCTATTTTAATTTCTAACTTTTAAATATAGCGCTGCCATAAGTAGATGGAGGTCGGCCATGAATAAATTAAATCAAACTCTTACTATTATTTCTTGTCTTCAATCAACAAACTTTTCATCAAGGAAGTCTTCCTTTGACATCAATGATAATAATTCTAACAATTTTGTCCATACACCTTTGACATCAATGACAATATTTCCAACACTTTGCATTGAGATGATCCAAAAGACTAATCAAAGCTAGGAATCCATTCCAAGAATCCAACTAAAAGTTGGTGCATTTACCATTCCTAATGGACCAAAACAGATGATCAAGATGACAAGTCTGCATTTAAGCCTAAAGTTCCACATTTGGGAATTGCTAAGAGGATTGGCAATGGTAAGAATTATGTTTTGGTCATTTGAATCAAGATATTTTTTCTTCAAAAATTGACTCCAAAGTGCCTCAAGCTTAGAATACATATTCCAAATAAGTTTGGCACCCAAGACCCTATTTTGATTGGACCTATTGATGAGAGGGAGCCACTTGATATCATTTGAATGATCCTCTAAAAACCGTTTCATTATTTTGTCTAACTTCTAAGAGGCCATCAAGGGGAGTCATAAGCAAGACATCAAATTAATTGGTATGGCAAAAATAATAGGATTTTTATAATCAAAATTCTTCCCGCCAAGTTCAGCCAACGACCTTTCCAAGAAGCAACTTTTTGCTAGCAAGCATTAATGGTATCCTCCCACAAGTTGGATTGTAAAGCCCCTTTAAAAGGAGGCACGCACAAATACTTACTTGGCCAATTACGTATAGGAAAACCAAAGCATGCAGAGATAATCTATTGAAGAGATTTTCAAGAATGAAAAAAAAAATACTTTACTTCTGAGTGTTAATAATCTAACCAGAGATCGATGAATAACCATCAAGCATACTTTTTACGATTTTTGCTTCCTCGATGCATTCCAATAAAGAATTGTGTCATCTATAAATTGTTAATGGGTAATTGGAGGCATGTTTTGCACAATCGAGACACCACTCCAAACCCCAAAAATAGCCTTAACCCTAATGGCACAACTTAAGGCTTCAACCATGAGCACAAATAGAAAGGGAGATAATGGATCCCCCTAATGAAACCCTCTCAAGGGCTCAATGAAACCACAAGGCATGTTGTTAATCAATATGGAGAAGCAAGGTGTAAATATGCAACTAAAAATCTAGTCAAGCCAATCTTAACCAAACCAAAATTGCTCAATACCTTCATCAAAAAGTGCTAGCCCACTCTATTGTGCACCTTGTTTATGTCAAGCTTCAAAATCATGCTCTTCAATCAAGAGAAAGCAATAGAACGTATGGCCTGTGCAGAATAAGTATACCATCTAAGATTGTTGGGGTAAAGCCACTTTGCTCTTGAGAGATAAGCTTAGGAAGAAAGCCTTTCAAACGATTGACAATGACCTTTGCAATGATTTTGTAAATCATGTTGCATAAAGAGATAGGATGAAAGTTTGTGAAGGAAGCACATAAAGGTCTTTTTTGGAATGAGAGCTATATTTGCTATAGTAAGATCTCTAAGAACCTTCCTAGATTTTTCTTGATTCTTCAATAACACCATGAATATCCTTACCAATAGTATCCTAGCATTTTTGGTAGAAACAAGCCAAAAAAACATCTAGCCTAGGCACTTTGTCCAGGTGAAGTTGAAAAACTACACACCTAACCTCATCTATACCAATCAAGGCCATGAGAGAGGAGTTATCAAAATCCATGACTATACATGGAATATTATTTGCAAAATCTGACATATCAAGTATATCCGCTAAATGTGTTTCTATAGAGAATGGTAAAAATGGCTCCCACTCCCTCCAACGGCTCCCTGCAACTATCTGTACCTGTTGTGGAGATCTCGACCCTCTGCTGCGTCTTTCAACTCCTACTCTTTGCCATTGAATGCTTCCACAATCCCTAAATATAGTCTCTTTGCTGCCTCCAAAGGATCTACACCAACCCATGCTTGCCTTGGTTTGCCTCACATTGCTCTTTTGTTGGGACGAATGGTGGCTCTTTCAAGGAATCAATCATCACATTTAAGGATGCCATTATGGAAAAATAAATAGTGCCAAAAGGTACTGCAAAGAATACAAGATCTGCAAAAGATATGGAAAGGAATGAGAACAGAGCATCTAGTTCCATGGAGTTTTTTGATCCTAGAGTCTTCAATGGCTACACGGATGATTCTTCTAGCTTAAAGGACCTATGCACAAGATTTGCTCCCTAGGATTTTTGCAAAGCCCCCTTGAATGATAAGGGTTACTCTACACCTGCAACCCACAATGAAAGTGTTGAAGGTTCTTTTAAATCAAAGGTATGTGCAAATTTACATGTGCCTTCTATTTCTTCCATCAATGTTCAGCCTTCCAATGTCTTTTCCAAGTTAAGAGGACCCAAGGGTTTGAAGCCACCCATAGGATTTAAGCCTCTAAACTATGCAAAGATATCCCCTATTCTAGAATTTGGGGATGAAGTGCTGCATGAAGAGGAACATTTCTCTTCTCATACCTTAATATGTCATTTCAATCATTTATGGCCTTCCACTTCTGATCTGAACAATTGGATAAAGAAAAACCGGCATCCCTTACTGCAAAATGTTCCAAAAAATTTCCCAACTGCTCAAGGTTTCTTCATTGCTATTTTTGACTCCACTAAAGATAGGGACTCCATTTTATTTGATCATCATCGGAATTGGAATCAACACTTTCTTTTTCTTAAACCTTGGCATCCAGTGTTTTATCATTCTTCTGAATCCTTCAACAATATGTTGATTTGGCTTCGCCTCCCAAATCTTCCACTCCAATTCTGGATCAACTCTTGCTTCAAATCTATTGTTAACTCTTTAGGTTCTTTCTTGGTTGTAGATAACAATACAAATTTTTTCACACTACTTTTGCTCGAATATTAGTGCAAACGGACCTCTCCAAGGAACTTCCTGTTAATATAATTCTTAATGTTGTTGGTCGTTCTTGGACTCAATTATTGGATTACGAAGGACTTCCCTTCTGATGTAGGAGATGTTTTGAAACAGGTCATGTTGCTGCAACATGTCACATCAAAAGTAAAACAGTCAAACAAGCATCATGGTGGAAAGATGACCTCCCAAAGATCTCTCCAATTTGGCTGAAAGTAATTGCTTCTTCAGTCAAACAAGCATCATGGTGGAAAGATGACCTCCCAAAGATCTCTCCAATAGGGCTGAAAGTAATTGCTTCTTCTACTTCAACAATGGTTCCTTCAGCAAAATTTGTTGAGAAGATTGTCATTCCTTCACAAGGTCAGAAATCAAACAAGTCTAGGGCTTTTGAGATTGTTGAGGAAAAAGTGAATCATAAGGAGGTTAAGGATTTGAGCATTCCTTCATCTCAACCTTCATCTTCTGAGATGGAATATGTGGACAACCAATGGACTATTGTGCATAAACGAAAAAAAAAAATCTTTCAAATTGTCTCAAAATCCTGCCATTTTCTCCCTTGTTCACATTGAAGGGGATTAATTTGTAGCCTTTATGGCATCTTGATATGTTTGTTGCCGCTTGCTTTTGCCTGGCTCTTCCTTAGTATTAGGCCCTCGACCCTCTGTAAGTGGGAGCATTTTGTTCTTTGGCTCCTATATCATATACTCTACGTAATTATCTTTTATATGTTAATATATTTTAGGCTTTATGCCTTTTGCCTTCAAAAAAAAAAGTATATTTGTAGCATCACCTAGCACAACAAAAAGTTTGAAGGAACGAATAGCTTCTAATTGAATATCTAAGGGGTTGACCAAAACTGAACCATCACTAGTGGAAATGGAATCAATTCTATTGAGGGCTTGCCTAGCTCTTGAGGCATTATGAAAAAAAATCTTATTCAAGTCACCTTCTTCAAGCCACGCTTCCCTTGATTTTCGTTTCCAATAAATCTCCTCCCCCGCCAAAACTTCTAAATGTTGTACCAACGACTCCTTTTCCTTCAAAAAAATTGCTTAGAACATGCCATTGGAAATTATCTTTTGATTCAACCTTTCCATTTCTATTTCTATTCATTCTTTCTCACGAAAGAGATTCTTAAAAGAGGCTTTATTCCAAATCCTCAATTGAGACTTGAGAAAATTTAATTTTTTTGAGAAGCAAAATATTTTGGAACCTCTAGGAACTATCTTAGAAAGTCACCATTCCTTGATTGGATCAAGCAATTTATCATCTCTAAACCACATCCTTTCGAACTTGAAACAACAACATTGAGGAGGGAGATCATCACTAATAGCTAAAGGGATCAAGAAATGATGCGATCCCAAAATGGGACAAATGATTGAGTCAAGAAGATGCACATGGGAGTGCATTAAGGAATTATGCAAAAAATAATCCAATCATTCAAAAATATTTGTAAAGCCAAATCTACGGTTGGTCCAAGTGAAAGACCCATTTTTTGGAGTTATATCTATAAGATCCGCATCATCAACAAACTTTTGAAAATCCCCCTAAGCCTCAGAGATCTGGGCAAGACCCCCCTTCTTTTTAGATCAAGATTATATTGCATTGAAGTCTCTGCCAAGGATGCATCTCTAAGCCACCAAAGGACTTAGGAAGCCAACAATTTGAGTCCAAGTAGAAACCTTATTTGTTGTCTTTGTTGGGCCATATATGTTCAATAGATTAAAGGACAGATTTGCAAATAAGCTCTGATCAAACACAACCAACCAATTATAGGAAGCATTTAAAAGCCTTGCTCTCACCTTATTCAATTTCTCATTTCCACAATATTCCAAGGCCACCCAAAGCCCTAGTCCACAAAAACACCTTCTTAACCACAACAACGTTTCAAGAACAAATCTGCTTTTGTCTTTCCTAATTTGACTTCTTATAACATGAATATATTAACCAACATTGTGCCAATTTGGCGCTTGGTCATGCTCTGATTTTTAGGGGCATTCAAGCCCCTCACATTCCATGAGACAATCTCCATTGCCCTCTAAGGGAGGGGCTTCCTCCCTTAGATCTCAATAAGTAACAGATGATGTTGGATTGGCCCCCAAACAAGGCATCTTCCTCTTTTTTTGCTTGTCTTTTTTTCTTTCTTGTTTCCTCCCAAAATCAACATTGGCCTTTAGAATCCTAGCAACAATTTGGCTAATGCATCTTACATTTAAGATACCTAATTCATCATCCAACTCAAATTCAAAATGAACACACATCTCCTCCACTATTAAAGGATCTTCTTCATAGAGTGGCTTGGAATAAGGGACAATTTCTAATCTATTGCACTCCTCATATGTCGCCTTGGAAGTGTCCCTCTAGTACAAATCTATTACATCAAGGATTTTTTTGTTAACTTGTTTTACCTAGATTTGTTTCTACTTATGGAGCATATTCCTAGGGCAAACATTCCGGGAATGCGCACTAGCACAATTTAGGCAGAAGAATTTCTTTTTTTTCCATTTCTATTGATTGCACTCAATCTCCATCGGGCGTGCTAAGAAATAATATCTTCATGAGTCTATGGATGGCAACAATGCATAGCCAAGCATATAATTTTAAATTTCCCCTTAGACGCTCCTTATCAACTTCCACAAGATTCCCCAGATTGTTGTCAATGATGGATAGGACCTCCGTCAACCAAATTTCCAAAGGGAGGTTGTATAAACGAATCCAAATTGGGGAATTGATAGGATCACACTCCAATAGGTTAAAATTCGTGCACCAATTTTGTAATTAGAGATGCAGCTCACCGAACTTTCAGCCACCCTTGATTAAATTTTGATCTCTCAAGGCTTGATTCTCAAAGATTGCTATGAAGAAACCTTTCATGATGAAATGGATAGTTGGTAAGTGTTGTGACCTTTTCACACATCACCCCATTCAAATGGGGACCCCCTAATTTTTGCTCCATTTTGGTCTTTTGGCTTTGCCTTTTGGGTTGTTTTGCGTCTCTCTCTCTTTGATCTTTCTATCCTTCCGGGGATGTCTCCGTATTTGACCTAAGTTGGAAATTTTGGGTCTCCGTATTTGACCTAAGTTGGAAATTTTGGCTAAGTCCGTGAAATTAGGGTTTTTATTCTTCAGGCTCGTTGGAGGTCAAATTGAGTTGGCAAATTGAAATCTAAGAATGGTACTGCAATCAGGGAGCTTCAGATAGGATCCCACTAAATTTTCACTGAGTTCTGGCAACTTTCTATTTTTAGTAAGTACTCAATCTGGGGTCTTTGTATCAGGATTTTGGAATCCTGACTGCTCCATCACAGTCGGGGCACTTCAAAGAGCTTACACGCAAAATTTGAGCAGATTTGGACAACTTGTTATTTTTAGCAAGTTCGGACTTCAAGAGCCATTTTCAGGGTGTGCATGTGTGCTTTTTCAATGCATGTCTGGAGGATGTTTCTGGGTTTTTAAAAACCTTCGCGGTGATATGACATGCAAACCGAGATGAGGACTTTCAGCAGTTCAGGCTTCAAAGGCTATTTCTAGGGTTTGCATGCAAGCTTTTTCAACGCATGTCAGAATATTCCTTATGGGTTTTTCGAGAGCTTCGCAACAGTATGACATGCAAGCAGAGGAGATCATGTTTTAAGAACTTACTATTTTTAGCCAGTGCCCGCATGTGGACCAGTTTTTTGGGTTTTCTGGGTTTTTTGAGATCCCTCGGGCAATTTGACATGCAAACTCATCCGGCAGCTAATGGATCACTTTTCAAGCATTTACTATTTTTAGCAAACACATTATGAGCAGCTCCCAATGCTCCAGTTTCACAGGTAGAGCAATATGTGACAGGAATCCAGTCAAACAAAGGTCGTTTGAGGCACATGCAGATCAAATTAAGGGTTTCCACTTTTATGCCTGAAATAGGGGGTGAAACACAGAAATTGTCAAAATAAAGTACCCCATCAAGACCGGCATCTTTCAGACAACCTACTGGCAAAATTTGAACGAAATCGGAATACTTACTATTTATAGTAAGTCACTTCATAGCTATAAATAGCAGGTTTGTGCCAGAGGCAGGTGTGAACAGGACACTTAAAACATCAAGTTCATGTGAAACAAAATTCAGGTCAAACAAAGTTGCAGAAGTCAAGCAATTTTAGGGTTTGCTAAAAATAGCAGGAGGGCTAAAAATAGCAGATGATCTCGGGCAACAGGTATAAACAGGGTAGCAAGGCCACGAGGAACGTATCACGCCAACTCCGGGTCCAGAACAGGTAAAAAGCCATGAAGAGGCACCTACCCCCAGAATTTACTAAAAATAGATGGCAAAGGTAGCTGAGGCACTGAAGAAATTTCTAAGTCCACAAATGGACACTGGCAGGAGGAAGTATGAAATGCGCCCAAGAATAAAGGCTAGCATTAAAAATTGCTAAGTATGAAAAGTTCCTCTCCCTACGTCTAGTGCGCCCAAGGTGGCAAGGTGAGGTGGTAGCATGATAAAAATTCTAAGTAAAGAAAAATGGAAGTAAACATGCCTAAATGCGCCCTCAAGAAGCAAATTCCTTCTCCACAAGCGAAATGCACCCAAGCTTGAAAGTGGAAGTAGCATGTAGGAAATGCGCCAAGGCATGAAGGCTGGCATTGGAAAATATTCTAAGTATAAGCAAATTCCTTCACCACATGGGAAATGCGCCCAAGCTTGCAAGTCAAAGAGAAAACGAAGCATGGGAAGAAAATTTCTAAGTATTGAAAATTCCTCCACCACATGTGAAATGCGCCCAAGGCATGAAGGTTAGTGAAATGCGCCCAAGGTATAAGAAAGTTCCTCCTCCCTATGTAAAATGCGCCCAAGGCTACAAGGTTGGCATAAAAATTTCTAAGGTATGAGAATTCCTCCTCATACCCTCAAATGCGCCCAAGGTGTGAGCATGCATGGGGGTGAAAATAATTCTAAGTGTGAAATTCCTCCTCCACCTAGGAAATGCGCCCAAGATGAAAGGATGTTAAAAATATTTCTAAGGCATGGCAAACTCCTTGAGACCCCCCTAAATGCGCCCTGTCTTGAAGAGATGATGATAAAAAAAATCTAAGGCATTAAAAATAATGCTAGAAGGAGTAAAATGTGCCCAGCAATCAAATGAAGGTGGAGAAATTTCCAAGGCAAAGTAAAATAGAAGAAGGCCTTCCAAAATGCGCCCTCAAGGTGATAAAAGTTTCTAAGGCATCAAAAATGGAAGCACATAATGTGAAATGCGCCCAAGGTGGCAAGGTGAGGTGGTAGCATGAAAGAAATTCTAAGGGCGTGGAAAATGGAAGTAGCATAGGTGAAATGCGCCCTCAAGCTTGAGCAAATTCCTCCACCACGTGCAAAATGCGCCCAAGCTTGAACAAATCCTCCACACCCTCAAATGCGCCCAAAGAAGATATGAAGACAAGGTAAAGTCTAGGCATGGGAAGTTCCTCCTCACCACCTCAAATGCGCTCTAAGGAAGTTGGGAAAATTGCTAAGTTTAAGGTAAAGGTTGCTAAGGCGTGGAAGTGCTTGGGAGATGAAGGTGGAAGCATGTGTTAGGAAATGCGCCCAAGGTGAGTTAACAAAGTTTTAGAATTTTCTAAGGCATTTCTTAAGGTGAAGATGAGAAATACGCCCAGGGGAGGTAATATCAAAATTTCCAAGTGCAAGATGAAATGCGCCCATGAGCATGAAGGGAATATCTTCAGGAGATCAAGGAAAACGCCAAGGCATGAAAACTAAAGGCTACAGGTGTGAAGTGCGCCCAGAATTAAAATGGAATAAACCTTAGCAATTTTTATTATTTTTCAAAAATAATAAAAATTAAACTTACCCCTTCGTCTGGATACACATGAAAATGATGATTTCTGAGGAGAAATTTCTTCTGGGTATTGGACATTTCCCACTAAGAGATGATTTTAAAATTTTCTATACCTCACTCAAGATTTTTCGGCAGAGATTTCAGCCTAGCGCCTGTCGATGAATTTCCTAGGCGAAAATAAATTTTCTAAGTCAAATAAAAGAAATGTTTTTACAAAAAAAATGCCTCGGCTGGTGATGTCAAGATGAGCGCCTAGATTACAGTAAAAAAATTTATAAAGCAGATAAAATTGTCTAAGGAAAGGTAAAAGAAAACAACAAGGGGTCAAATACACTCACAAGGAAGAGGTGAAATTTGTCTAAGGCATGGAGGAATTTGAAGATGAAATGAAGCCCAAGCATCAAGCGTTTAAATGCGTCCTCAAAATGAAATATTTTCTAAGGCACAAACTCCAAACACAAGGTGGTGGATGCGCCCTTGAAGAAGACCTCATGAAATGAACACCATGCACCCATGATGAAAGTTTGCTAGAAAAGTGATGAATTTTATCAAATCTGGAGGTCAAGCAGACCTTGGAAGTCAGAACGTGAAAATTGGGTTAGTGAAGTGAACTTATATTATAAGTGTTCTGATGCTCTTCTTTTGTTTTGCAAGATGAACACCGGGGCCAAGGCATGAGGACTTGAGGTGATGAAGTTGGACAATGTTATGACCTTGGAAGGAGAAAAGTTGCACATTTCAAACTCCTCCATGATGTCTCATTTGCAAGAAGAAGATGTTGAAAGAAATGGCTAAGTGTTGGGACAAGGTAGAGATGAAGAAATTAGGTGAAAAGTTTCCAAAGCAAAGAGAAATGGCAGTGGAAATTTGTCTAAGGCATTAAGAACGTGATGCGGAAGAGGCATATGCGCCCAAGGCAGTGGGCTAGAGAAATATGAAGGTTACGAGGAAGAAGTGCGTCCAGGAATTAAAGCAACAGGAGGACTTAATGGAGAAAAACTTTATGCAAGGAGGGTTTGAACTGAGTGTTGTTGTGTGCTTGCCTCCTCTTAGCGCAACAGAATTGGCAGGCAAAACAGTGGGAACACATTTCTGGATGAGAATCTTCCAGAGTATAGTGGGCATTAATTGCTCATGGTGGTTTCTGCAGAGGAATGGAGAATCTTTTGTTCATTTATTACCCCACTCCTCTATGTGGCGGTTTTTAGGGCAAAACCCTAATTAGGGCATATGTGGCTCAATCTGAGCCCTTCATTGTAATCGAATCTAAGCCGTCTGTTGGACTAGGCCAACTATAAAAGGGGCATCCCCACTCATTTGTAATATTATTAGATTAGAATAGCAAAAGATGGAGAGATAGAGAGAGAGTTAGCTTAGAAGTTAGCTTAGTTTGAAAAGGAAAGAAAGCTTTCCCTTTGAAAGTTTTGTAAGAAGTTGTTGCGGAAAACTCTCATAATACAAAGGTTTATCATTGCTTGGTGGTTCTATCTTTTATTGTGAGTAGCTAGCAAGGCTTGTTCGTCTTTCCAATTCAAGTAGAAAGAGTAAAGTAGATTTTATTTCATGCAAGTAGTTGGTAGTTGTGGAATGTGGTGTTTAATTTGAGCAAGCTTCGCTTATCCATACCACTAGCGGGCTCACTGATGGTGGGTTCGCCTTGCGTGGTCAACTGGAACATTGTGAACTTAACTTCAATTGCGGTTTATATGTTGATATGCGTCGTTGTGACGATCTCTGCATGGTGAATCATAATTTGAATATCTCTAATTACTCCTTTGAAGATTGCACTAGTTCTGCAGAAGCTGTCCGAAGTGAGGCAAAGCAAAGCTTGGTTTGAAGTTTGCGAGAATTGATCTTCGCGTTCCGCATTTAGAGTAGATGGTAGCATCTCTAATCCTTACATCCTTTTACATTCAGCATTATCCGGTTAGTTTAAGAACCCGAGCGTCACTGACAAATCTCCCGAAATTTTAGAATCCTTTTCTTTTGAATGAGCAACTCACGTAAGTCCCCTTGAAATAACCAGCAAATCACATCGAGCCAACTGAGACTATCCCCTGCATAAGGAACCTTGGAGTTGAATGTATAATCTTTCTGGCAATCTTAGCATGCAAAATACTTTGATCAAGAGGGAATAGAGAATCCGTTGGGAAACTTTATTCTGTGTTGGTGCAGTCATAAAACACCCGTCAACAGTAAGGATGTCCAACTATCAACTACCCAATCCAAATGGATTGCCTTGGCAAAGTTAAGCCAATGAAATGGTCGATAAGAGTATTTTTACAAAAAAAAAGATTTTGCTTTAGTAACCGTTGGGACATCAAGAGAAATTCTAACCATAGTTGGATCAAGATTGCCATTCGAAGGAACAAAAAATAAACCATCCTTTAATGCGCAAAAAAGTGTAGGATAAAAATTTTAGGAGCAAGCCATTCCAACCTACTATATTTAATATTTTTATATATAAAGCAATAAGTATTTTATTTTTTTGACAAATTAGGAATATTTTTGCATATTTTAATATATTTATTATATATTTTGAAAGTTATAAATATTTATATTTTTTATATATATTTGCAAATTATGAGTATATAATAATATATATAATACACACTTATACTAGTAATTGAGGGAAAAAAGTACAGTGTATTGTCATGCTGAACTCGTACCCATTCAAGTACCAAGATCGACCTCTTTGGAGATCATCAAGGTGACTTCAAACTTCAATTTAAATTTCAAATTAAATTCTTTATTTTCAAATTTTGTGAGCATTTATTTTAACTGTAACTTGTAAGTTTATAACTTTAATTCATTTATACTCTATACAAGTTGGAACCTTTGGTGAGGGTTTTGCACTTGGTGGATGGAGAGAAAAACCCAATGAAATACATTTATGAATAGGGCCAAAAAGGCCATCCAAAACTAATATAGGGGGATACAAGCAAATTTGCTCCCATTTTAGAGATCATCAAGCAAAGGTGGAACAATCAACTCCGCCAACCCATTCATGCAGCAAGGTACTACCTTAACCCCAAGTTTTTTTCTCCAATAACTTCACAGATGCTAATTGGATGGTTATGGAGGGGATCTCAACATGCACTGAGAGGATGACACCAAAGGTTAAGGTGGGAGACCTAAATATTTCAGAGTTGTAGAATTATAAGCAAGCTAGGGGGAGGCTCTTTTCTTTGCCACTAACTATCCAAGGAAGATCCACCCAAACACTGGGTAACAAAAATTAAAATCTTATATCTTACAAGTTACAAATTACAATTATTAATAAAATATAGTTTGCTTACAAACTCTTGAATATCTTATTTGCAAGTTCTTGGTGGCAAGATTGGGGTGGAAATACCTTGAATCTCCAAAAGCTAGCCATCCAAAAAAATTCTCAACCTTGTAGTGCTTCTAGTTGTGAGCACAATTGGAGTTTGTTTGGCTCCATTCACACAAATAAGTTGACTCAACAACACCTTCATGAGCCAGTTTTTGTGCAAACAACCTTCAACTTCACACAAGAAAGTTGGAGGGAAAATCACAGGAGCTTATTGATTTGGATGAGATCAATCCCTATAGTGATTGGACTGCATAAGATGAGGAGTCCTCCTTGTTTACAAAGAATAAACTTGCTAGTTTCAAGAGGCAGACTATGGAAGATATGGCTATGCCTACAACAAATGTAAGAACGATTGTATTGGATGACATCATTTTAGCAGAAGGTATTGCCATCTAGTAGCAAGGCGGAGCCACAAGCACAACCTTCTAGGCCGCGCAAGGAGCTGCAACCAAGTGCAAGGACTAGACCCTATCCCTAATTTTTCATTAGAATGGGGAGAGGACATTGCAAAATCCTGTAATTTGTAACTTGCGTAGATATACAATTTATGATGATTTTCAAAGAGTCGTCATAAATTTATAATAGTTATCAGCTAACTATTGTATAACTACTATAACTACATGATGATGTGCTTTTGTACTCTATTTGTATTCAAATCCAACAGAAAACACTTCCCAAAGTTTTATAAACTCAATTGATACATTTTATAACTGAATTTTGCATAAAATTTGTGTTTTTTAAAGAAATTTAAGTAATTTTAAAGTTGTCAAGTTTTTGCCAAGATGAAAATTTGTGGTCTATCAAGTCCTAGTCAAGTCCAAGTATGTGAACTATGGTTGCAACCATAGCAACATTGAGTTAAGGCAGCCTCCATGCTACACCACTACATATGAAACTCACCACAACTTACGCATAGCATTATGTAGTTGTTTACCAATCTGCAATCAACCACTTGAACATTTTCTCTTCATCCAAGAACTCTCTCCAGATGAATAGCACACCAAAATTCCAACAATAAGGCAGGGCATCAGGCAAAGCAAAGCAGGTCTTCAGCCCTTTCTTACGAAACTTTAGCAAAACCTGAGTAAAAAAATAACTAGATACCAAACAAAATAAGATTTAGCAAAACATTTGACCAAACAAATAAGTTGATACATATAAATAAAGCTTAGCAAGATCAAACAAACTAAAAAACGTCATGTCCCCTTCACAAAAATTTGAAGGAATTAACTATAGACCCATATCCTATTTTTATTTCCCGTAGACTAAGGGAGGAAATAATTAATAATAGCATTATAAGTTGGGCCCAATTATCTTTTCAAAAAGGCAATTTAAATGTTATTATTGGGGATCATCTAAATAATAAGGTCTATGCATTAGTTTGTTTAAAAGTACTTTTTAAATCACTTCGAAGGAAAAATGAAATTATTATAGGGCCCAAAAATGGGGCGCCCATAAGGGAGAGGCAAGCACCCAAAGTAAATCATTCATTTTGTCATTATTTTGAATTCAAAATTTTAAGATTGTGCATTCAAAGACAAAAAACACTGGTTTGCAGATTTCTTAGGACGAAAACTCTCTTGAATTCAATTTTGAATTTGGGGATGAAAACCCTCATATCCATTTGGAGCAATTCTACTCAAGGATCGGGATTGTGCTTATTGTTGCGATTATTTCAATTCAGATTTGCAATCAAATTGTTTCACATCATCAAATCAACATCATTTTCAAGGATTTCAAGCTCTCATATTGCTATACCATATCTAAGAGGGCATCTTACAATCATAAGAGCAGATTGGGTCACTTTAGACCCCATACCAGCTGTTGCCTTACAAGTACTAAGGCAGCCATACAATTTCTAACCCCAGCACCAACTTCACACCTGCTGATTCCAGCCTACACCATCTTATATCAGCAGTTTTGGCTACCTTATTGGTTGTTTCAAACCCTGCACCATACTTTACTGATTGTACAACATTTGAGGGTCACATTGGCAAGGGTTTTCTGCTCACCATACAGGCTATACGGCTACCTATAAGTGGAATTATTAACTACAAGTTGAAACAAATCTAATACTGATTTTTTGTGCTATTCAATTTGCTGAAAAATGCATAGAATAAATTATATTTGTGGCGTCAAGTATAAAACCTATTAAATGTTGTCATAAATACCATAAATGTTGATTATTTATTGCTAACAACATCAATTGATGTCATAACTCAGGTCTGATATTACTCATAAATTCAAGGGTTTTGGGGGCTTCATTGATTGTTTTCATTTATATTATTATCATTTATTGATCTGACCTAACATCATATCTGATTTCTAGGGCTTCTAAATTGATTTCCCATTATTGGTTTTCCAGATCTGCAATATTTGAGCACTTGGATTAATTCTGATATTCCAATTTTCTGATCAGCATTAGGCTAGGGTTTAGTTTATGTTTCTATTTTCCATTTTCAGTTTTCATAGCTCAGAAATATAAAAATTGCATATTTTCTAGGGTTTCTGATTGGGGACATTACAAACTTAATATTTTACCAACAAAAACATAAAAAACCACACAAACAAATAAATTGAATCCATGCCAAAGAAGATTTAGCAAAAACAGAATAAACAAATAAATTGATACCATATAAAATAATTTAGTAGAAACTTTAAAAAAATAATTGGATACCATACAAAATAAGATTTAGCAAAGACTTTTCATATTTATTGGGTGGTCAAAGCTCAATATTCCTTTCAATTATAGAAAGATGCCAAGGGGACTTCTACCCCAACTAAAGTTTTCAAATTTACTATGATGAAGCCTCACAAAGAAATCAAGGGACTGTGGGAGCAGTATGTGTGATTAGGGACTCCTCTGGCTCTTTGGTGTAATCCGCCTCCATGAAACTGAAAAATGGAACATATAATGAGACTAAAGTACATACTTTGGTTTTGGGCCTTCAAGTTGTTAACAAATGTGGTGAATGCAGGATCACTTCATTGCAATAGAAGGTAATTCCATGGTGATTTTCAATGCCATTTGAAATCATGGGTCAAAGAATTGGAAATTGAAAAATATTCTACATGAAGCCTGGGCTTTTCTAGATTCTTTGGAGTCTTCCTCTAGTTCACATTGCTTCAGGGAGTGAAAAGGGCAGTAGACCACCTTGCAAACTTTGGTATTGATTCAACTAATGCTTTGAAAATTGATAGCAACATGGTAAGTTGGGATAGTTTAGAGGATAGATGGGATGATGTGCATTGCATTCAAGCAACGATCAGATGACAAGCTTCCTAACCAGATATCTACATCATTATATGGTTTCTAATATTTGATGACCTCTCCCACACTTAGCGTGAGCTTAAAAAAGGTGAAACAATGGGAAAACTTCTCATATTTCAACGGAAAACAAAAAACTCTGTGGTTTTTGGTGATTGCTACTTTTGCCTTGAGTGATGGATCCCAAATTTCACCTATTCATAGAGAAGGATAAAATGTTTTTTTGTGGTACAGTACAGTCTCAAACCTACGTCTGGGAAATGTCTTCACCCTGCAATTGGAAATAATGGGGAGTATCTTTAAAGAGGTAATTGGTTCTGATTTTTTGGAAGCTGAGATAACTAGGTTAAACTCAGACATTTCGTCCATGTTTGTGTCCGATTTGCTAGATTTTGTGAAGGATAAGGGATTGGTTAAAATGTTGGCAATCCATTACGTAAGAAAGGGATTTCTAGGTGGCTTGTCTCCTTCCCTAAATCACCATGTTCAACCATTGCTAGAGGCGGAATTTGAAATTAAGAGATTGATCTCCATGGCCACACGCCAAGAGCTGGAAGCCCATTTCTTCCTTTTGTTGGGAGAAACACGAAAAATGCAGAAATGTCTTGCTGAAGGTAGGAATTGTTTTGTGTCAAGAGAGGACTTGTCAAAGCTAAGAACCCCTTTTAAGTTTTGTCCTCAATCTCCTTAGGTGGACAATGCCAGAGCAGAGCAAGCAAGGAAGCCAGCAAATTATTTGATCCAAATGGCTGGTTTGAACACGAAGGCTAGAGAGGCATCTAGTTGAAGCATCCATGCTATAGAAGACGAACTGATCAGCATTGAACAGCAAGGTTTGAATATCATACTATCATCATTGTATTAGGGTAGTTTTTGTTCAATAATATTATGTATGATAACAATTAGAAGATGAAATCTGTTATTTGTTTCACTTTCTCAAAGTGATAGGACTATTCAAACTGCATGTTCAAATATTTTTTGATATAGATATGATGGATGAGGCCACAAATCCCTCATTTTGCACATAAAAAATATTTAGTAGAACTTTAAACAAGCAAATAAATTGATACCACACACAATAAGATTTTACAAACAATTGAATAAACAAATAAATTGATACCACACAAAATAAGATTTAACAAAATTTTGAATCCACAGATATACTAATACTATATCTAACTAAAAAATCTAACAAAATAAATAAACAAATAAATTGATATTATATAAAAAGATTTTATAAACATTTAAATAAAAAAATAAAATCTTATTATACTAAAAAAATTAATATAAATTGCATAAACAAATAAATTAATAAATAAATAAATCATGACTTAAAAATTAAAAACATACAAAGTTAAATCTCAAAAAATAAAATTCTAATCATCCTCATGATGGATCACGTAGTGTGATTCGAAACGTTGATGATAAAAAATAGCAACACAATCAAATCTAGAAATCTTACTCAAATAATATGATGGATTGTGGAAACTTAATATCTTTAATAGTATAAACTATTACCACAGCTAATAAGATCTAACTAAAATAACAAATAAATTTCTACCCTATCCAATAAGATTTAAATAAACTAATACCATACAGATTAAGATTAACTAAAAGTTAAATAAACTAATAAATTACTACCATAAAGAACTGGATTTAGGTAAGAAAATTAATTTACAACTAAATTAATATTATACAGAACAAGATTTGGTTAAAAATTCAATTAACAAATAAATTGATAAAGTAAAACTTATTAAAAGAATAATTAAAATTTAAATTAACAAATAATTGATACAATAAAATTTATTTTAAAAATAAAAATAAACAGATAATTGGTACATGAAAAAAAATGATATAAATAGATATTTATACACGTCAGCTTAAAATAAACACAGAATCAAATCCTTAAAATATTTAAAATTCTCATTATAAACGTCCCTGGAAGCCTTCAATGCTTTATCACAAATGAACTGTTATCATAGCGAAAAAGATCTAGCCAAAAACAAATAAACTATTAAGACTCTGCCAAACTGACAAAAACTTAGAAAAGGAAATAGCAGACACAAATAAACGGATACCCTACCGAATGAGATTTAACGAGGCGAAGCCAGCGCTTGCAGACAAGAGCCATGCGAGAAAGCAAATCTCGCGTTGAAATGTGCGAGAAAATTACGAGCAACGCATCATCGGGCAGACTTCCTGTGCTGTCCATCACTTCCCCTGCATTTTTCCTTCTCTTCTTTCCCATTTCCCTGTTATCCCTTCAGATTACCAATGTTTGGATATAGTTTAAGGTGAATATAAACACTAAAAACGTTTAGGAAGAAAAACACTAAAAACGGAGGCGGTGCTAAGATGTTATTTGCCATTTTAATTTTAAACTTTGTTTGTGTAAAGTTGAAGGGAAATAAAAAAACAGAGGCGGTTCCAAGCTGTTTGCGGGATCTGCCATTTTTTATTTTAAATTTTTTAACCAAAAGGGTTTCATAGGTCAAATAGGTAACAAACTTGACTTTTCTCCACCCCGAGAAGTCACCGATTGGTTAACTTCGCGTAATCATAGAATCTAAACCGTGCGTTGAATTGAAAAAAAAAATTATGGGTTTTTTTCACCCACGAGTTAAGAGCTTCTAACTAAGCTTTTGGCTTTTGGGCAATTCGGTAGAGTGTGGGAGCATTGGATATGCGCGCGGAGGTCAAAAAGACACCTTTTAGAGGTGTCGTCCGGTTGCCACCACCTAATGTCTCAGTATCCGCCCACTCTAATTTCCATCAATTATAATTGTTTATGTCTTAAATCCACTCTAAAACATACACTTTAACACTTAATGAGCAACCATTAGTGTTTTTGTAATTATAATGAGCAGCCATTGGTGTTTTTGTAATTATTTATTCAATCAAATAAAGTTTTTTAATGGATCAAAATGAATTTTTTTTGGGGGGGTTAAGTGAGCATGGAGGTGGCGGTTATTCAATGGGGGGCGATAACTGGGTCTTCTCCCATAACGAACATTTTCAGAAAATATAAAATAAAATAAAATTGTGAAGTATTGGATTGGGTTAGAAAAGTTTGTGGAAATTCAAATTTATAGTGTTACATATAATTTTACTAATTGATGAATTCAAATTTTTACAAATTTGTCTAATGTTGACAAGTGTCACATATCTAGTGGTGAGTACTTGTCTTCATAGTATTGTAATAAAAGTATTTGTTGTAAGGCAGATAAAGAATGTGTTATTTAATTGAAGACGATTTAACATGACATAGCAATTGTGATATTGCTACCAAAATTCAACTATGTAGTTTTAGAGTCAAACTCATTGACCCATGTTTCATGAGTAGTGGTTCATAAGAACCCATATCTCATGATAATAAATGGTCCACTTAGCACTCAATGCATGTAGGTGATGCTCACAAATGTAAAGCATTGGGCCTTCCCGAGAGGTCACCCATCCCAAGACTACTCCAACTCAAACGCGATTAACCATGGAGTTTCCCAAGGTTAATCCCACTTAGCTTGCAACCCCATTTGCAAAACCTTCAACAAGTGTTGTGTCTTATGAACCATTCATTATAGAGCCCCTTTAGCTCATCAATTGATAAGTAGGAGGTAGTTTCCACAACGTGTCAAATTGTTATATTGTTATCAAGATTCAACTATGTAGTTTTACGAGTCAAACTCGTTGACCCATGTTTCATGACTAGTGGTTCACACGAACCCATCTCTCATGATAATGAATGGTCCACTTAGCACTCATTACATCTAAGTGATGCTCATAGAGGAGAAGCATTAGGCCTTCACGAGAGGTCACCCATCCCAGTGCTTCTCCAACTCAAGCACGCTTAACCATGGATTTTTCCTCAAGGTTAAGCCCACTTAGCTTGCAACCCCATTTGCAAAACCTTCAGCAAGTGTTGTGCCTTATGAACCATTCATTATAGAGCCCATTTAGCTCATCAATTAATAAGTAGGTGGTAGTTTCCACAGCATGTCAAATTGTGATATTGTTATCAAGATTCAACTGTATAGTTTTACGAGTCAAACTCGTTGACCCATGTTTCATGACCAATGGTTCACATGAACCCATCTCTAATGCTCATAGAGGAGAAGCATTAGGCCTTCACGAGAGGTCACCCATCCCAGTGCTTCTCCAGCTCAAGCGCGCTTAACCATGGATTTTTCCTCAAGGTTAAGCCCACCTAGCTTGCAACCCCATTTGCAAAACCTTTAGCAAGTGTTGTGTCTTATGAACCATTCATTATAGAGCCCCTTTAGCTCATCAATTGATAAGTAGGAGGTATTTTTCCACAACGTGTCAAATTGTGATATTGCTATCAGGATTCAACCATGTAGTTTTATGAGTCAAACTCATTGACCCATGATTCATGAGTTGTGGAAAATACCTCCTACTTGTCAATTAAAGAGCTAAAGGGGCTCTATAATGAATGGTTCATAAGGCACAACACTTGTTGAAGGTTTTGCAAATGGGGTTGCAAGCTAAGTGGGCTTAACCTTAGGGAAAACTCCATGTTTAAGCATGCTTGAGCTGGAGTAGTATTGGGATGGGTGACCTCCCAGGAAGGCCCAGTGCTTCACCTCTATGAACATCACCTAGATGTAATGAGTGCTAAGTGGACCATTCTTTATCATGAGATATGGATTCGTGTGAACCACTACTCATGAAACATGGGTCAATGAGTTTGACTCGTAAAACTACACGATTGAATCTGGATAGCAATATCACAATTTGACACACTATGGAAAATACCTCCTACTTATCAATTGAAGACCTAAAGGGGCTCTATAATGAATGGTTCATAAGTCAGATTTTGCAAATGGGTTTGCAAGCTAAGTGAGCTTAACCTTGGGAAAAACTCCATGGTTAAGTGCACTTGAGTTGGAGTAGTACTAGGATGGGTGACCTCCCAAGAAGGCCCAATGCTTTACCTTTGTGTGAGCATCACCTAGATGCAATGAGTGTTAAGTGGACCATTCATTATCATGAGAGATGGATTCTTGTGAACTACTACTCATGAAACATGGGCCAATGAGTTTGACTCATAAAACTGCATGGTTGAATCCTGATAGCAATATCACAATTTGAGATGCTATGGAAAATACCTCCTACTTATCAAATGACATAGCAATTTAGAGGTAGGTTAGTATTAGTTTGAGATCAATAAATACTCAAACTTAATTTATTTTATAGAGTGAGTATTATATTAATTTTATAATTAATTAAATTAGAGACGTTATGGAAAATACCTCCTACTTATCAAATGACATAGCAATTTAGAGGTAGGTTAGTAGTAGTTTGAGATCAATAAATACTCAAACTTAATTTATTTTATAGAGTGAGTATTATATTAATTTTATAATTGATTAAATTAGATTAATAAAAAATAGTATTAAAAGGGCAAACGCTTTTGACCCAAAGCTATGAAATGGTGAGGTCACAAACGGGGGACCTCTTCCCCAATATAAATTCTCAACAATTACACTCCAATGGGGTTCGAACTTTGATGGCAAGAATAACAACACAACAACTTAACCATTGCACCATGCCACTATTAACAAATTAAATTACTAAATTAATTATTGTAGACATTACTTATTTTTAGTGAATAAAAATAATAGAAAATACCAACACTTATAATAACTAATTAAATACAATTTACATAATTCATATGGAAGCAAGGTAAAATCCATTCCTAATAAAAAAGGAAAATTAATAACTCACCTTCATTTTTCCTAAAAATTCGTCCATTTTTTTTAATTTTAAAAATTTATAAAGTTAAATGTTTTACATATTTACTTTAGGAAGATTGAATTTTATTTGAAAGGGATAATTTTATTATTTTTTATTGGTTCAAAACCAACTTATTAATAACTAATTAAACAAGAAAAAACAAAACCCATTGCAATAGTATTGCCTACAACAAATACTAATATAAATTGAGTACATTTTTTTAATACTTAGTAAAAATCAATTTTGTTTTGATTATGGGAAAAGTGGGTTTTGAATGGACCCAAAACCATTTACAAACAGGTTTTAAAGGGACTCGAAACCCGAACATGGACGATTATGCTGCCAAAATAAAAATCAATGAACAACCAGCAACAAAACAACAACAACACTTCAAAGAATCAGCAAGATAATCCAAACCAACAGCAAAACCAAGCTACAAAAAACGGTTCTGAAGGGAATTGAAAACCCAAAAAAAAAAGAGGTTTTTACAGGGACCTTCAACCCAAAAGTTTTGAAGGGACCTTAAACCCTTTACAACCAAGTTTTTGCAAGGACCTTGAACCCTTAGACATCACCTGCATCAGCCACGCAACAACAAACTAGTCACTTAGGAAGACCAAAGAACTGCCTGAGATAGCCAAGCAGCCAACAACATGTGACAGCCAAACAATAGCATAACACTTAGCAACAACACCCATCCAAGTCTCCAAACCACTAGCTGAAATAGCCAAATCATGAAAAACCAAATGATCTGAAAAACCAAAGCCCATCAACACCCCCTCTCAACCTCTATAGGAGTATTCACCATGGAGACCCAAGTTGCCACTATTGAGGAACTCCAACCAATCTACATTCCACCTCCATAGGAACAGCCTCCACCTCAATAGAAGATGCATCGGAGAAAACTCACAAAAGAAGTGTGAACAAACCACCACACCAACAACACCCATCTCTACCTTAATAGGAGAGGTCTCCACCTCCATAAGAGAGGTCTCCACCTTCATAGGAGAGGTCTCCACCTCAATAGGAGACACCAACTGTAGGACACGGAAGAAAGCCAACACTCCAACAAAAAGAGTTAACATAGTAATTAGGGGAACCAACAACATCAGGGTCTTCAAGATGAACAAAATAAGCAGCCTTGTCAAATCCAAACCAAGGGTGGAAACAACACCCTTAAAATTCTATGAAAGAAGAGAAGCCCATGAACTAACCAAAACATTATCCACCTCAAAAGAGGAACACCCATCAAAAGAAACGGCAACTAAGACTCCCTTAGGCACGAATAACACCCGGGACAACAAAAAACCTTGCTAGAAAAACTAACCAGCATCTTCAAAACCAAACCCAAAGTAGTAGCAACACCTAACTACACCAAGAACATTAGGGACATGAGAGAACAAAGCCTAGCCAAGAAGATAACCTCTGGGAAAATCCCAGACAATAAGAGAGGCACCAAAGAAAAGCCAGTGGGACCCTAGAGAAGTAGGATAGGGCAAGGAAAGCCCCCAAGAAGAGAGAGTGGAGAGAAGGTAAGACCATGAAGAACAACTTCCAACCCTACATGCCAAAAACTCTCCATAGACAACTCCACCAAAGGCAAACCAAAAACCACAACCTGCAGCAAAGAGGAAGTCCCATAGAAGCACTAAATCAAGCCATTGGAACCCGAGAGAAGCAGGACAAGACAAGGAAAGCCCCCAAGTAGAGAGAGTAGAGAGAAGGCAATACCATGAAGAACAACCTCCAACCCTACATGCCAGTTAGGGTCTAAAACATACCAAAAACTCTTCACAAACATCTCCACCAAAGGCAAACCAAAACCTACAACCTATAGTAAAGAGGAAGCCCCACAGAAGTATAGCCCCAAAGCCACACTAAAAGAAAGCTCCCATAAAGAGGCATTGGAACCCTTGAAAAGAAGGACAGGGCCAGGAGGAATCACAAGTGGAAATAGAAGAGAGAAGGCAAAACCATTAATAAAAATAAACTTTGTTGAAAATGTTTGTTAATGTTGAATCATATGTATATGCTTTTAGTAGTCTATCATAATTTCATATTTAAAAGAAGCGACTTTCAATATATCTTAACTTATTAAAATAAATAATTATTTTTGAAGATAACAAAAATAGAGTAAGTCTCAATCATATGTATTTTTTTCATTAAATAGTGTATCTTTATAATAACACTATGATTATTAATGGATCGTGTATTAATTTTTTATGTGATATATATATATACAATTACAATATCTTATGTATAATATAAACATTTTTTCTTTTAGTAAATCTAGGTTGGGAATTCAAGTGCCACAAAAAAACATCAAAGCACGGATTCTAGTAACCTATGGTTCACCAAATCTAGTCACTTTATTTAAGCTAATCCCTTAAGAATTTAATAGCAATAACAAAATTGAGTATAAAACATAAATTATCTTAAAGAAAAGGATCTTAGAATAATCATGTCTGTATTGTTACATGAATTTTTCTTCTTCTTTTTATCGCTACCCACTTTTATTCTAAATGAGATGAATTTGAGTCATCATCAATATTAGAGGTTGTCTTTGCTACACAATCCAAAAAAATTCTTGTGTCCAAATCACACCCATACATCTTATCAAAGGATGAGACAATAAATGAATCTATCATAGGTGAGGCAAAGATAAAGTCTTTAAAGTCCTCTCACCTTAGTTGGCAAAGCTTTAGCAATTTCCAACACCTTAATAGCTTGTTCTACCATAATTCAGAATAACTTAGAACATCATCCTTAAGAGGATCATTCAAAATAATTGATCAATGATGTGGCATAGAATCCTCCCACCAAGTGGCCTTCTAATGAAGAACCCCATGAGAAGAACCCATCAAATTAAAATATTTTTAGAGAAAAGGAGGTAAGAAGAACAATAGAGTAGCAATATCTACATCTAAAAGGAATTTTCTCATTTTCCACTAAATATCTCTATCGCTAGTCACCAACCAACAAGCGAAATTATGTAGGCAATTCCTTAGTTATGTCCATTTCTACATAGATTCAAGTGAAAGTGGTGTAGGAGTATCTAGAAGTTGCATTCAATGTGTAGTGAAATTTCCTAAGCCCATTGCCAATGGCCTACAAACTCTTAGTTCCCCAAAATTGAATCAATAGATATGACAATCCCATCCATAAAAATTTAGAGGAAACCACATCAAAACAAGGATCAAAGGTAGAGACCCAAGGTTTTATGAAGAGAAAATTGCCTTTAAAATCCCATAGACTAGCTTGTAATGAAAAAAAATCATTTAACAAATTTAAATTAAAGAACCCTAGGCACAAAGGTAAACTAAAAAAATTTGCCTCTAAGTGTTTCTTCCATTGTGTCATTATCCACTCATTCAAGTCATACAATTTCAACCATTTTTTATAAATTCAAAAATCACGACATGTATAAGGTGGTCTTCCTACTTGATAACCTTATCCTCCATGTTTATGTCTATAAAATGAGAAAAAGGATCAAAATTTGTAAAGGAAAATGCATAATAACTAGAGTCCAAAAGTGGAGAGTACGTGAATTGGAGGATGGGAGGTAGCAGGGGACATTGTATGCCTAGTAGAGTTAGGAGAGAGAAGGATTTAAGGCTAAACAATTGATGAAGGGATGTTAATACTAACATCTTGAGGAGGCCAAACAACTAGCATAGATGAACCATCCAACATGAAAATTTAAGGAAAACTATTATTAGTTTTCTTCCTTGGTGGGGGGTTGAGAAATTTGCAATGATTCATATAGTTTGACACATCCTACACAAAAATATTAAGGAAGCAAAAGGCGTACTTCTTTATATAGTACCTATGCAATACAAATAATTATTTAAAAAAGGTTGACAAATATATTCCAAAAATAATTATATGTATAAGAACAATATCAAATTAAGTACCAAGACCACTACATTACTTGAGTAACACAATATCAATTCATCTAAACTCATCACAAACAAAATATAATATTTTAGATGTTTTCCTTAAAGGTTAAAATATAAAAAAAGGACCCTAGTTGATCTCTTCATTTTCCCTATTATTAACATAACTTGTATTTTGTATTTTAGTGTACTTCTCAAATGAGACTGGTAGTTATATTCTTGATAGCTTGAGAGATTTGACTTAAGAGATTGCAGTGAACATCATACATGCCTTTTATATGTCAGTAACAAATATTGTGTCCCTTTCTAATGTTAGCCCTTGTAATTTGTGTATAGTTGAAACACCGAAAATAGGTTTATCAAAATGAGATGATTGGATATTTGTTGCACCTATCTTTCTTGTTTCATTAGGGAAAAGAGATCCCCACAGGTAGGATTGACTTTCAACCCTATTGGAGATCTTTTTTTGTTTTTCCTTATGACAAGATGAGGTAAATATGTTTGAAATGCACTTTTGGGAGAAAAACTAAAAATTCTAAATGAACTCAATTATGCAATGTGAAACTTAAATCATCAATTTAAAGCATAACGCAATGAGAAACAATAGACTTCTAACAAATCTTAGAAGGGTAAGACACCATGCACCTATCACCAAAATTCGTTGTTGAGTGTCCTCTTGGGACAAATTCACCGAAGGGCGAATGGGTCCTGCTACAAGGGTCCAAAATCTGGTTTCACAGACCTCTGCTCTTGGATCTGCACTCCTAAATTTCTCTAGATATCACTATCAAAAAATCGGAAATAATTTCTACAAGTAAGATTTTGTGTCTTGACAACTTTGATGACAAATTTGACAACTTTGCAAAATTGCATTTTTTTATCAATCTTCTATCCTTCTTCACTTGTAAACCTACTGTAAGAGAGGGGAACCAACCACGTCAAGGCCCCAGGTCACGGAGGGCCGAGAGCAGAAGGTTTCCCTAACTTACCTCAACTTAAAGGAGTGTTAGGAAATGTAGGATGAGAATGATGAGGACTATAAGGTCCTTCAATCACTCTACAGACCTGAGACTCAAAATCGGGCTAGGTGAGTCAAATTTCAAGGTCAACATTGTGTCTCAAGGAGCTCTCTTCTTAAGGATGAAAGCGCAACTTCGAGATGAAAGTGTGGCATGTTGGCGTCTCTCAGGTGCGCTGGCATCCCTACGACCAGAGGACTAAAGACCAGAGGACTAAAGAGACAAGGTTAAACATAGGAAAACAAACTAACAACCTATCTAGTTACTTTCAAAAGGTCAAAATAACACTATGACGTAGGCAAAGTAAGCATGAATGTGATAAAGTAAATACATAAGAGTGAGGATGGAAAGAATGATCTCACAAAGGTGCTCATTCGCCAGCTAGCTCCAAGAATACTTCCACCTACACACAAGAGAGGAAAATTGTTGGGGCGCTGTATAGGGGTCTGCCTTAGTCAGACCCCCGTTTTGGTGTTCCCACCTCCACAAAAAACCAAGATAACGATAATGGAGAAAAGTATGATAAAGCAATAAATGAAGTAAAGAGCACAAAATCACTACAAAACAACGTTATGCTACCTAACCAAATCCTAGAGGAGAGGAGTAGAAAGCTTACCACCTCCACCAAGAGCTCACTAGCCAATGGAGGAGAAAAATGAGAGAACTCAACCCTCTGTTGCAATGGAGTTTGTTCCACACTTGCTCTACGGAGTTGACAGAGTATTGTTGTTGCTACTATGGAGTGTAAAGTGTTGCTTGAGAGTGATGGATTGAATGCTTAGAGCTTGTGAAGAGATGAATTCAATTCTTGGAGTTGTGTGTAGAAGATGAAATGGGATGAAAATTAATGGATTTGAAGGAGAGATAAAGGAAACGACCATATTCGGGTCAGTTGGTCGAAGAGGGTGTTACAAATTGACCTCCAATGGGAAGTGTAACGCCTCTACAGGCTCCAGATGTGGGAATCTGCCAAGGACGTAAGCACACCATGTGGACGTCTATGCGTTGCACGGGCATCCCCGATAGTTATTCCTCTAGCAACACACAAAATAGACACCAAGTAGAATGAAGGCATCGGGATTATGTGGAATTTCACCTTCGGATTTGGTTTTCTAAGGTGAGGATGTGTAAAAGGGGAATTTGCATAAGGGGTAAAAATTCGCTCCTATACATTTTTTCCTCCACTTTAGCGAGCACGAATATTGATGAGTGCTTTGGTAAAGTAGATTGGAGAAGTAGTAGAGTTGGAAATGTATACCTGAACCGTCGAGGAAGCAGACTGTGATCTGGTGAACCTGAGAGTGTAGGAAAAGAAAAGGACTTCATAGCTTCGCAGAACTATGAAGCTAAAGAAAGAAAGTGCCTTACAGGCTCGTAGACCTGCAAGGAGGCAACCCCCAAGATCTCTCACATGAAGGAAGCCTCAAGAAGTAAGCACCTTATAGGTCCGTAGACTTGCAAGGAAGGTATCCCCCCAAGAATTCTCACATGAAGAAAACATAGGAAAGCGGACTCCATAGAGTCAAAAAGTGGCTTCACAGGTGCACCAGTAAAGCGACATGTTTACCCACAGATAGAACATGTCAAGAAGCGATCATGCAGGCAAGTAAGCGAACAGTCATGCAGATCATCAACAAGTTGGAAAACTTTCAAAGGGGCCCCTCGGGAACCCTTCAAAAGGAGGGGTCCACTCAAGGGACACGCTGTTTGAAAAGTGAGGTCTAGTCAATCTCCCCAAGCTAGATGCAAAGATATGAAATAGGTCTAGTTGGGTTTCCCCCAAGCTAGACGTGATAGGATTCATTTGAGATAAAAACTTTCAAAGGGGGTCCCTCAGGAACCCTTCAAGATAACAATGGGTCCACTCAAGGGACATGTTTGAAAGTTGGTGTTTTCTTTCTTGAATCGATTTATCATCAAGGAATCCTTTTGAAAGATGTTCACTTCATCAAGGAATTCAAAAGGAAGAATATGCTCCCACATGAGGGGAAGATTAAAGTTATTCCCACTTCAGAGGAAGGTTCTCAAGTTCTTTCTTTATGAACCCTTGATGAAGGAAACATGTTCCATTAGGGTTTCAAGTTGAGAATGCAATTCTTACAAAGAAGTGTGTGAAGATTCTTGAGAAAAGATTCGTTGGCAACAAATGCATTTTTTGAAGATCAAAGTGATGTAGGGGTGTCATTGTCACACATGAGAGGGACAACTCAACCAAAGGAGAGAGAAAGATAAAGGAATAGTAAAAAAGGAAAGAGAACATAGACAAAGGGCACAAGGGTAGCCTAATATTTCGGGGTCAGAACTGCTCATAAATATATATAAGTATAATAATATTATATAAATGAACTATCATCAACCCCCTACTATATCAGGCCATGTGAAAAATGCACAAGAAGAAAAAGTAAAAATAAAAAATTGGGTCAACATGGAAGGGAAGCCTAAATGCCCCCAATGCTTTGCATCATCCCCAATCTTCTGAAATTCAATCACAAACATGGAAGAATAATGATACAAATAGAAGAAGGTTTACAACACAAAAACCACACCTGTATCCAAGCACCAACAGGGGTGACGAGGTTCATCCAGGCACACATAGCATGATTACGGGGGAAACACATCACAACACATGCACACACCTAATCTAAGGATAAATAAGAGGCCTCCCCTAACATTGATCGACTAAGAGGTCATCCGATTTTGACTCTAGATCATCGTAGGGGGAAGGAGGATGAGCCTATAGTGGTGGAATGTTAAGGGGAGGAGCTTTCGACCCTCCCACAACAAGGGCTAAGGAAGAAGGACCCACAAGGTCTCCTCCACTCAGCTCTTGCGGAGCTAAGGTCAACGACTTCGTGAAGATCGCTGATAAGGTTGAAACTTCATCCACTGAGTTAATCATGCACTTAACAAGAGTGTCATGTTTCACCTCGACGGATAGAGGAGGTTGTGCTCGAGGTTCACCGCTAAGCTCACCGAGCAATTCGAGAGCGGCGACGAACTTAGAAGAAGTCGGGATTGGTTCCATTACTAGGAAAGAAGAAGGCATCACGGGGCCACCTTTCAGAGAAGGTGAGCTCCTCATACATCCTCCATTGTTGGAAGGACCACTCTCTACCTTCTGCTTCGCTGGGGGAGGTGAAATCCCCACAAACGAGGTAAGAAGGGTCGAGGAAGAGAAGAAGGAAAGAACCACAGTAGATAAGACCAAAGTGTTAATCATATCTATGGGCTTCGGGAAATTTGGGACATCTAAAACAGATGTCAACAAAGGTGGCTCCACTGAAGGAGTGATGAACACCTGCACCTTTTTGGGGTCGGGCACATTTGCACTCGTAGCGAAAGTCGAAAGCGATACATAGTTGGTTTGAATGAAAATAGAGGAGAGGAGAGAGGAGGACGCGACAGGAGGTCCTGGTACAAGGATAATCATCTCCTCTTCCTTCCTTTATAATGCAGCCTGCTCAGCTAAGAGATCCTTTCGTCGATGCTTGCGCTCTCACGCAATGCAATTTTTGTGACTCTTTGAACTAGAGGTCGAAGGTTGCGAAGGAGCAGAAGGCTCTTGCTCAGCCATGGGAATGTCCTCTATAGTTGTTTCTAGAAGAGGAAAAAACTCTTGAACAGGAGAAAGAGGAGAAAGTTAAGAAATATTAAGAGGAGTCGGCTCTAACGCCTCGACGGTGGGCCTTTTTTTGTTCACTACTTTAGGAGCAGAGGCGGTAGGAGGCTGCAGAGGCTGGGTCATAGAGGATTCCCCATAGGGGGCTTTCTGCCTACTGTACAAGTAGTACCAAGGTCCAAGTGGTTTAGTAGGAAGATCCAATATCCTAATCTTGGGTCCATGTCAAGCAAGCACCATCAAACTCAATGGTTAAAGACCAGGCTTACCCATCTAATACTCCTCTCAAGAGAGGGGAGCGGATGAGGAAGCCTGAGAAGGGGAAAAATTCTCCTATCCCTTTCGCGAAGAGGAGGCAACTGGATTTTATGCTATAGGAAGGGTCAATTTTGGCTGTCCCTTGCCCCCAATTTTATACTTTATGTAATTCTTATAAAGTAGGTCCGTTCTTAGAGGAAGCAGACCAGCTGGGGTAGGCCAAAAGTGATCCAATGAATATCCCCCACGAGATACCAAAGGATGATATCCAGTATCATGTACCATGTGCATAGCACCTTCATGGGAGAACTTTAAATATTTGGGAATAATAGAGGCAATCCCATTCATGGAAGCTATCCAAGGTATACCTAGCTTCACCCTGAATAGATCTGACTCAAGAATAACATCGAAAACCTTATCTACGTTCCTAGGTCAAACCAAGATGAACAAAGTTATCGATCCATATGTTTTGAGCATCATGCGTATGGATGATGGAATTTATTTTTTTATATTCCTCCCTTTGCATGGAGTTCAACAATAAAGTCTCCTTTGTGATGGAATTCACTCTACTCACGGGGTCGACTAAGACTCCTGTCACAACATTTCCATTGAGGTGAGCGAGAATGTAAAGCAGAGAAGCTTTGTTGTTCACCGATAAATCTTGCGAAGTAAATGTTACATCTGACAAACTAGTTGCAAGATGGGGAGGAGTAACAACAACCATGTTAACATATGCTTTAGGCTGGGTAACAGAATCAGAGGGATCGATAATCATGTTAGCATAATGTGATGGAAACGGGTCTGTGTATATTTGCAATTCACTATTAGCTTTCGCCACCTATTTGTTCGTATTTTGTTTGCTTCCATCAAGATGAATAGTACCATCCTCGATGCGATCCTGTATCTCATGACACAGGCACATGCAATGTTCGGTATCATGTCCATTAACTCAATGGTATTGACAATAGGTATTCACATCATACCAGCTAGGGTAAGGTTCCTTAACAAGTTTAGGGTTTGGCAAGGTTACGATCTTATCCTTCAACAACTTTTGCAAGATGGAGGAATAAGATTTTGATAACTTTGTGAATGTTTGGTTGTGTTTAAGGCTGTTGTCATCCATAGTAGCTACTACATTCACAACAACTTTTCCTTTTCCAGAGATCGACACAATGGACTTCCCTTTAGGATTGGAGCGATGAAGGTCCCCTAAACTAAACCACCATCTGCTAATACTCCCATAGGGTTGCACATAAATGTGAGAAATAAGGGTATTTCATAAGGGCAAACTTCTCTTGCCAAGGCCTCTGTAAGTTCCCTATGAATACCTTTTGCACATCAAAATTAGGTAGCGGGTATGAGATTTGTGGAAAGAGCGCTTGATATCACGCTATAAAATTAGTAATCTTATCATTATCTCCTTTCTTACACTGAACAAGATTAGAGAAGGTCATCTTAGGTCTGATGTTGGCTTGGAATTATCGTAGAAACTTGTTCACAAGCTGATCAAACATGTAGATGGAATTATCGGGCAAGGAATAGTACAACTAGAGTGTTGTATCCTTGAGAGATTTGGGGAATAGTTTTGCCATCAATGCATCGTGTTGGAAGAAGTTTGCACATAAGGCATTAAAGGTGGACACATGTGTTTGTGTGTCCCCTTTTCCACTGTATTTCTTGAACTTAGGAATCTCCATCCCTTATGGGAAATGAGTGTTTAAGATTGCGACCGACAATGGGCTATGTCGAAAGAAGGGTTGTAAGATAGGCTGGGCAGAACCTTGGGAGAGATTCGCCAGCTAGTTTTACATCTTCCCCATATTCTAAAGAAAAGTGTTCAGAATCAGGTCGTTAGAAGATATAGGACCAATGGAATCGCCACCAAAGCCACCCCCAGAACCACTGTTGTGACTACCGTCACTACCACCGCCACCAGCATGACCTCCGTCAGAGCCACCTCCACTTCCAAAGCCACCACCATGACCTCCGCCAGAACCACTTGCACCAATACCACTTCCGCCACCGAAGCTACCACCACCACCAAAGCCTCCACCGATCATCCTGCCAAATCCTCCACTGCTAGAGGTGACAGGAGGGGTGAAGTGAAAACACAAAGGCATTTTGTTTACTTTGACAGTTTCAAATCTTTCCAAAGTAGTGGGGATCACTACAACAAATCCCTGTGATTTGCTCCATTTTTTATTCCACCCAATGTTTTGATGTATTTTTTGCCAATTTTTTGAAATTGTCAATGATATTTATCGGGATGGTGCTATTTTTGGCATTTATTTGCGCCGATCAGGACTAGTCAGTGCTAATTTAGGTGCTAATTTATGCCACAATTATCAACGCCTTTAGCATCAATATTGGATTCGAGTGTGGCGCCGCCATTAGCACCGCCTTTGGATATGAGTTTAGCTTTGAGTTTAGCACCAAATTTAGCCTCACAAATTGAGCTTCGAGTTTAGCGCCAGTTTAGACACCTTGGTGCGGGAGCACCTCAACTCTTGAAATCTATGACGTGGGACCATGTTAAATGGTTAAGTATTTAAATTTGCAATAGATATTTCCATATAAAAAAAATATTAAATAACAGTTGTAACCAAATACGAGGATAGTGAACAGTTTGTTTAACTACCCTAGAATCTCTATAAAGAGATGACATGTAACCGAATACAGGAGAGAGAGAGGAAAGATAGAGTGCATCTACGAGGGGAATAGTAAAGAGAGTAACAAGAGCAAAAAAAGAAATCGGGCTCTCTGGCTGAAATGTATGAATATTTTTGCAAGTGTTAATATTTGGAATGTTATTATGAGAAGTTGCCTTTCCCATCGTGTCTCTGTCTTTCCTAGTTTAATGTTTTGCAAATTGTTAATGCAATTTAGTTTTGAGGAGGCCATTATTTGTGGACTGTGTTAAAAGAACCATTGTTGGTTATGGGACGGGTTCTTTGTGATAGTCCCAAAAGGCTTACATTCTTTCCCCGCAACCACATCATGTGTGAGCTTGACCTTTATGTTGAGCGATGTGTGGCTCGACCTTTGAGTAGCATAGAGGTGGCAGAGAGTTTGGAGGATATGGAACGACTATGGAGACCGAAAGCTAAGAGATGCAAATTGAAGGAAGACTTTGAAGATGACAACAATTATCTTGAATAGTATGTATGGTGGCAATGTGTTGATGCTGCAGGAGCGATTAGGAAGTTGAAAGTAATTTCATTTATACCGCATCAGAAAGGTATTAGAGCACAGAAGGTCCTGAGCGTGTAGAAGGAAGTCTACACCAGGCAGTAGTGTGGGTTCTTGGTTGCCAATTGATCCGTCCAAGCTGCAACAGTTGTTCTTGCGTGTGTGAAGATCTCAAGCTAGGGTCTTCGTATTGTCTCCACCACGATGCAGCTGGGTAGAAGGTGCAATGAGAGCAACCACTAAGAGAAGGGTGGGAAGCATCTTCCAGAATCGTGTGTGGGTGAGATGGCAGTACGGTGGTGGTGTGAAGCAGCAACATGAAGAGAGGAGGACAACAACCAACATAAACTCCATTGATGGGAGTCATGTAACGACAACAGAGGAAGCAACAAACGCCTTGATTCAGTGATGAAGACACAAAGGCGAATGATTTGAATTGCATCAGTCTCTCCTCGGCATTTCCATGGGACTTGGAAATCTGTTAAGTCTGGGAGTATGGTGCGGGAGCACCTCAACTCTTGAAATCTATGACATGGGACCATGTTAAATGGTTAAGTATTTAAATTTGCAATAGATATTTCCATATAAAAAAAAGATTAAATAATAGTTGTAACTGAATACAGGGATAGTGAACAGTTTGTTTAACTACCCTAGAATCTCTATAAAGAGATGACATGTAACCGAATACAGGAGAGAGAGAGAGGAAAGATAGAGTGCATCTATGAGGGGAATAGTAAAGAGAGTAACAAGAGCAAAAAAATAAATCAGGCTCTTTGGCCTTCGACCAGAGAGCCATTTAATGTATGAATGTTTTTGCAAGTGTTAATATTTGGAATGTTATTATGAGAAGTTGCCTTTCCCGTCGTGTCTCTGTCTTTCCTAGTTTAGTGTTTTGCAGATTGTTAATGCAGTTTAGTTTTGAGGAGGCCGTTATTTGTGGACTGTGTTAAAAGAACCATTGTTGGTTATGGGACGGGTTCTTTGTGACAGTCCCAAAAGGCTTACATTCTTTCCCCACAACCACATCATGTGTGAGCTTGACCTTTATATTGAGCGATGTGTGGCTCGGCCTTTGAGCAGCATAGAGGTGGCAGACAGTTTGGAGGATATGGAATGACTATGGAGACCAAAAGCTAAGAGATGCAAATTGAAGGAAGACTTCGAAGATGACAGCAGTTGTCTTGAATAGTATGTATGGTGGCAATGTGTCGATGCTGCAGGAGCGATTAGGAAGCTGAAAGTAATTTCATTTATACCGCATCAATTAAATAGACTAGCCTCTCCACTATACACTTTCCAAAAAAAAACAAAGGGCATTGCAATATAATAAAAAAGAAAATAAAAAACAAAAGTATATTGTGAACCAAGATGAGCACCACAGACCTTGTTTTGAAGCACATCAATCTGTTGTTCAAACAAATTTGAACCTTCATCAATCCGCTGCAACAAAAATCAATCACAATTCCATCAAATCCATGAAATACTAAGGCATAAACATATCCTCCTCCCCCTGCTTCTCCTCCTCCTTACATATTTGTCAAGTGAGTAAGAGAGCTATAGGAGCAACCTCATCTAAAATATTTTGAGCTAGAGTTTGATATACCATTTAGAGAGCTTGGTTTTCATGGAGTTCTCAAAAACATAAGATGATAAAACAATTAGCTTTGAATTAACAAGGATAAGGACAAGAACTTATGATTTCCTCTAGATGTAGAAGAGCGCTTCACTTGATCACCCCCCATGTAGCTCTCCTCCCTTCCTCTCTTCATTTATATGACCACCAATCTCACCTCAAGTTGCTCTTGCAAAAAACAAATATCATATTCATTACAATTAGTGTAGGTTTCTTGTTTCTACAAATCCCTCCTCCTCCTTCCCTTACAATCACAAAAAGAATGAATCCTTCACAGACAAAATCCCAAATTCTCAATAGTCAAAATGGATATAAATTCAAAACCCAAAAAAACAAACCCAATAAAAACACAAAATACTCAAACACCAAAATTAAGATCAGGCTCCTCTAAAATCCAAGAAGAAAAAGCAAAAAAGAATCACATAAAATTGAAGCTTTTGGAACAAAAGTATTCAACCACATATATGTGTCCAGAGGTCAAGAGATCGAGACTCGCAAAGCTTATTTCATTTTCACTACCTTCTCTCGCATTTTTTTCTTTCTTTAACAGATCCTTGCAAGCTTAATGGCAGATTAAAAAAAAATTCTTTCATTAAAACCCCAACTATTACTAAAGCCTTCTTAAAAAGGAGCATCAATTTAAAACATATACATGCAAGGCCTTTCAAGGCTTAAATAGAATAGCCTCTGCACTAAACACTTTCCACAAACAAACAGAGGGCATTGCAATATATTATAAAAGAAAATAAAAAACAAAAGTAAATTGTGAACCAAGATGAGCACCATAGACCTTGTTTTGAAGCACAAAAATTTGTTGTTCAAAAAACTTTGAACCTTCGTCAATCCGCTGTAACAAAAGTTAATCACAATTCCATCAAATCCATGAAATACTAAGGCATAAACATATCCTCATCCTCCTGCTACTCCTCCTCCTTAAGGATTTGTCAAGAGAGTAAGAGAGCTATGGGAGCAACCTCATCTAAAAGATTTTAAACTAGAGTTTGATATACCATTTAGAGAGCTTGGTTTTCATGGAGTTCCTTTTAAAGCCTCTACTTTTATTGTTCCTACGGTAAAATATTTGGTAGAGTTGGTGGAACTACCTTTCTTAGTAATCGCTATTAGTAAGATTGAGAATTGTTAACCTTGAGAGAGTAGGACTTGGGCAAAAGGAATTTGATATGGCTATTATTTTCAAAGAATTCAAGCGGGATGTACTCTGAATGTACGCCATTCCTTAACCTTTGTTTGATGGCATCAAGGAATGGTTGAACTCCATGGATATAAAGTATTATGAAAGAAAAATGAACTTGAACTGGTGGCAAATTTTAAGGAAATTTCCTTTAGATGCAAGGATTCAAAGAACATCAACCATGTGGTACAAATGATTAAATCCCAGAGATGATTTGTAGCAATGAAAGAGTCTGAAAAGGTAGAGAGAGCTACACTGGTGACTCAGGAGAAACTTCAGCTTTCAAAAACAAAGCCAATTAGGTTGGAAGACGTGTGGATTAGGCCAACATTTGGTGGAAGAGGAAGAAAGATGACTGGAGCTCTGGAGGCCCACCATAATGGATTTTGGTATTCAACCATGAGAGTAGAAGAGAGAGCTATATCACGTATCAAAACATTAAGCATGCATTCTTCCAGCTAGCGGAGAAGGAGATGATTGGCCTCCATTCTTTAAGCCAACAAAAGGGTCCAATTTTCTCCTCAAACATAGAATGAAATTGGCCTCCATTTCTTCTCTGGTACGCTAGCTTCCAAATTGCCTCATACCGCAGACTTGTTACATTCCTTGCCACCGCAAACTAAAAAGCATTAGATGAAATGCCTTGTGTGTCTTCAAAACACATCATATTGTCAACCCTCACCATTAATGTTGAACGTGCGTCCAACGCCACCAACAATACCTTCATCAATGCTTCAAGTCCTTTGAGAATTTAAAACACATTCCTCTACTTGCTAGCATTAACTCCTTCCTGCATTAATTACAATGGACAAATTTCCTCCAAATGAATTCCACTAAAATCTTCTATTCTTATTTCCTCCACCTCTGCAAAAGATAGAGCCCATTTCAATAGGGTATCTACTTCGACAATGTCTATGCAGGAAATAGATTTTTGATTTGACTGTATTTATTAATTAATTGAAAATAAAAAGTGCATTCACTTTTTATTTTCAATTAATTAATAAATATAGTCAAATCAATTAATGGTGGAATGTGTTGCTTGCATAGACAATACTTTTCCTAATCACACCCTGCAAATGCCAAGCATCAATTCCTCCTTTTATTATTGCTTGGATTACTTGGATGAATTGTTGGCAGAAAAAAATAGGATTACTTGGATGCTTCTTCCATTCATTTTGTATCAACATATGTTCGTGAAGAAACAAAATTTAATAGCTCAATTAGGTAGAGCTTTTGTGATTTTCAAATGAAGAGTAAGGTACATTTTTATTTCTGCTACATTACATTCATGTGCATAAAAAAATTCAGAAGATTACATTATTAGATTGCACTTATGTAGATGCATATAATATGGGAAAGATTGCACAATCCTTTCAAAAATGTAGTCTTTATTGATAATGTAAATGTATGTTGTTACACACAAGCCATGGAACTGACTATTTGAATGCATATAATTGAAAAAATATACATTTATAGATTTAAAAGACAAAAATGCACATAAAGAGAAAGGGGACCCATCATTCCCTCAATGACAAATCACGGTTGCTTTGCTCTACATCATCTTCAGTCTTCCCACTTGTCAAAGCCTCCAAGTTGATGTCTTCCTTGCTACTCCTAGATTTCCTGCATTTGAGTGAGAAGAGTGTTGTTAGAGCAATGAAGGATCACCAGTCAAAATATGTGCATACATCTATAAACATATAATTTGATCATCATGTTCATTAAAATAAATTGCATACCATAGATGTCCAGGAAAACAAGAAATTTATCAACATAGCCATGATTCTGACAAAACCGATCATCAAGGATTCCAAGAGTTTTCATTAATAGTCTAGTTAAAAGTAAGTAGTCCCAAGCATCATAACAGTCACAAGAATTGAACATGAGGGGCAGTAATGTAGATTAAAATATTACACATAGTCATCACTTGCAAAGACAGAGACAACGTGTTTCCACATAACAAATTAAATCAAATGCATGAAAGGTACAATGATGAAGTCCAAAATAGTGAACATTTATTACAAAGAGGGATTGAAGGACAACATTTTGTATCAAGGAGAATAAGGTAACCTCAAACTTTGTTGTACCTGAGTATGACAGTACCTGAGCTTCTGGTGTTTCTAGATGGAACACATAGTGGAAAAGTGTATTCTCCATCTGAAGGAACCATCTTCAAAGCCCTTCCCTGAAATGAGGGTTGAAACATTAGAAGAAAAGAAATATCATAATTCTAAAGTAACAATTTGTATCAAGACAAATGTCAGAAAGTATAATTAAAAATACAAATCCTTACAATTGCACCTCAAATTGGACCAAACAACAACAACAAATGTGCCCTAATAAATCTTGCAAATTTAAACAACTTGAAAAGACCACTTTGGAGACAACAAAGCAATAAATAAGCATGAAAATCGACACATCAATTGAACACTGAAGATGGATTATGAGTTATAATGTATCTACTCCATTATATTGCTCAAAATATAAACATACATAACATGAGTTATTTTGATATGAATAAGTGGATGAGATAGTCTAGTATCTATTCTAATGGATTGAAATGATGATGATATGATGATCAAAATCGGACCTTGGTTTCCCTATTTGTACGGGAAGCAACAAGCTTCAGGTTCGTTCACAAAAGTTACATTGTTTCTTAACTGGAGCATAATTAACATAACATAGAAACTTAAAAAGATAGGTCCATTCCAATTGTTGTCAAACATTAAATAATGCTTGTGTTTGTTGATAGGTAGAATATTTTGATGAAACACATAATAATACCCAAGATCCAACTGGGTTGTTGAGATTTGGATGGGATCCAAACCATCCTTTAAACCATACCAGGGCGAAAAGAGCAAGATTAAAGAGAACACCCAAAAGTGTTTCACACCGGCTCAAGGTACAATCCAACTTGGTTATGACACTGATAGCAATCCAAATTTTCCTGAACCGTCCATACCCGAACATTGCATCACAATCTATTCTTCCTGCACATAAAAATGCCACATGTTAACCCCTTCTAAATAAAACTCAAAATACCATGAAACAATGAGTCCCCTATATTAGTAAGTAGGCAGCCGATAGGGCATAGTTTGATTTTATACAAGGATGCTCATGAAAGGAAACTTCAAGTGACAGTGAGTGAGTTGTTTGAGATTGTAGCTGATGGTGCAATATCCAGTCTTAAAGGTAGTTAGCAAAGGAGTAAATGTGTAAGAAAATCAAATTGTACACAACAAACAATTCACAATGTTATTTTGCATAATGCCTTAAGTTTGAAGACACAAATCTGATTGTATCTTGATGAAAGTAGTGACCTTAATGGTCAATCACTGGCAACCATGATTTTAAAACATGGTATTGTGCTTATGGAGGCAACATTTTAAGCAAGGCGGTGAGTGGTGGTTTGGAACAATGGCAGGTATGAAGGACTTGCTTTATATGCATACTATGCAATCTAGCTTAAGACAACGTTCTTAGAAGAGATTGAAGGTGGATTAGGGAACTCAAGGGTTACCATGATAAATATTAAAGAAAATACTAAGATCTATTTAAAAGCCACTATCATGAAGATATCAAAGATGTCAAATGTAAAACCCTAGCAACTGGAGCAATGAACACAGTGTGAAAGAGGACAGTGTGCTAGGGCAAATTTAGGAGATCTCTATATGCATACTATGCAGTCTAGCTTAAGACAACATTCTTAGAAGAGATTGAAGGTGGATTAGGGAACTCAAGGGTTACCATGATAAAGATTAAAGCAAAGACTAAGATCTATTTAAAAGCTACTATCATGAAGATATTAAAGATGTCAAATGCAAAACCCTAGCAGCTGGAGTAATGAACATAGTGTGAAAGAGGATAGTGTCCTAGGGCAGATTTAGGAGATCTCCACATTATCTAATCACAAGAAAATACATCATTTAAAAAAAATAAAATTTAAAGTAATTATTCTAAACCCTATATAGGACACATCCATACTTCAAAAGCATCTAATTTATTTTTTAAAATTAAAAGAAGTCATTCTAAACCCTATATAGGATACATTGATACTTCAAAAGCATCTATAGGAATTTGAGATTATGCAAACATATGCCAATTAAATACTTGGATTACAAACAGTAGCGTGAACATTGTAGCCCTTGTTGATCAGAGCTGGAATTGATAAACAACAATGAATCCTATGCCTACTATCAAGCACATCTCCTTACCATTCTCTATCATTCTTTACTGAAACACTTCTCCATTTTGGCGAGCTACGCCTAAAAATAAGGTTTCAACAAAGGTTTTATTGTATGTTTATTAAAATGAAAACTCCATTCTGGGGGGCTATGCTTGAAAATAAGATTTCGACGAAATTTTTAGAGTATGTTTATTAGAGTTTTAGAGTATTTTGGTGGGCTATATTCTTGATTCAAATGGATTGTGATTGATGTGATTTTCTGCCATGATTATCGTACTACCACCATATCTTATTATACCCTTTGCGGTATGGCTGTGTTTTTCCCTTCCCTTCTACTATTTACCGTACTACCTCCTTGCTCAAGGCTTCTTGTTGCGGGGTTGCGGTGTATACCGCATATGTTGCTCACCTTCTCGACGGTATAGCAGTGTATGCTTTTGATCATTACCTAAAGAGTGTCGATGAGACAATCTTCTTTGTCTTACTGATATCCCAATGTCTCATCAACATTAGATCTTATGTTCCTCTGATGTTGGTTTTCGGTGTTGATGAGACAAGTTAATATCTCTTGCCGATATGCCACTGTCTCATGGATATTTTCCTTCAACGTTATTTATTTATATATCGGTGTAACTCTGCCATGTCGGGGAGTCTCATGATTATCGTTGCGGTATGGTAGTGTTTTTCCCTTCCCTTATGTTGTTTACCGCACTACCGTCTTGCTCAAGGCTTCTTGCTGCGGAGTTGCAATGTATACTGCTCTACCACATATGTTTCTCACCTTCTCGGGGGTATAGCAGTGTATGCTTTTGATCATTACCTGAACAATGTCGATGAGATAATCTTCTTTCTCTTACTGATATCTCAATGTCTCATCGTCATTAGATCTTATGTTCCTTTGATGTTGGTTGTCGGTGTCAATGAGACAAGTTAATATCTCTTGCCAATATGCCACTGTCTCATCGATATTTTCCTTCAGTGGTATTTCTTTATATATCGGTGTAACTCTGCCATGTCAGGGAGACTCATGATTATCCCTATGGTATGGCGATGTTCTTCCCTTCTCTTCAACTATTTATAGCACTACCACCTTGCTCAAGGATTCTTGTTGCAGGGTTGCAGTGTATACCTCTCTACCGCATATATTGCTCACCTTCCCGACAATCTAGCGGTGTATGTTTTTTATCATTACTTGAAGAGTGTCGATCAGACAATCTTATTTGTCTTACCGATATCTCAATGTCTCATCATCATTAATTTGTTATATCCAAGAGTTGTGTTTCATCGAGCACTTGTAGATATACCTTGTCGATGTGACGTAAGTGATTATCTCCTCCATATGCCCGTAGCTTGTTGACATTTCATTTTTTTACATAGTCGATGAGATATATAAATAAGCCTCTTCGACATAGGGGTGTGATGTGGTATAAATGAAATTACTTTCAACTTCCTAATCGCTCCTGCAACATCGACACATTGCCACCATACATACTATTCAAGACAACTGCTGTCATCTTCGAAGTCTTCCTTCAATCTGCATCTCTTAGCTTTCGGTCTCCACAGTCGTTCCATATCCTCCAAACTGCCTGCCACCTCTATGCTGCTCAAAGGCTGAGCCACACATTGCTCAACATAAAGGTCAAGCTCACACATGATGTGGTTGCGGCGAAAGAATGTAAGCCTTTTGGGACTGTCACAAAGAACCCGTCCCATAACCAACAATGGTTCTTTTAACACAGTCCACAAATAACGGCCTCCTCAAAACTAAACTGCATTAACAATCTGCAAAACACTAAACTAGGAAAGACAGAGACACGACGGGAAAGGCAACTTCTCATAATAACATTCCAAATATTAACACTTGCAAAAATATTCCCGATTTTATTTTTTGCTCTTGTTACTCTCTTTACTATTCCCCTCGTAGATGCACTCTATCTTTCCTCTCTCTCTCTCCTGTATTCGGTTACATGTCATCTCTTTATAGAGATTCTAGGGTAGTTAAACAAACTGTTCACTATCCTCGTATTCGGTTACAACTGTTATTTAATATTTTTTTTATATGGAAATATCTATTACAAATTTAAATACTTAACCATTTAACATGGTCCCACGTCATAGATTTCAAGAGTTGAGGTGCTCCCGCACCATTAATCCTTGAAAGGCCTTGCATGTATATGTTTTTATATTGATGCTCCTTTTTAAGAAGTCTTTAGTAATAGTTGGGGTTTCAATGAAAGCATTTATTTTTAATCTGCCATTAAGCTTGCAAGGATCTATTATAGAAAGAAAGAAAATGCGAGAGAAGGTAGTGAAAATGAAATAAGCTCTACAAGTCTCGATCTCTTGACCTTTGGACACAAATATGTGGTCAAATACTTTTGTTCCAAAAGGTTCAATTTTATGTGATTCTTTTTTGCTTTTTCTTCTTGGGTTTTAGAGGAGCCTGATCTTAATTTTGGTGCTTGAGTATTTTGTGTTTTTATTGGGTTTTGAATTTATATCCATTTTGACTGTTGAGAATTTGGGTTTTTGTTTGCGAAGGATTCATGCTTTTTGTGATTATAAGGGAAGGAGGAGGAGGGGGTTGTAGAAACAAGAAACCTAGACTAATTGTAATGAATATGATATTTTTTTTTTGCAAGAGCAGCTTGAGGTGAGGTTGGTGGTCATATAAATGAAAAGAGGAAGGGAGGAGAGCTACATGGGGGCTACTTAAGTGAAGCGCCCTTCTACATCTAGAGGCAATCGTAAGTTCTTGTCCTTATCCTTGTTAATTCAAAGCTAATTGTTTATCATCATATGTTTTTGAGAACTCCATAAAAACCAAGCTCTCTAAATGGTATATCAAACTCTAGTTCAAAATATTTTAGATGAGGCTGCTCCTATAGCTCTCTTACTCGCTTGAAAAATCTTTAAGGAGGAGCAACAGGAGGACGAGGATATGTTTATGCCTTAGTATTTCATGGATTTGATGGAATTGTGATTAATTTTCGTTGCAGCGGATTGACGAAGGTTCAAAGTTTTTTGAACAACGAATTTTTGTGCTTCAAAACAAGGTCTGTGGTGCTCATCTTGGTTCACAATTTACTTTTGTTTTTTATTTTCTTTTGTATTATATTGCAATGCCCTCTGTTTGTTTGTGGAAAGTGCTTAGTGCAAAGGCTAGTCTATTTAAGCCTTGAAAGGCCTTGCATGTATATGTTTTAAATTGATGCTCCTTTTTAAGAAGGCTTTAGTAATAGTTGGGGTTTCAATGATTTTTTTTTTTTTTAATCTGCCATTAAGCTTGCAAGGATCTGTTAAAGAAAGAAGAAAAATGCGAGAGAAGGTAGTGAAAATGAAATAAGCTCCGCGAGTCTCGATCTCTTGACCTCTGGACACAAATATGTGGTCAAATACTTTTGTTCTAGAAGCTTCAATTTTATGTGATTCTTTTTTGCTTTTTCTTCTTGGGTTTTAGACGAGCTTGATCTTAATTTTGGTGTTTGAGTATTTTGTGTTTTTATTGGGTTTGTTTTTTTGGGTTTTGAATTTATATCCATTTTGGCTGTTGAGAATTTGGGGTTTTGTCTGTGAAGGATTCATGCTTTTTGTGATTGTAAGGGAAGGAGGAGGAGGGGTTGTAGAAACAAGAAACCTAGACTAATTGTAATGAATATGATATTTTTCTTTTTGCAAGAGCAACTTGAGGTGAGACCGGTGGTCATATAAATGAAGAGAGGAAGGGAGGAGAGCTACATGGGGGGTGCTCAAGTGAAGCGCCCTTCTACATCTAGAGGCTATCGTAAGTTCTTGTCCTTATCCTTGTTAATTCAAAGCTAATTATTTTATCATCGTATCTTTTTGAGAACTCCATGAAAACCAAGCTCTCTAAATGGTATATCAAACTCTAGTTCAAAATCTTTTAGATGAGGCTGCTCCCATAACTCTCTTACTCGCTTAACAAATCTTTAAGGAGGAGGAGCAACAGGAGGACAAGGATATGTTTATGCCTTAGTATTTCATGGATTTGATGGAATTGTGATTAATTTTCATTACAACAGATCGACGAAGGTTCAATTTTTTTTGAAAAACGGATTTTTGTGCTTCAAAACAAGGTCTATGGTGCTCATCTTGGTTCACAATTTACTTTTTTATTTTATTTTATTTTGTATTATATTGCAATGCCCTCTATTTGTTTGTGGAAAGTGTTTAGTGTAGAGGCTAGTCTATTTAAGCCTTGAAAGGCCTTGCATGTATATGTTTTAAATTGATGCTCCTTTTTAAGAAGGCTTTAGTAATAGTTGGGGTTTCAATGAAAGAATTTTTTTTTAATCTGCCATTAAGCTTGCAAGGATCTGTTAAAGAAAGAAAAAAATGTGAGAGAAGGTATTGAAAATGAAATAAGCTCCGCGAGTCTTGATCTCTTGACCTCTGGACACAAAGATGTGGTTGAATACTTTTGTTCCAAAAGCTTCAATTTTATGTGATTCTTTTTTGCTTTTTCTTCTTGGGTTTTAGAGGAGCCCGATCTTAATTTTGGTGTTTGAGTATTTTGTGTTTTTATTGGGTTTTGAATTTATATCCATTTTGACTGTTGAGAATTTGGGGTTTTGTCTGTGAAGGATTCAGGCTTTTTTTGATTGTAAGGGAAGGAGGAATAGGGGTTGTAGAAACAAGAAACCTACACTAATTGTAATGAATATGATTTTTTTTTTTGTAAGAGCAGCTTGAGGTGAGACTGGTGATCATATAAATGAAGAGAGGAACGGAGGAGAGCTACATGGGGGCTGCTCAAGTGAAGCACCCTTCTTCATCTAGAGGCTATTGTAAGTTCTTGTCCTTATCTTTGTTAATTCAAAGCTAATTGTTTTATCATCATATCTCCATGAAAAACAAGCTCTCTAAATGGTATATTAAACTCTAGTTCAAAATCTTTTAGATGAGGCTGCTCCCATAGCTCTCTTACTCGCTTGACAAATCTTTAAGGAGGAGGAGCAACAGGAGGACGAGGATATGTTTATGCCTTAGTATTTCATGGATTTGATGGAATTGTGATTAATTTTCACTACAGCAGATCAACGAAGGTTCAATTTTTTTTTAAAAACAGATTTTTGTGCTTCAAAACAAGGTCTGTGGTGCTCATCTTGGTTCACAATTTACTTTTGTTTTTTATTTCCTTTTGTATTATATTGTAATGCCCTCTGTTCATTTGTGGAAAGTGTTTAGTGCAGAGGCTAGTCTATTTAAGCCTTGAAATTCCTTGCATGTATATGTTTTAAATTGATGCTCCATTTTAAGAAGGCTTTAGTAATAGTTGGGGTTTCAATGAAAGCATTTATTTTTAATTTGTCATTAAGCTTGCAAGGATCTGTTAAAGAAAGAAGAAAAATGCGAGAGAAGGTAGTGAAAATGAAATAAGCTCCACGAGTCTCGAACTCTTGACCTCTGGACACAAATATGTGGTCAAATACTTTTGTTCTAGAAGCTTCAATTTTATGTGATTCTTTTTGCTTTTTCTTCTTGGGTTTTAGAGGAGCCTGATCTTAATTTTGGTGTTTGAGTATTTTGTGTTTTTATTGGGTTTGTTTTTTTGGGTTTTGAATTTATATCCATTTTGACTGTTGAGAATTTGGGGTTTTGTCTGTGAAGGATTCATGCTTTTTGTGATTGTAAGGGAAGGAGCACGAGGGGGTTGTAGAAATAAGAAACCTAGACTAATTGTAATGAATATGATATTTTTTTTTTGCAAGAGCAGCTTGAGGTGAGACTGGTGGTCATATAAATGAAGAGAGGAAGGGAGGAGAGCTACATGGGGAGGTGCTCAAGTGAAGCACCCTTCTACATCTAGAGGCAATCATAAGTTCTTGTCCTTATCCTTGTTAATTCAAAGCTAATTTTTTTATCATCATATGTTTTTGAGAAAACTGTTAAAGGAATTTAATCCCTAGTTACTATGTATGCTTGTATTTTAGTGGGGAGACTATATCTCTATTTTTTTTTTTGAATACCTTAAAATGAGTGCGTACATTATCGATAGCATGATCTTAATCGCGGGATATAATCAGTCTATAGTTTTAGCATCTTTCCTTTTTTACATGTTTCGTGTTTCTGCAGTCCATGATTATGTAATCTAATCTTTTAGATGAGGCTGGTCCCATAGCTCTCTTACATGTTTTGTGTTTCTGTAGTAATGTCCCTCTCTTGTTGTTCTTCCTCAATTTCATCAAGATCATACATTGACCTTCTTGCCCCTCCTAAAGTTTGGACCACATCCATTACCTCCACATAAAATTGGACATCCTTGGTCTTCTTGGTTCCGACGCCATGATATGGTTATGCAAATGAAAATGAAGCAAAGTAATCATCTCCTTCTCCGTTGGCTAGAAGAATGCATGCTTAATGTTTTGATACGTGATATCAGCTCTCTCTTCTACTCTCGTGGTTGAATATCAAAATCCATTATGGTGGGCCTCCAGAGTTCCACTCATCTTTCTTCCTCTTCCACCAAATGTTGGCTTGATCCACACGTCTTCCAGCCTAATGAAGCAAAGTTATCATCTGCTTCTCCGTTGGTTGGAAGAATGCATGTTTAATGTTTTGATACGTGATATCAACTCTCTTATACTCTCATGGTTGAATATCGAAATCCATTACGATGGGCCTCCAGAGTTCCAGTCATCTTTCTTCCTCTTCCACCAAATGTTGGCCTGATCCACACGTCTGCCAGCCTAATGAAGCAAAGTAATCATCTCCTAGTCCGCTGGCTGGAAGAATGCATGCTTAATGTTTTGATACGTGATACCAGCTCTCTATTCTGCTCTCATGGTTGAATAGTGAAATCCATTATGGTGGGCCTCCAAAGTTCCAAAAATATTTCTTCCTCTTCCACCAAATGTTGGCCTGATCCACACGTCTGCCAGCCTAATGAAGCAAAGTAATCATCTCCTTCTTCGCTGGCTAGAAGAATGCATGCTTAATGTTTTGATACGTGATATCATCTCTCTCTTCTGATATCATGGTTGAATACCAAAATTCATTATGGTGGGACTCCAGAGTTCCAGTCATCTTTCTTCCTCTTCCACCAAACGCTGCTGATCCACAAGTCTGCCAGCCTAATTGGCTTTGTTTTTGAAAGCCGAAGTTTCTCTTGACTCACCAGTATTAGCTATAACTTTTTTAAAATTTTAATATGGTATGTGCACTTTGATATGATGTAATGTGATTATGGTTTCATCTCATATGTTGTAATATTAGATATATAACACATAAATAAATTATTGCATGAAATAAATAATAACTTTTCATTTTAAATTTTTTTTTTGCAGAACACAGGTCTTCCAAAAGATCAAGATGATCCTCAACATGATATAGATCCATAAATATTGGTTATGCTGGTACAGATCACATGGCAGAGGATGATGATGATGTAGATATGGAAGACACCTAGGCCGATGACAATGATGATGATGAGACAGTTGGTGATAGTAACCAATGACATTCATGATCATATAGACTACATCATGGATCATTGTTGATATATCGTTATGGTGACTCTTTTCATGGTTACTATCATATGTATCATTTTCACTACCTATAGTACTATATTGTTGAGTTGTATCATATTGGCATGTATCATTTTCGACACTATATCATTTGGACATGTGTCATCTTGACTTGTATCAATTTGAGTTACATAGTTTATCAATTTTATTTATATCATTTGTACATGTATCATTTTCACTTATGTTGACTGTTGGACATGTATCATTTTGACATATTTTTGATGTACTGGCATATTGGACTGCCACTTGTTTTAGTTATATATGATGATGATATTATCAGTATTGACTTGTCAATTTATATATATTAAAAGTGGTCGATGATTTTTGGATGGATATTTATTAAGTATAATGATTTTAATTTACTGCTCAGGATGGATGTTGTCAAATTCAATTAAATTATAAATATTTGACTCACTTGTTTTAATTATAGATGATGATCATGTTACAATAATTATATTGTTATTTAATCATATGACTTAAATAATTAAATTACTTACTCTATAATCATATGACTTATTTAAGAGGCACGATATATTTAACTAATCAAATTGAAATAAAACATATTAAATTAATAAATGGAAGCAAAACAAGAAGCATTATTAGAAGCAAAAAAGGAAGCAACAATGGAAGCCAAACTAGAAGCAATATTGAAATCAAAATTGGAAGTGAAATTGGAAGCAAACCTCGAAGCAAAAATAGAAGCAAAAATAGAAGCAAAATTGGAAGCAAACTTGGAAGCAAAATCGAAAGCAAACATGGAAGAAAAATTAGAAGCAAAACTGGAAGCAAACTTGGAAGAAAAACTAGAAGCAAAACTAGAAGCAAAATATGAAGCAAAACTGGAAGGAAAATTGGAAGAAAAATTAGAAGCAAACCTAGAGGCAAAACTAGAAGCAATATTGGAAGCAAACCTGGTGGCAAAACTGGAAGCAAAACTGGACGTCAAATTGGAAGCAAAACTAGAAGCAAAAATGAGAGTAGACATGGAAGTAAATCGAAGCCAAATTGGGTGCCCATTTTGGCACAATTTCTGACGCTACTACCCAATGCAATTTTAGGCGCCAAATATGACTCTAAATCTGACGTCAAGCTGACCATGCCTATTTGCGCCGAGTTGGGCGCCAACCAAATTGTTCAATTCATGCACTCAAATACACTAAATTTCAACACAAAAGTCGGTGCTAATTTCCTGTTGTGTGGTTGTGGATACTGATTGAAGGGACCATGTCAACCATGTACACGAATGTGGTAGGCATCGAAACTCCTAATTGTCTCTCATGTTCTTCGAAGGGGCCGCCTTGTATAATGTTACCATGGTTCGAAGGGGCGCACACTTTGGTCAGACTAGTGAGACTAGCTAGGATTTCTAAGCTCGTTCGGTCTTTTCCTACCATATACTTTATTTTGATGATAACCTTAGCAGCTCTAGCTAGCTTCAAGTTTTTCTCTAGGTGATTCTCCAAAGCACCCAACCCTTTGCTAAGACTAGAAGCATAATCAGAAGGGATATGGATAGCTTTACACTCGTCTATGGATGATGATGTGGGAGACACAAGAGGAGTACGAACGTAGTCAGTTTCATCAAAGAATCTTGACCTGCCCCATGACACCTACTCTTGAGTAGCAAGGCCAACTACAGGACCAAAGAAAAGGCCTGTAGAGAAACTAGAAGTGACCTTCTTCTCTATCAGAAGGTGTCATACACTTCTCCTAAAAATATACCTACAAGTCATGGACTAGATTTTGATGCTCATACACCTTCACAACACTCAGGGGTACAATGATCAGAGGGTAGAAGGGAAAAGCTTATACACCAACAAATGAGCAGACATTGATTCACGTCGGGTTCACCAAAAATGTAAGAGAGGGGGACCAACCACGTCAAGGCCTCAGGTTATGGAGGCTCAAGAGCAAAAGGCTGCCCTAACTTACCTTAGCTTAAAGGAGAGTTAGGAAACACAAGATCAAAATAATGAGGACTATAAGGTTCTTTGATCACTCTACAGACTTGAGACTCAAAATGGGGCTAGGCGAGTCAGTTTTTGAGGTCAACACTGTGCCTCAGGGAGCTCTCTACAGGAGGATGAAAGCGTGGCTTCGAGACAACAACACTATGCACTGGCGTCTCTCAGGTGCGTTGTCATCCGTATGACCAAAGGACTAAAGAGACAAGGTTAAACACAGAAAAATATACTAACAACCTATCTAGTTACTTTCAAAAGGCCAAAACAACACTATGACCTAGGAAAAGTAAGCATGATTGTGATAAAGTAAATACACAAGAGTGAGGATGTCAAGAATGATCTCACAAAGGTGCTCGTTCACCAGCTAGCTCCAAGAATACTTCCACCTACACACAAGAGAGAGGAAAATCGTTGGAGGCTATATAGGGGTTTGCCTCAGTCATACCCCCATTTTGGTGTTCCCACCTCCATGGATAACCAAGATAACGATAATGGAGAAAAGTATGATAAAGAAAGAAGTGAAGTAAATAACACAAAAGAACTACAAAACAGTGTTATGCTACCCAACCAAATCGTAGAGGAGAGGAGTAGAAAGCTTACCACCTCCACCAAGAGCTCACTAGCCAATGAAGGAGAAAAATGAGAGGACTCAAGCCTCTGCTGCAATGGTGTTTGTTCCACACTTTCTCTATAGAGTTGATGAAGTGTTGTTGTTGCTGCTATGGAGTGCAAAGTGTTTCTTGAGAGTGATGGATTGAATGCTTAGAGCTTGTGAAGAGATGACTTCAATGCTTGGAGTTGTGTGTAGAAGATGAAATGGAATGAGAATGAATAGATTTGAAAGAGAGATGAAGGAAACAACCATATTTGGGTCGATTGGTCGAAGAGGGCATTACAAATTGACCTCCAATGGGAAGAGTAATGCCTCTTTAGGCTCTAGATGTAGGAATCTGCAAGGGACGTAAGCGCACCATGCCGACATCTGCACGGTGTGCGGGTCCTCAATAGTTATTGCTCTACTGGCACACAAAATATATGCCAAGTGGAATGAATGCAATAGGCTTATGTGGAATTTTGCCTTCGGATTTGGTTTCCTAAGGTGAGGATGTGTAAAAGGGGAATTTGTGTAAGGGGTGAAAATTCGCTCCTATACACCTACAAACACACAAAGATGAGAAAGATGTTTGTTTTTGGTGAATAGGGGTTTGCCTTGGTCAAACCCCATTTTGGTAATTAAACCTTGAAATAAAGTAATAATGAAAGGAAGGAACGATGAATGAACACTAGCTAGTTGCAACTCACCAAACCCTTTAATGGATGCCCTTGGGGGACTGAAGTCTAACACATCACTCCAAGGATTGGATCTTGCATGAAATGGCTTGATTGGATGCTTGATTTGACACTTGATTTGGTGCCTGAATTCTTGAAACCTACATCACAATGTTAGCTCCAAAAACATGCATGAATGTAAATAAATTTGACATGATGATCTTGATCTTGATTGTTGATGTAGAAGACTGATAAATCTACTCTTAAATGCTCTTGACAATAATCCTTTCTCTTGTGAAATTTGAATTATGTCACTTCTTAATTGTTAGCTTTGAGTTGGTAAAAAGACCTTGTATTTATAGGTAATTTTATAATTTCTCGACAATTAAACATCAAAGGCCAAAAATTGCAATTTGAATTTAGATCACAAAAATACTACCAAAAAAATATTAAAAAATAGGATCCTAAACTTAAGGAGGACCCATTCACCATTGGGTGAATGGGTCCTAGGCCCTAAACCTAGGACACACATTTTCCAAGATGTGTAATTTGATGTTTGTAATTATTTAATGTAGGTTCCCCTTTTATAAAGAAAAAATAATTAGGCTTTCAATTGCATAATTGGGTCAATTAGAGGCTTAATTAAGTTCAGTTAATTAATGAGATGCAAACATAGTGTGAAAATTTAAAGTACATTTTCCAACACTACATTAGCCTCAAATTTAGTGAGAGGATGAGCCCTATGCTCAAACTCACACTAAAGTAGACAAATAACCATCAAGAGGGGTCCAAATGTAAAAATGTTGATGGGATAGGATGACAAAGATCAAGGAGGTGGCCAAGCCCCCAGGATCAAGATCCCATAGAAAACCAACATAAGCACAAAGGAACACATGCTTGTAGCAACAACACAAGATGCACAACCATGTACTGTCAAAATTAATGCAAAAAGAAAGAAAATAAAAGATGAACTAGCTACGGTTGTGCTATTGTCCATATAAAAAATGTTCAAAAGTGAAACCTGTTGTCCATTATGCAAACAAAATATACTAACGAGGGCTAGTGAAACCTAGTGTCCACTAGGTGATCCCCAAAAGGGTGGTTGTTGGGAAAGTCACGCCAGGTCTACGGTCTCCCATATGTAAACCATACCAAAAGTTATATCTTTGATAACTTTGATAAGGTGCCATAAAAAAAATGTTCCACAAGGCTAACAAGTTGTATTATGCTAGACACTCATGAAAAAAAAAAGGCTCCACTGGCAAGCAAGTTGTATTATTCTTGTTGGCCATGAAAAAATTATAAATACAATAAGATAGGATAGTCAAAGGGGTTTTGATTAGTTCATGAAAGGTCTTTCTTTAGGGAAAATCATGCTTAATGTCACCAAGAGATGTTTAGTCGAGGATAAAAGATTCACAACTTAGGGAATGCAAGTCATAGCATTACCACTAAGAGGAATGTCATATTCCAAGAAAGGTCACACTCTTGAAAAAAATAAAACCCAATGTCACCACCAAGAAGACTCATCACCTAAAGTAAGAAGACCACACTTTGAATAAAAATTTCACACTTTCTAGGAGATGTATGCTATCATCACTAGGAAGGGTACATGCAAACAATGAATGGGGGACAATATGCCCCCACTTAAAATGTCAACATACTTGCTATGTTGGAATTTTAAGTAGAAAGAGAGGAAGAGAAGATCCTTGAAAAGAATGCACACCTCCCAAAAAAACTAGTTATCCTTGCCCCCCATGTGTAGAGACAAAGACAATTTCCAAGGACTATCATGTTGCTGCCATGAGAAATGTGGTTGCACCTAAGATTTTACCACCATGAATGACAATGAGAAAGACACATAAAGATACTAATGCCACATAGTGATGAGAAATGTGATAGGATGAAAATCAATATCAATTAGATGAAATAGGTGCATCAAAACAAGGAAGAGCACCACAATGCTTAAGATGTTGAATTTTATTACTCAAATCCTTATATTCATTAGTAGAATGACCATGAACTCGATGATATGCACAAAATGAGCTTTTACTGTAGAATTTATTTCATGTCCTTGGAGGGAGAGATATCAATTGATCATGGAGAAGCCTTGACAAGGTATCCTCTTGATCAATAGTAGAATATGTCCCTTTCTTTTGTGACAAAGATATTTCTTGCTTAGTACAAGGTGTCATACATATACAAGACTTTCTAGATTACGAGATTTTATACACTCCTTTAAAGGAGGGCATGAAATATAATGCACCCCAATCATCACTAAGACATGTGTTTGGAGATGAAGCAATATGTGTCCTAGGAGTGTTTTGTGTGATGACATTGATATAAAGCGAAGGTTTATTTGATGCTTTTGTTTCTTTATAATGACAATGACCAAGACCACTAGTTTTTTCTTGTGTGTAGGGATCTATAGGGACACATATACCTTGTTTACTAGCACCACATCCTTTTCCATCATAGCCAAGTTGTTTCAAAAGTTTGTAACCTCTTCCATAAATTTTTTCCATTTCTTTTAAATTTGGTGGTTTCTCATGACCACACTCATCATATGTGGATGTATAATTTGTCTTTTATTCTTCTTTGCTAAAAGTTGCGGACTCACATATTTTTGATGACTCATCTTGTGTTGATATTATGGTAGATTCTTTATCTTTTCCTAGTTTGCGTGTAATCTTGTATTCTCCCATGAATGTAGGAGTAAAATCCAATGAACCCCAATCATAGTCTAATAGATTTGTGACTTACTTCCTCTTGCATGGGTTTTACTTTTGAAGTTGGTAGAAATGCTTTCAAAGGACTTTACTTATCTTTCTTAGTGTGTAAACTAGTTGAAGGCCAACCTTGATTGTATAGACCGTGTTATTATAGACATACTTCATTAAATGATGAAGAGTTGAAGGTACCCCATTCATCTCATGGATCCGTGGTCTACCCAAAAGAAGATTTTATAAGAGATCTTGAGGCATGAAATGGATAGGAGTTTGCAATGTGACCTTTCCAACTCTAGTAGGCAAGATTATCACACCAAGTGGTTGTTTTCCCACATTATCAAATCCATGAATAGATAAAGAATCAGGTTCAATCATAGTCTTCTCCATTCCAATCTTGTCTACAAGGTTCACACTACACAAATTAAGAGCCAAACCATTTTAAAAAATCCCACTAGGAGGGTGTTGTAAAGCATTCTATGATAGTTAGGTGAAGCTTGAAAAAATCCCACAAGGATATCTTAGCAAGAGTGTTGCGAAGTTGTTCTACAAGGTCATATTCTTTACCACTATGCTATGAGATATTAGGTATGGGTGGGAGCTATGGTTGAGGTAATGGAATGGATGTTGGATTTTAGCTTGGTTGCTGATTGTTTCAAGTGTTATATGTATGAGCAACAATATTATAACTTAGTTGTTACAAAACATTGTTACTAGTGAGTTGTCTTGCAAAATTTAAGATATGTCTAGGGGGTTTATGTTGAGGTGGTCTTATGATAAGAAGTGGCACAAGAGATGACTTGGGAGGTCCAATAATTAAAGGACTCTTATGAGGTCCAAGAATTAAAGGAGACTTAGGAGGCCCAATAATCAAGGGAGATCTAATGTTCAAAACCTCAACATACTTATCCTCATTTTGATGATCTTCTAGCAAGGGGAAGTCTAATGTCACCTTATCATCTTCATATAAGGAAGCCACATTAATATTGTTTGAAATAAATGTATCAATGCTATAATCCCCTTGCTCTATGATATCTTCCCTAGTAAGAGAGTTTTTAGGAGAGGAACAAACAAGAATTTCATGACATTCAATGGTTGGGTCTTCTACGATATCTCCATCACAAGTAGGGAAGGTGTCTAGAGAAGAAAAAATATGATTTTCTTGATTATCAATGATTGTATCCTCTTGTTCAATCATTCCTTCCCAAATGGGAGAAGAGAAACAAATAGGATTATCATGGCTCTCAGTGATGGGTTCCTCTAACACCAAAATATCTTCTTCACAAATATGAGAGATATTGGGAGAAGAACAAACTTGATTGTCATGATTTTTCAATATTGTATTCTCTTTCACTAAGTTAGTTTCAAACATAGGAGAGGGATCAATGAAAAACAAGAAAAGAGGGGAAATAACTTCATATTTATGTGCCTGTAACAACAATTTCCTAGAGTATTCAACAAGATCTGAAAATAAAACGAGAAGTATGATAACTAGAGATTTTTGCATTGAGAACATGATGTAATAATTATTCTACAGATCTGAAATGCAACAATTTTTCCCAATTTGTAATTCCTAAACTAAATGGATTATTAGACCTAATGCATAAAATAGAAATTCCTAAAGAAATTGACAAATTGAAGCAGTAATTTACCAATGGATTCATGAAGTGTTGAGGACTACAAAAATGCCCAGAAAATTTGGTTTTGATGTGCCCTCAAGGACTCATTTTCCCTAGGGAAAATGGGTCCTTGTACATGGTTTTTAAAAATAAAAAATGAAAATTTTGAGTTATTGTTTGTGTTCTTTGTTCCCGGTTGCAAACTATGGTTTTTGTGACAAAATTTTCCATATTTTGGTGTCTTAATGCAAATGAAATTAGTGATAAATGATGAACAAAGTGACACTTTTTGGATGCAATTTAAACTAAATTTATTGATGTAAATGACTGAAAATACATTAATATGAAATTACTATGCAAAATCAATGTAATGTGCATGCAAGTTTTTTGGATTTTTCAGATTTTAAACAATGCAAAATGCAAATTTAACACCCCAAATGAGATGTAAACTAATGCAATTTTAGAAACCCTAAATAGAATGCAATTTCAATGCAAAAAATTCCAAATCCTAGATATAGGGTTTTAATGACATCTAAATCAGAAAGTTTATAGTGCAAGACTATCAAGTTCACCAAAATGAAACACCAAAAAATAGGGTTATCAAAATGAGATGATTGGATATATGGTGCACTGATCTTTCTTATTTCATTATGGAAAAGGGATCCCCAAAGGTAGGATTGAATTTGAACCCTTAGGCGAGTCAACCCTATTGGAGATCTTTTTTTTTTGTTATGACAAGATGGGGTAAATATGCCTGAAATGCACTTTTGGGAGAAAAACTAAAAATACTAAATGAACTCAATTATGTAATGTGAAATTTGAGTCATCAATTTAAAGCATAACAAAATCAAAATTAGTAGAATTTTGGCATATCTGAGAAGGGTAAGACACCATGCACCTATCACCAAAATTTGTTCTTGAGTGTCCTCCTGGGACAAATTCACCCTAGGGTGAATGGGTCTTGCTACAGGGGTCCAAAATATGATTTCACTGTCCTTTGCTCTTGGATCTACACTCTTGATTTCTCTGGATCTCACTATCAAAAATTCAGAAATAATTTATGCAAGTAAGACTTTGTGCCTTCATAAATTTGATGACAACTTTGCAAAATTGCACTTTTGATCAATCTCTAGTCCTTCACCTATAAACTCGTAAACACATAAAGAGGAGAAAAATGTTTGTTTTTGGTGAATAGGTATTTGCCTTGGTAAAACCCTACTTTTGTAATTAAACCTTGAAATGAAGTGATAATGAAAGGAAGTAATGATGAATGAACACTAGCTTGTTGCAACTCACCAACCCCTTTAATGGCTGCCATTGGAGGACTGAAGTCTAACACATCACTCCAAGGATTGGATCTTGCATGAAATGGATTGATTGGATGCTTGATTTGACACTTGATTCAAATGATGCTTGAATGCTTGAAACCTACATCACAATGTTAGCACCAAAAACATGCATGAATGCAAATAAATTTGACATGATGATCTTGATCTTAATTGTTGATGTAAAAGACTGATAAATCTGCTCTTGAATGCTCTTGACAATAATATTTGCTCTTGTAAAATTTGAATTATGCCACTTCTTAATTGTTAGCTTTGAATTGATAAAAATACCTTATATTTATAGGTAATTCTCTAATTCCCCAATAATTAAACATCAAAGGTGAAAAAATGCAATTTGAATTTAGATCATAAAAATACTACCAAAAACATATTAAAAAATGGGATCCCAAACTTAAGGAGGGCCCATTCGCCCTTGGGAAAAAGGGTCCTAGGCCCTAAACCTAGGACACACATTTTCCAAGATGTGTAATTTGATGTTTGCAATTGTTTAGTATAGGTCCCCTTTCGGAAAATGAAATCAATTAGGCTTTTAAATGCATAATTGGGTCGATTAGAGGCTTAATTAAGCCCAATTAATTAAGGGAATGCAAACTATAAGAGACCCACACTTCCTTAATCCAAAAATTCACTATTTTATTTTTACAAAGTAAATCTCTTAATGTCTTGCTCAATTAGTTGTATACTCAAGAACTTCTATCCATACGGGATATGCATCGATCCATCCAAGATAGGAATCTTACCATATGGGTTAGATTAATGTCCATATAGGACCAAGACTCATCTATCCATCCGAGAGAGGCATCTAACCATTCGGGTTAGGTTGATGTCCATACTAGACCAATATTTATCTATCCAAATAAGGTAGACATCTAACCACATGGGTTAGAAAATGCTCTGGCCAAAGACTTAGACTCATCGGGACTATCCGGGTCCTCAACCACTCTAAAAAAACTACACTCCCCTACTAGGAGTGCACCGAGGTCAACGTCCTTAGGAGTATGTGAGATAATAATAAAATCTTGAGTCTTGCATAAAAATTTGGCCTAAAGCCTTGAGAAATCAAGCGAATCCATCCGAGATTCCTTTTGAGTATAACAAGTAATTTCCAACTTCAATTTTAATATTTATTTATCTTTCTTTAACTCAAGGTATCTTAGAAAGACCAACAAGGAAAACACCCTTAACCAATCCTAAATCCCCATCCCGAGCACTTGCATACTAGGGATAACTTCGTCCCTAGACTTCCTACATATATTGTTTCAACATGGGATCAAGGCGTATAATACGTAGTTTTATTTTCTAATCTATTGTTTGATGTAAATTGTTTTGTGGGTACGCAACCCTTTCTAGGGCCATTGCCCTAGACAGTTTCTCTTCAGTTGCTACCCACATAAGAGAGAATATAAAACATAAGGATTCATGGTGATATTTTGCTTGTTTCCTAATTCATCTATGTCCTAAATTCCTATAAGTCACGCCACCTTTGCCCGTTAAATAAAAAATCATCAAAGATAAAAGAATTAAAAAGTCAATTCACATGCCCAAACCTTATTGGGATTTTCTATGATTTTCACTAACGGATGTAAATCCATTATAGTATTATCTTTTTAGATTATCGATCCAAGAGGGATTTCCCACCCCTTGGATTTTAACTCCAAAAATGCGCCTTATTGCTCCCCGATGATTTATAGGGACGATGCCACAAACGTCGTTGTTGCAGCTTTATTAGGCTATTAAGTGCAGTAACTCAAGTGCGATGACATTACCCATAAACGTGAGCCAGAGACACCGGTAATATCGAACACTGCTAGTTTTTTGTTTTCCTCATCTTATTTAAGTTTTCTATCTAAGAAGGAAATTAAATACATTATCAACACTAAGAAAAGTAGCTTGTGCACATAAACTAAATGGCAATATAAAAAACTTTATACCTTCTTGCTAAGGAAGTAAAATTAAATGAACTTACTAAAAAAAAAACTATTTATTCAAAGTACATTTTCTAGAAAGAAGTATTGCATCTACTTACATCCCATGAAAGTAATTTTTTTTGTAACAACTAATTGAATCATCAAAATACTCAAATCTATTTGTGAAATAAAAACACTTATACATAATTTTAAATTCTTCAAGATGGGTGATCTAATTTAGAGATGGTATGAATCTAATTGTATTGCAATGTTAGTATTTCCTAGAAAAGAAACTTGAATCTATTTGCATAATCTGTCATAGAGTAATCTAATTAAAGTAGTTTTGATTTAAATTGCATAACACTAATATTTTCAAGATAAATATCCATCTAAGAAAGCATAAATAATTCCAACTCAAGGAGACTTCATGGTATAATCTATTGTTTCAAGACAAAAGGTTTATTAATTTTGATTGGATTCAAATTGCATGAATAAATAATCCAACTAAAGAAGACTTGATTTTAATTGCATAATTTATTTCACTAATGTCTTAAGATAGATAAACCAATACAATGTCTTAATCTAATAAGAGTTTTGATTTTAATTGTATAAGTTATACTACTAATGCCTCAAGATTGATGAACTATCTAAAGTAGGTTTTCATTAATTTGCATAAGTTTATTTTTGATAATATGCTAATGATTACATAATGATTTATACACTATGATCTTGTTGTAATTAAATGAATCAACCTTGTTTTTAAAAGAATTGAATCTACTTGCATATTAAGGGAGAAAATTAATTTAAAAAATAACCATGATGTTGAAGGATTAAGTTTATTGCAAATTTGTTAAATGATAACTATGATGTTGTGTTATAAACCTTGAATCTCAAGGAAATAAATTTATTGCATGGAGAGAAAGTTTATTTGAAAAATAACAATAAATCTAAGACTCAAGTTTGTGGCATAACAAGAAAGTAATTTTATTAAAGAGATATTATTAATGTCTTAAGTTAGATGGTATTTTGTTTGCATGAATTCGATTTTACTACTTACCATTCAGTAAAACAAGGAACTTCTCATTTAATGAAACATAAATTTAAGCTTAAAATTTAATGTCTAATAATCATAATTGTTATCATAGAATTGTAATTATAGTCATAAAGTTATAGTGTTGTCATAAGATATAAATGTTGTCATTCCTCTATTTTAAAATCTTCTATAACTAGGTCCATACTCATAGTTTATCATCATTTTATGACAAAGTGAGGTATATTCTAAGTTCATTAATTATATTCAACAATAGCTAGTAATTTGTTCATTAAGTTCATTTTATGATGAAGTGAGGTATATTCTATAACTATGGTTTGGACCAAATCTTCATCATAGATGCTAGTTAATTTGTTGTCTTACTAAATTAGGGTAACATTATTAAAATTAAGTTCATAGAATTTCTTTAATAATTTGAATTCATTTAATGAATAAGCCCATGCTTTGATTGTTAATTAGACCAGATAATTTATTATTTAATCTATCCAATTGATACCCCTTTTGAAAATTCTATCAATTTATTTATTTTCAAAAGACAATCTAATTTCAAAATTAAAAAACTATTTTATTTATGACTTAACTAAATTAAAAGAATATTAATTCTTGTATATATATATGTATATATATATTATATATGTGTGTTTATATTTTCAAAATTTAACTTAAAATAATTAAATGTTATAAGGAACTTTAATATAAAAACTCATTATAAAACATATGTATTTAGATATATTTTATTTTATTAAAAAATAATCTATATTTGTAATGACATTAAAAAAATTAAAAGAAAAATTATTTCTTTGTAAATAAACATAGATAATTTTTGTTTTTTAATATATTGATTTTAAGATGAAAAAAAAGGAAAATTAATTTCATTCTAGATTTAGTTTGAAAAACCAAAGAATGGTAAGGACAATAATAATAGATTGATTCTAACTTTATTTTAAAATTTGATTTTCATAAAACAAGGATAGTAAAGAGAGTAATAGCTTGATTCTAACTAATTTCTACATTTAATTAGTTTTCTAAAAGAAAATAAAAAGAAAGGGAACTTGGATGTTGATGAAGTTGCAACAAATCTTCTTCCAAATCTTCTCCTTGTGCCTTCTTCAACTTGATTCTTCTTCCTTCAATCCTATCTAAAATCCTTCTTCAAAGTGATAGTATAAAGATAACATTCATGTTTTGTTGATGAGAGAAGAAATGATCCCAATTTATAGACTTGAGGGGAGGTAAATGAATGGCCAAGATTGAAGATTGATTCAATGGCTAGGATTGTTTGAGAAGATGGGGTTTGGATTAATAGCCTCACCTTGTGACAAGTGTCACAAGGAGAAGACTTTAAAAAATAGACCCACATGGGATGGGGAGAGGAGCCAAGGGTGCTCACACATGTGTGAGTAAACTTTGAGAGAGGTGGATATGACAAGTCCCCACACCTTCCCTAAGACCATAAAACTCATCACTCCTTTTTAAGTGACTTTTTGGGGGTTCATACTTTTCCCAAAAAGTCATATTATGTTCTCAATAAACTCTCACCCCATAGGTACTCACCTTAGGGGTTCATTTTTACCATAAGGTAAATAAAACAAGCCCAAATAACCCTATGCAAGAGAATTCTAATTTTAAAATACAAATTTTGATTTGTGAGCGCACCTTGGGTAGAGGATATGTTGAAATGTCTATGACATGTAAGAGAGAGGGTGGCTTGATAATGACATGTCTATGAGATGTAAGAGAGGGGGGGTTTGACCATATGTGCTCACACATGTGTGAGCACACATGGGGAAGCCAAATGGCTCAAAGAGGAAAGGTCACATGCATGGTGTGAACTCCCACACAAGGGTGAGTGGAGATGAGTTGTAAGGTGATAGTGACTTGTGCATCAAAGTCACATGTGAGGGAGATTAGAATGAATTTTAAATTTGAGAAAATGATAATGAAGATTAATTGATTAATTGATTATGGGGGATAGTGACATCTCCTTAATCCTGATTAATTAGATTAAATGTTGTATTATATTAATTAATGAGACTTAAGAAAGTGGCTAATTTTATTAATTAAGTATAATGATAGATTGTGCTAAATAATAATGTTTAGGATAGGATGGGGACACTTGTCATATAATGACTTAATTTTTAATCATTTTTTTTGTATTCCTTATTTTTTCATTTCTCCAACACCATGTGCTGAAATTATTAATGAAACACTTATTAATATTGTTAACTTTTATTTGTTCCTTTTTAGGAGTGTGTATTTAATAATGTAATAATTTTTTATTCTTTATTTAATTTCTACCTTCTTCACACATAAATTAATTGTATAAAACCACTTACATAATATTACCACACAAAATTATAACATATCTAAAGTTTTAACAAAAAGAGGGTCATGACATAGTGTGGAAATGTAAAGGAGTACATTTTTTGACACTACAATAGTTAAAACCCATACCATTTTAATAGATATTTGTATATGATTGCCCCTTCTAACAAGCAATATAGAGACAAACCTTAGGTTATTGATATCTCATGACACTCCTACATTATTATCAAATCCTATGACTATGCATAATGGTAAGTTTGATTATCAAGTACCTTGACAATATATTATAAGTTTTATAGTATCAAGTGTTTCATTAGCCAAGCTAACATCTATCCAAATAATACACACCATCATTACATGTTCACTAACACACAACATGGCTATATATTGTCCAAATGATCATCATCAACATCATATGATTCTATATTCGTAGTATACACATACACACTAAATTGATAACTAGTACAATAAATTAATTTAACATTCTGTTATTATAGAGGATTACCATATTATTTTTTACATATAAATATATAGATGCATCAAATATTTAGCTCTCCTCAACATTGAATGAGATATTTGTTCAACCCATTCAAATACTATCCAATCACCATATGTTACAAATTTATTCATTATGCTTGTTAATGTTTCTTTGATTCTAATTTCTTGTGGATTCATGTCCCTATTAACAAAATATTGTCTCCAAGATCATAATTATCTAGGATGTAATACATAATGCTTGAACATAATTTTTGTCTAGATAAACACACAAAGTAAAAACATTACGCATAAGAAAATTATATGGTCAAATCAAACATTACTCAATATTCTAAATTTATGATAAAAAATTGATAACATACACAATAATAAAATATGGAAACTTTCATACAATGGTATGTCACATGCATAAGCGGTAACTAGGTGAGATCATCAACAAGAATAATAGAACTTCCACCAAAATCTTATATGTCATGTGATGAAAACACCTACTTCAAATATCTCTTGATCTCAACAAACAACTTGGGGCCTATATTAATCATTTCATCGATGGGTACATATTGAATATGCTTAGACTCCTACAATGTGGCTAAAATTTGACCACTCAAAGACTATAAATTGTTAAAATGAATCTTTAAGGGTGCACAAATTGTCACGGCATGTGTGTCGAGTTGCAACACTTGGTAGTGCAAGAAGCAATAACTGACCTTTTACATTGTTGGAATTTCAATTCACACCTTTGGAATGTGGATTAAGAAACAAACAACTATGCACAGTTAGACTGCTCTTCAAATTAGGAGGGGAAGCTCCCTCTTTTCTGATTATGCTTAAAAAAAATACTAAACTAATTTCCAATCTTTTTATCTCAGCTAAGAGCACAAGGTTATAAAACTCTTTGCGTCGTAGCTGAGGTTTTTTTTGGTTTTGTAACTTCAACTACAATTAAGCCTATTCTAATAAATCTTCTAACATCTCAAGTAAATTTAGAGCAAGAGAGTTATAAGTAAACGAGGAATGATTGATTTGACACAAAAGCTTAAATAAGCTCGTATGCAGAATACACCCGAAGACTCATTGTACTCATGGGATGTAAGCTAAAATAAAGATTACTAAAGCAAAATATAAAACAAAGTGCTGAAATAGATTGAGACAAAATATTAAAGAAAAGTAGGCATGAGACTTCCTTCCTCAATTTGTAATAGTAAACAAACTTCTGAGACAACGGATTGTAGTAAATGTAGGCATACAATATGCGATCAACCAAATTATAATTGACAAAATCGAACAGACACTGAATAGAAAACTTGCAAGCAAAAGTAGGCTTAGCAATTTTGTTATCACAATCAAGGTAAAAAATAAATGGGCAAGGCTTCCTTTATTTGTGACAAATAAAGGAGTAGGAAACCCTAAAATATCCTTGTTTTTAACAATTAGTCTTGCCAACATGCAAGCTTTATTTCTAAGTCTAAACAAAAGATAACTAACAGTTAACTAGAATGCTAACATCAGTTAACTGATCTAACACTAAGGAAAGCTCCAACTATACAATAGATATTTCCAAGGAATAGATAAGCATGAGAATATAATATCAAGTTAAACTCAAAAAATACATCGAGTTAACCACTGCTTTAAGTTCTATCCTTGGAAAAATGTTACATGCCTCAACTGGTAGTTCATTCATTGAAAACTTGGGAAATCATCTCCTCCAAAAAACCATTAACTGCCTCTTCATCAGGAACACTAATACTCTTTAGAATAATATATTATCTTTGCAACATCTCTTCACCATCTACAATCAAATTTAGAAATTATTTGATCTTTTCAGCTACTTCATCAAATTTTGCAGACATGGAAACCACATGATTCATCTTCAAGGTAACAGGATCACCATTAAAAATTTCATGGACAAGGTTTTGAAACTCTGTCTGTAATTCATCGAGATCAAAGTAAGTGCCACCTTCATGTTGATATAGACAAGGAATTTGTGACACAAACGTACTTATGAACTTGAGAGCACTAGTAACATTTTGTCTATATTTAGTCAATTTTGCAAACATTCTTTTGTAGGATTTTATTTTGAAGAGGTGTTGTTCTCTCCAAGCAAAAATTTTCTTCTTGTGTTCTTCTATAGTGACTGAATCATAAACTGTTCTCAAGTCAGAAATGACAATCTCGTCTCTTGGCTTCCTTTCCACTATGTTCTACTCTGACTCTTGAATTCTTGAACGAAGATCATGGGTGTTGTACCTCAATTGGTACATCTTTGCAAGTATAAATCTACCCCTGGTGATGAATTCTTCTACCCAATCTCTTAGATGTTTCCCATATATAACCAGTTGACTCAACTAATGTTGATCTGCAAGTGACTCCAAAATATTTGGAAGCAAAGCAATGATGTGTGAAGTACCATGAAGTAGATTGGAAATGTATTATCACAACTATCAATTCTCAACCTTGAGGGTTGCCTTGTCTACTCCATCCTTGAGCACTCTCTCCTTCAGGTACCTCAAAGAGATTCACATCATCATGCTAGTTGCTTCTACCAAGATTAGCTTTGACCAATGTGAATTCATCAACCTCAATCTCATCAACGTTCTTATCTTCAGGGCAGTGTAGCAATCTCGATGGCAACCTCATTATCAACATTCTTCTCCACATGAACCTAATTCTTGAGTTTCTTCTCTATTGTGTCTTGGTAGATGTTATCAAACTCTACAAAGTCCAATTGATAGGAAGGATTTCCACTCTTTCTACTTAGGATTTTCTCAAGCCAAGATGAAAGGTCTCTACTAACTTCTCAGGGAGAATTGGTTCCAACTCCAACCACTCTTGATGGATCAATCAATGTCGAGACGCTACGAATTGGTGAATCCACATTCGAGTCTATGTGAATAGGAGAAGGTTGTGGTGATGGTGAAAGAATAAGATATAAAGAATCTACCTCAACTTGTGATATTGCCTCAATTGGAACTTTTGATGCATCTGTTGATTGTTCCTATCGATTCTCATTTTGCTTCAAGCTCTTTGTCTTTCCACTAACCTTGGTACCTTTAGGAGGATTTTTCATTTCTTTCTCTGGGTTTCAATCTAGAAGAGGGAGGTAGTGATGAATGAACCACTAGCAACTAAATGAATACCTTTCATGTCCTCTTGCTACTCAAGAATAGTATGCTATTATTGATAATCTGGCTTGTTCTTTCCTCAATTGAGGTTCTCTCTTTGTTGAACCAATCAATTGATCGAAGTTCTTGGTAATCAACCCGATCTATGACATATGTAGGAAGTAAGAATTCTCCATCATCATCTAAAAAACCCTCCAGATCTTTTGATAAGAAATCAACAATATGATGAAGAGTAAGTCTACTATAATCGCGCTTGTGCACTTCGAACTCATCTTCACAATTAACCCAAAAATATTTAATTGTAAGTTTATATGAATGATTCCGACCAAGATGAGCTTAGAAGAGACCCCAAGGGTCATATGGATGCCTTTCTTTGAAAACTTTGAGATTAAGATTTGACAGTTCATTGCTCATCAACTTAGCATCAATTATTGATTTACATCTATATATGCTCATTTCAAATGGGAAACTGATGGCAGACTTACGTCTATTACACAAAAATGTGTGCACTTAATGTACTTTCCTTAGGAACTCCATGAATGCTACCTTATCCGTTGGATATCTAGGTAGTATGACTAGATCACGTGAGAAGCCATATACTCTAATGCAGGAGAAAGTGGGAAATTGGATAAACCAATCATCCCAATCTGTCCTTGCCAATCTGGCATCTATTGAAAACCATATATGCAACTCATTGTCAGGATCTCTCACTGTATGCATCAAGAGAAGATCATTCACCCGCTTGAAATTCCACTCTAACTGTGAAAACTCTAATTATGAGTAATGTTCATACACATGTTGAACACACATAGTTCCAATGACATTCAAACCTCTAAAATTTTCTTGAAATGCCATTGGATATATGAGGTATGATATCATTTGGAATTCATGGGCTTTGAAGAAACCTATCACTTGGCGGTGAAGAGTATCGTTGATAAATGTTGGCCAGTCATAGTGTTCTCTTTTGTTGACAATCTAGGACATAATGTAGAACATCCATGGCTGAAACTTATGTGCTTTTGCTTGACTTGTGACTCGATTGAGAAAAGTAATCATGACTAAAATTTCATCCTTGAACTCACCACATCTAATGTTCTTTGGAAAAGTGTTTCACTTCTCTTTCAACCACCTTTATGCAATCCTTTTTTGGCAATGTTCCTTTTGCGCATTCCATGCCTTTTCACATTCTTCAGCTGATACAATAAAGTTATCCGCACATGGTGGAATGGAAAAACATCTCTCAATGTCTCCCGGCTTGACCCTACAAATAATACGCCCATCCATTGATTGGATTTCTTGTGAAGTTGGATTGTAATGCTTAACACAAGCTATCAAAAACTCAATGTTCTGCGTCAAAATAGGAAAATAAGCTACTGCAAGCAACCCATAATCATCAAGATTCTTGATTATAATGATGTCTACGCCTTTCAAACTATTAAGATCAACCACTGGATGTAATTGATGCAAGTCAATGTCAAATGTCTTCAAAAAATCATGAAGCAAGATCGATTTGATCTTGATTTCTATTGGAGAGAATTGCATGTCTGAAAACTTGAAGATTGACTGTGAACACGACTATGTTTGAACAAGTTCTACACAAAAGCTAAAAATAGCTTGCTGATTTTTCTTCAAAAAAAGGCAGATTTTTTCGAAAAAAATATGAGATATGGATTTTATAGATATTCATGTGCTAAATAGACCCAAATTGTCCATTTTTCGAAAAACTAAGTTTTGTTTTTTCTAAAAAACAAAGATCTTTTGAAAAGAGGGTTTCACATGCAATTTTTTTTGAAAAAAAAGTTGAGTTCTAGGTTTTGTTGACAATCTCGTTGTGAGGAGACCTAGATCATCAGATTTTCAAAAATTTGAGAATTTCTTGGACATGCAAAAAAAAAAAATTCTCTTTGAAAATTATAAATTTTTCTAATCTTCAAGAGGAGTGTAAAATATAGAGACCCAGATTGATGAAAATCGGAAAAGATGACCTCCTATTTCTGAAAAATAATGCCTTGGAAAAATAGACCCTAAAAAAGTGAGCTTTTGTGCTTCCCAATCTCAAATCCACGAAGAACACTGAAAGATATCTTTGTTTGAGCCTTCAAATCTTGATGAAAAGAAAATGGTAGCTTTCTTCTTTTGGATGTCAACCTATAAAATAATGAAAAATGGACTCCCAAAGCCTCTTAAATAAAATTTGGAAGCAAAACAAGCACTTTACTTGAAAAACCCTAAATTTAGAGCCCACATGCAAAAATATTTGTCTTTGCTTGCACCAACACTAAAAATACCTAAAAAATAGGGTGGCCAAAGCATGCATTCATGAAGATATTTAAAAAAAAAAACAACTTAAGTTGACTTGGGCACCTTCCTTGAAATAAGGCACCCAAGTTTAGTAGTGTTAGATTTTTTTTCATCATTTTTAACTTTTACTTGATGAAATGCCTTTGTTTGATCTTCGATTCTTAATGTTTGATAGATCCTTTGAATTGGCTGATAGACTCATTAAAGAGTATGATCAAATCTAAGAAGAATCTCTTAGAGGCTTAAAACCCTAAAAACTGGTTTTGAGGGCTTGAAATCCCAGGTGCCCTTGGCTGATTGAGACGCTTTTCATTGCCAGCCTTAACCATTTTTTCATGATTTTCAACTTTTCAAATTTGTCTTTCTTTGTCTCCTGTGCTTCGTTCTTCGTTTGACCTGTAATCGCCTACGTCTAATGGATCCTCTGGTCTGGCTGAGATACTCATTGGAAATCCTGAAGAATTTTGAAAAGAATGACCAGTTTTGTAAACCCTAAAAACTGCTTTAGACTGCCCAAAACCCTAGGCGCCCCTAGCTGACTGGGGCACCCATGTGTGCCAGACTTTTTTTAAAGAAAATTTGTATGATTTTCACTTTGTTCTTTTGATGCAACACCTCTGTTTGATCCAAGATTTTGGCCATTTGACAGATCCAGTGAACCTGCTGATGGATTCTTTATGAAGCTTGATCAAATTTGAGAAGAACCCCCAGAATTGCAAACCCTACATAGGAGCATGGATTGATAGGACCTAAAAAGTCTAAACCTTATTGTTGAAATAGAGCATCAATGATTACTTACCTGAATGGAATGGCTACCAACTTAATTTTGCCAACAAACTATTGACACATTTGACATCTGTGCACCCAATCATATGCGTCACGAAACATAGTTGACCATAAAAAATGTGCTCATAGGATTTTAATGTTGTAATCCTTGATGAAAAGTGGCCACCACATGCTTCATTATGAAATGCTTCGAACAAACACTATTTTTGTCCATGTTGATGTAAAAAAAAAATTCCATCAAGCCCTCATTGTATAGAATGTTATTCATGAGCACATAATTTTGTGCTTCCAACTTCAATGTTCTCTTTTGTTGTTTTCCATGTGATTTGGACATTCACCATAAGTTAAATAGTACCATATTTCAACATACTCTAGCTAGGGAAAATCAGATATAAAACTAAAACAACAAAATATGAAAACCCTAACAAGCACAATAGAGCACACACTAGCATGAAAATCAAAACAAGAAAGCAAAGCAAACCGATCTCCAAGCTAGATTTGATTTATCTCCATTGCTCTTCTCCACCTGCATGAGAATGCAATATTTCGAAGGATTGAATGATTTGATATGTTGATTGCTCATTTTCGCAGCATAACGATAAGATGAAGATAATAGAAGAAAAATAGATAGATAGATAAGAAGATTGAGAGAAATTTTGGCAGAGTGAGGATGCTAGAAGAAGATTCTCCAAATGGCCTATGAAAGGCTTGATTTATAGGAGAAGGCTGATTCGATTCAATGGTCAAGATTAAAAGTCAAATTTGTGATATGTATGGCTAGGATTAAAAGTTTATTTTAGTGTCTATGACGCACATTAAGTGGGTTATGACATGAGGCTAAAATTAGGATTTGAGGAAATAAGTGGGATTCTTTTATTTATTTTGGAAGAAAAGATGCTTATGACGCACAATGAATGGGGCTAAAAATAAGATGTGAGTGGGAATCTCATAATTTAAATAATAAAATTATTTAAATTATGTGTGCATGTGAAGAGTTGTAGTCATGTGACACATGTTGCAATGTGACAATAAGTGAGGGATTAATTCAAATATTTAATTTGAATTATTTTGAGACATGTGAAGGGGGAATTAATTAAATAAATGAGATTTATTTAATTAATTGGGAAGGTGATTAAGTGGAATACATGGGATAAGTGGGATAATGTAATGACCTAGGGTAAAATATTAGAAATGTCTTTCAAGGTCATGTATCGACTAGGTAATATTATGATATGGACAATTTCGGGTGTGTAAATTTTGCCCCTCTTTGAGATGATATTCAAGATGGTGAGATTTATGTCGAGTAACATCATTTCAAAGAAGCTAAGGTATGGATAGAGAAAAATAAGATGATGCCCCAACCACTTGAATAAGTGAGGAGTATGATGAATGAAGGAAAGGGATGATAGAAGAATATGATGATGCAAAAGATATGAAGAAATGGGATGATGATATAGGATATGATAATGATGATGATTCCCCCTTGAGAGGATAGGTGGGTTGCATAAACACGGATATGCTCTTGAAATAAATGAAATGATAAAGGAGGGATAAGATGAATGATACAAGGTAAGAAGTAGATGAAAAATAAGAATGAAACGCTATGCTGCAAAAAAGTGAGCAATCATATGTTTGATATAGCACTAGACGTTATGCACCGAGGTATAAAGGACCAAGGTGATGATGTGTCTCGTGCCCCAGCATTATACAACCTTGTCTAGATACAAAATATGAATATTAGCTGGGAGTGATTCGGATTTGATGCAAATGCAAATTGAAATGATAAAACACACAAGCATGCATGCACAAATGATACAAAAACAAACAAGGTATTGCCCCTATCAAGTTGTAAACCTATGATTAATTGATTGATTGATGATGATGATAGTGTTGTCATTGTGGGGAATGATATATCCCTAGATCAACACAAGGATGATTGATTGATTGATTTATGATGATGATAGTGTTGTCATTGTGGGGAACGATATATCCCTAGATCAACACAAGGATGATTGACTGATTGATTGGGTTTACAACAAGATTAGGATCAAGACTAAAGGATGTGATTGGATAATTTGACTTGATTGATTAGCTTGGTTGGTATGGATTAAGAATTGACTTGCATTTGGATTATTTCTTGGAATGATTGAAGATGCTAGATTCGAAGATTTGGATGATGATTGATGAATTAAATTGAGGAATAATTTACTTGGAATGATTTTGATTGATTTGATTGATGAAGAAATGATTTGATTTGATGATAATGATTAGATTGATTAGAAGAATGGGTTTGATTAGAAGAAGTGATGTGATTGATTAGAATAATAGATTTGATTAAAAAAAGTGATGTGATTAGATAATTTGATGAAGAAATTGATTTGAAGAAGTTGAATTGATGCATTGAATTGATTGGAAGAAGTGATTTGGTTTGATTTTATTGCTTGGATTTTTGTTGGCTATTTGATTTTTTTAGATTTTTGAAATGTTTAGATTTTTTTAGATTTTTAGAAATGTTTTGATTTTTTTGGATTTTTGAAATGATTTGATTTTTTTGCATTTTTTTAGGACTTTTTTGAGATGTTTTTAGATGTCAATGGATGACAATTTGGGTAGCCTTTTTGCTAGATACCAATGACAAGGGAAAACCAAGTCTAGGTGCAAGGAGATAGATGGGATTGATGGATGCAAGGGTGGGTGATAGGATAAGGGACAAAAGGCTCATGATATATGGATGGATCAAAAATGATAGGTCATAGTGAATGAAATGGATGTATGCATCATAAGAGGGCATGGATGTGATCTCCAAAGATTATGTCGCATAGGAATAACATGCCCCATTCTAGGTACAATACTTAGGATTCTTCATGACAAAACTTATGACACTAGGATAATGATAGGCTTGTTTGGAAGGATGAGGTATATCAAAAAATATCCAAAGCATGTTTCAACATTTTGCCCCATTTTTTTATCAAGATAAAAAGGAGGAAGAGAGGATGAATGGACCCGATATGATAAGTATATGGGTATGATGGATAAAGATGGTAGGTAGGATGGAAATGATATGATAAGAAATGACATGATAGGATAGATAGTGCAGATGAGACAAAGTGCCCCCAAGTGTAAGTGACATAGAAGATCAACCTACACATGATGCCTATTTGCCAGGTTTTCATTATGGTACTTATCCAGGGCGCCTGTTTACCAGGTTTTCACCATTGGGTGAAGGGATTTCTCTTTACTCTCTTTTTTTTCTTTCTTTTTTTTTGGATAGAAGGGGAATGTGGATAGGAGGGACTCAAGTGTCTAGTTCCATGAAAGGTGATAGTCCCACTAGAGATGGATGTTATCGCATGGACCATGTCAAGTGTCATTATGCTCATAGATGTTGGTAAGGGATGACATGAAAGGGAGATGGAGTAGGTAGATGATGAATTATGATGTGGATTATCTAGGGAAGAGGGATGGGAGGCTTAGCCAAAAGCATGGACCATAGGAATGTGATGGGGGAGATATGTAGGATAATGAGTGAAGGGTGAGGAGATGGAGGTATGTGGAATGTTGTGAAATGGAAGGGAACCATGACCAATGGTTGCACACATTGTGATAAACGTTGAAGCTTTTGATGTGGAGGGGGTGTAGGAAGCAATGGAGATGGTTGCTTAGGAGATGGGTGATGAAGTGCTTTAGGTACCCACATAGATTTAGTATTTTTATGACTTTTATTTTTCTTGTGGGATGGAATATGAGATTCTTGAATAGAGTGGGAATGTGAGGTGGAAGTGGATGGTTGGATTTTTGAGATGTAGATGCCTCATTTGACTTGTTTTCCTTTTTCTTAGGTACCCAAACCATTTTGTTTTTAGACTTTTCTTTTGAAAGTATGATCTTATATTGCTTTTTGGATGGATTTTTCTTTGGTTCTTTGCTTTTGTGTTCTAGGGCATGGGGACCCTTCATATTTTTTGATTTATAGATAGAGGCATCAATTTTTTTGCTTTTGAATCCCATGGGTATAGTGGAATGAGTGGAAGCTTCATGTTTAGACAATGTGTGCATTGATTGGTCATGATTAGGATTTTTAGAGGATTTATGGATAGGTGGATAAGGGGATTGGATAATGGGGATATTAGGTGTTGGGAGTAGTGGAGGTAGATTAGATGGATGGATATTAGGAGTTGGAAGCAATGGTGGAAAAGTTGATGGTGGAAGGTGTACGGTCACATGCTTTTGACATTTGTAGGATGATGGATGAGGGATGGAAACATATGTTTTAGGCTTATGATAGGATTTATGGTGGAAAGAGGACTTATGATGGATGGAGGAAGTACCAACATCTTTAGATTGGTGTCCTTGGGGTGTATAACCAAGGCCATAAGAGCGTGGAGGGACCTTGACATGGATTGGCTCCAAAATACCTTGTTCATGAAGGCCTAAACCTTTACCTTGGTAGTTCATGTTTTGAAGCATGCGATGGACAATGGGACTAGGTGTGTTTTGGACACTAGACTTGAGTTCATTATTAGATGAAAAAGGTGAAGTAGATAAAGGTTTTTGTTCTTCTATGGAGGAAAATTCATGAATAAAGATGGATAGACCAATAGGACATGTTGATGGATTTGAAATGGGGTTTATAGTGGATGTGGAAGGATCATTAGGATCTTGATTATGTTCATTTAGATCCACACTATTGGTTTGATCTTCTACATTTACTTGGGAGGCATGTGTCTCATCATGACAAGTGGATAATGTGGGATCATGGATAGGACTAGGTAGGGGGTCTATAGGAGAAATGGAGGTTTCTTGCTCATGGATAGGTGAAGTGATAGGCTCTTGACCATGGAACGCATAGAGTTGGCTAAGGGGATCGTCATAGTCTTCTTGATCATAGGTAGGATCTAGATCATAGAGGGAAGCTTCATCATGAATAGGACCAAGTATGTTATGAGTGGGATCATTAGAAGGGTCTAGATCTTGATTAGAATGAGAGGTTAATGTTTCCTCATGCTTAGGATAATGCTTTTGACATAGCTCTTGGATTTGAGTGGAAATGGAAGTGGAAGGCTCTAAAAGAGGTTTGGTATGCTCTTTATGATCAACAACATGAGGGCATGATGGTATTTGACTTAGACATATAAGATCAATAGGTTGTGGACCACATGATGGAGTTAGAAGAATAGACATGACATTCAAAGGTTCGTTGGTAAGCTCATTAATGGGTGTTTGACATGGGGATGGTCTATTTCATGCTAGTAGTCTTTGGAGAAAACCATTAAAGGATTCTTTGGTTAATGGATTAGAGCTTGAGAAGTTGGATGGTAGTGTTGGTGTAGGACTAGTGTGCTTTGAGATAGGAATTTTATTAGATGGGGATGGAGGACTAGTAAATGGAATGGTGTATGATTCCAAATTTAGGGTGGTATTTCCGTTGTCAATAGTATTATTAAGGTGACCTAAGATTTCAACAAAGTTTTCATCATCACTAAGATCTACAAAGTTCTCATCATCACTAGGAGAAAAGTTTGACCCACCTTGGAGGATATATGGTTTTGGATTATCTTCATGATTAGGCTATGGCGCTCCTTGAAGTATGACCTTGGGCTTGTGACTAAGATCATTAAGGATTAGGACCATTTTAGCAAGTGCTTCCTTAGGATTAAGGCGATGATGTTGTGGAATGATTAGATTGGATGACTTGGATTGATTAGGATGAAATTGATTTGAATGTGATTAGAAAATGAATGATTAGGATGATTAGAATGATATGTTTATGTGTTGGTGTTTATAGCTTGATATGACAATTTGTAAAAAAATGATTACACATTTACACACAAGAATCACACACGCAAGACAGATAAGCAAGTTTGAATTTGAAATTATGAATGTGATGATTAAGCATGCACTTGAAGAAGACACATCAACAAATACTATAACTATTCAAGTGGGTATGACCAATTAGGTCTTAAGCTAGGATGCACAAGGTTGACTAGGGATAATTTGAAAGAAAAATCCTGCCACACAGCTAGGAGAAAGGGGTAACCCACCCTTCACCTTCACTTCCCAAAAGTATAAAAATCTTTGGAGCTTAGTCAAGAGTGACAAGATTTTAACTCTCAAAGAAGCGTGTCTTCCGATTCACACCTTGATTGAGGTCATCCCTAGGGGTGATGAAATCCCCTAGCAGGCCTCCTATGAAGGGTTTGACAAAAGTGAATCAAGTGAGGTGTTTTTGAACACACACACATTTGATTCACACTCGCAATTATTACTTTTCCTTAAAAAAATTGAAATGTGTGTAAAACAATTCAAACACTTGTTATTTTTAACCCAAATTCAAAATGTATGATGGAAGACAATGGTTCTTTTTAAGCCCAATTTCAAAGTGTGATTGCAAACAAGATGTTCATTATAAAGCTCTAAATTCAAGTGTTTTGCAAATAGAATTGATTGATTAAATGAGAGATAAAAATAATAGAATGAGTGCACTCGAAAATTTCCGCTTTCCAATTTGATGTGTATGACTGATATTGCTGCTACTATAGCTCCTTATGATCACCTGCAAAATAAAAAAAATGATATTATAATGTAGCCAAAACAAAAAGTTCATCAGAAAATTTCAATTTCAGATACACGTTTTTAACATAACTGAATTAGATTCGATTATTTGAAGATGTTATTGATCTGAAAAATAAAAACTCAAAGAAGAAACCCTTGCTAATTTTTTGAGAGTTTTCCAGAATTGTAAAGAAGTTAGAAAAATTCTCTGTTTTGCGCTCAGAAATGTGGATTTGTGAAAAACATACAAAAACTAAAGATTGGCTTATTTAGCACTTCATTTAACATCAAAATCAAATCTGTAAAAAACAAACCCCTATTAAAATTGCAGGGGATTTTTAGAAATATAAACATTTCTGAAAAATTTGCCGATTTGCGTCCAGAAAGGAAATTTTATGGAAAAAAATAAAATCACAATAACTCCTACAAAAATGGTGATAATCCCTCAATCTTTTTACTGTAGTCTCTTGAAATGATGTTTAAGCTTATTTGAAAATATTGTAGAGAAATATGCAGCCATTTGAAAGATATGATGGAATTTGTAAAACCTTGAGTTTCATCCAAAAACTAGTAAATCTGCAACAACAAAAAACAATAAAACCTGCAAAAAGCAAGCTAGATCAAATGATTCACGCCGGGTTCACCAAATGTAAGTTAGGGTAAAAATATTAGAGCAAAATGCATAAACAAATTACAATGAAAAACCCTAACAAGCATAATAGAGTACGAGCGAGCATGAAAATCAAAATAACAAGTGAATGCAAATCGATCTCCAAGCTAGATTTGATTTATCTCCATTGCTCTTCTCCACCTGCATGAGAATGCAATATTTTGAAGGATTGAATGATTTGATATGTTGATTGCTTATTTTCAAAGCATAACGATAAGATGAAGATAATAGAAGAAAAATAGATAGATAGATAAGAAGATTGAGAGAAATTTTGGCAGAGTGAGGATGCTAGAAGAAGATTCTCCAAATGGCCTATGAAAGGCTTGATTTATAGGAGAAGGCTGATTCGATTCAATGGTCAAGATTAAAAGTCAAATTTGTGATATGTATGGCTAGGATTAAAAGTTTATTTTAGTGTGTATGACGCACATTAAGTGGATTATGACATGAGGCTAAAATTAGGATGTGAGGAAATAAGTGGGATTCTTTTATTTATTTTGGAAGAAAAGATGCTTATGATGCACAATGAATGGGGCTAAAAATAAGATGTGAGTGGGAATCTCATAATTTAAATAATAAAATTATTTAAATTATGTGTGCATGTGAAGAGTTTTAGTCATGTGACACATGTTGCAATGTGACAATAAGTGAGGGATTAATTCAAATATTTAATTTGAATTATTTTGAGACATGTGAAGGGGGAATTAATTAAATAAATGAGATTTATTTAATTAATTGGGAAGGTGATTAAGTGGAATAAATGGGATAAGTGGGATAATGTAATGACCTAGGGTAAAATATTAGAAATGTCTTTCAAGGTTATGTATCGACTAGGTAATATTATGATATGGACAATTTCGGGTGTCTACACATACCATTCATCTGCAAAATCAACCAATAGGACCATGTGAAGGTCCTCTTTAATCTCAATTTTGAGCTCACCATTGGCGTGGTGATTTTGATCAGCATCCTCCACTATCAATTGACAAAGACCTCTCCCGCAAACGAGTTTGGTCAACTTGATCTCCAAGTCATATTCTTGAACCTTTGCAATCTAGTTATCTCTTTTTGTGCCCATCTCCTGTTGAGTTAGCAAAATTTTAACTGTTGGGTCAACAACATACACTATTGTGTGGGATTTTAAGATATAAAATCTAAAATTCTTTACAACTCTAAAAATTGCATATGCGTTCTTTTTAATTTGAGAATACCGAGATTCACTATCCTTGAAACTAATGCTCATGAAAGCAACTAGAGACTCAATTTCTTCATTCAATTCTTGTGTTAGTATGGCAGAAAAAGTGTGTTCTGATGCGTAAAAATAAATGATAAAATCCTTATCAAATTCAGGACGGACCAACACTGGTACTTGATAGATGGCTTCTTTTATTTTCATGAACGCCTTCTTACCTTCTTCAATCCACTTAAAGGTGGACATTTTCTTCATCATAACATATATATATTTTGTTAGCTCTGAGAAGTCTGGCACAAACCTTCATATAAAATTCACTTTACCGAAGAAGGAATGTACCCTAGTTTTTCTTGCTAGAAGAGACAGGTTTTTGATGAAATCAACCAAACTAGGGTCAAATCGAGTTCCTTCCTTGGAGATGATGTGGCCAAGCAACTTACCCTCCGTCACCACAAATATGGACTTCTTGGGATTTAAGGATATATTATGATACCTACATCATTCAAACACTTTCACTAAGTGTGAAAAATGATCTCCTCATTTCTTTGAGAAAGCGGTGGGGTCGTCAAGGTAGACGAAAATTAGTTTGTTCTTCAAATTCCCAAATTCTAAATCCATGGATCTCTAAAATGTAGCACTGATGTTGATAAGGCAAAAGGGCATCCTTTCATAGGAAAACATACCCCATAGGGTAGTGAATTTCGTCTTGAATTGATCTTGCTCTACCACTAAAATTTGATTGTACCGAGAAAAATTGTCAAGTAATGACAACATCTTCGAACCGGTGATCGTCTGCAATGTATGTTCCATGATTGGAAAGGGATAATTATCCTCAAGGGATGATTGATTTAAGTTCCTAAAATCTACATAGATTTGGATTTCTCCATTCTTCTTACGCACAAGAACTATCTTTGACACCCAAGTAGAATGATGAATTGGAAAAATGATCTTAGCATCCACCATTTTCTGAATTTCCAAGTAGATTGTATCTTGAATTCACGGATTATTGTGTCGTTGATTCTGTCTAAAGGGATTAGCATCAAGTTTAATGGGAATTGTATGAGACAATTCTCTAGGTGTGAAGACCTTCAAATCTTCGTATGACGAGGAAAAAACATCTTGATATTGTTTGAAAAAAGAGATAAACCTTTCACTTTGTTGTGTAGTAAAATACTTTCCTAAATTAACAAGTCGAGGCTTATCTTTAGTACCAATGTTTACTTGATAATTTTCAACAAAGGTCTTATCACTTGAGATACTCTGATCTTGGACGTATTGGTCATGCCTATCAATTATATTCTCCAAGGACACTAGTCCCTTGGGAATCTGCCTACCTTTCAATTGGATGATATCTAATTTTGTTGCTTCATAATCTTTTGTTATTGATTCTCTGAAGGGAGAAGTATTTCCTTCAAAGAAAAATCCTTTAAAAATTTCTTTCATGCCAAGAAATTCTTCAATATGATCATCGTCATCAAAGACTTTCCAATTGTTGCAATTGTTAGGGACAAATGGCCTATATATGAGCTCAATACCAAATGCATTATGATGAAATTAAGAATGTGGAATGAAAAGAGAAGCGGATACCATAGGGGAATTTGCTCTACTATTGTCTATACGAGGGATAAATTTGATGTCAACTGCTTCGAACCAGTCGATCGCATTCCACACCCTTTGTCTATAATGTCGAAGGTGATCTTTTCGTACTAGAAATTGATCTCTGATCTGTTTCATGATCAACTCTACATCACCTTCAACTCTGAGTAGTTTGATACCCATATCTATTGCATTCTTGAGACCTAGTAAAAGCGCCTCATATTTCATCATATTGCTTGTGCATTCAAATTGCAAGTGGTATGCAAAATATACAAGCGACCTTCTAGAGAGATTATCAAAACTCCTGCTCCTAAACCTACTGTCGAGAAACTACCATCAAATTGTATAATCCACATCTTTGGATCTTCTTTTAGTTTTTCTGTAGAACACACCACGTCTTACCTTTCTTCAGTTATTTTAGATAGCATAACATAGGTACCTGGACCTATTTCTTGATATAGCACTTGTGCTTGAGGATCCTGGGATTTCACCACCATAAATTGAGATTTGGTCTCAGGCTTCGGCTTGAAACTTCCTTTCTTCAATGGAATTATTGTGAACGACCAATCCAACTCAATATTTCCTCCATCTTTGCTAAAGCTTATACTAAGCAACATCCCGTAGCTAGTTGGAATGTCAGCTACTAGGATGGTCATCATTATCTTCTTCTCAAGAAAAGCTACCGACCTTACTTGAGTGTCTTTCAATTGACCACCAACATAACTAACTTAGATTCAAGTGAATAAAAATTGTCATGTGTTTTAGTGTATGAAAGTCCCAATGCATTCATTACTTGTAGAGGCATGGCGTTGTTTAAGGCTCCTAAGTCTATGATACAATTGCTCAATTTGAACCCTACTATATACAAAGATATATAGAAGGGTTTAGCCTTTCTTCTGTTGGCACAGATGATTTGAGCAATGTAGGTTGAATTATAACATATTTCTTTACAAACTTGAGAATTCGATCCAATTGTTCTGTATGATCCTGAAGATACTCTGATTGAGAGATTTGCACCTTTGTCTTCATCCTGGAATCTACAATGTAAAAATTTGCTAAAGATGGGTCTTGAGCACCTACTTTAGCATTCTCATGTGAAGGCTTAGGATTAGAAGTGGAAGCCACCTCTTTATCCTTTTATTTTTATTTTTTTCTATCTTCTTCTTTTTGTGCCTTAAAATGTTGAGCACGTGTAAACACAAGTGTTAAAAATTTTCATGATTCACTGCAAGAGAATATTGATAGTATTCTTCTTCCTGATTAACAAGTTTACTATCAAAGTATCACGTAGTAGATTCAACATTGAAGTTTTTCATCTATGGTAAGACAACATTTGAACTTGGTGTAGGTACAAAACTTGAATTGGGTGCAACTTCAATGTATCCCATGATTTGATTCATTCTTAAATTTTCAGGACACGTGGAACCAGTATGGTCATTAGTCTCATGAAAAGAATAAAATACTATGGATTTCTCAGCTTCACCTATTTTTCTTGGTAGAGGTGCTAGAAATCATGAATTGTAATTATTTCAAGGCTAAAAATTATTTCTTTTCGATTGGTATGGTTGTTGAGGTTGATAATGTTGTTGAGGTTGATATGGTGGTGGTGCAGGCAGTGCAAGCTGCCCTTGAGTAGGAAACTACCTTTTGAGGATAGTCACCTCATTAGCTACCTTTTGTAGGAGTGGATTTTTAAAACCTTAAACCAAAGGCCTGATAAAATCTATCTTCATCTTGTCGAAAGTGATCATGTTATCTTCAATATCGATGGATCTTTCTTATGCAGTCTATAATTGTGTTTCATTACCCGATCTTAAGAAAAATGATATCTCAAATGGAAGAGAATTTATGAAAGTGATCAATAAAATCTTCGATGATGTATTGAGTGTATGAGGAAGACATGTGACCGGGCAGTTAAACCTTGCCACAAATTCCCTCATATGTTCATTTAGCTCTATTTTTGAGTTTGAAAGTTGAGCAAACAACCGATGACTATCTTCATCGGTTTGAACTTTGCTAAAAATTTCTCACTCATGGTTTCCCATCTTGTAATAATACCCAGCTCCAGATAATGAAACCAATTAGCAAAATTTACCTCAAGAGTCTCTACGAAGAGACATATGACAATGTATTCATGTGGTACATGCAAAATGATGCAAGGCGATGTGAATGCAAAGATATTTTCACCAAGGTGTTGAGTCTCGTCATCATTAAATAGAGGGAAATGCTTCCTTGACCCTTTAGGAAACTCATTATTTCCTTGTAAAGCCAATGGTCCAATGTTATTACCCCAAGGTAATGGGGGTGGAAGTCTGTGATTTCTGTTATGATTATTGTCATCGTTATTGTCACCATTTCTTCTGGCTGGATCACAGGTTCTTCTTGGATCTCGGGATCTGTGGTAGCACCTCACCTCTTTGTATAAACCTTGTAAACCATATCTATTGCCACATAGGAGGTGGTAAAACTGGTCTTCTGGTTGTAAGATCAACTTTTATTTCTTCTTCGTCCAGAGTAGTAGTTGTGTTTCTCCAATGAGTAGGATCTTCTCTTTCTCAAATATGAAACTCCTTAGGCTACTAATAATGTATGTTTGATCACCTTCAATTAGCATGAAATTTGGCCAAATAATAGAAGATTTAAGATCTGGTTGTTGAAGAGGAGCAATAGGATGCTAGATGGTCATTCTCATGTCAAAAAGTGTAAGATTTCTTGAAGTTTTATGCCTCGTGCCCCATAGTGAGTGCAAGAAAATTGTCAGCATTTCAATTCGCACCTTTGGAATGCAGATTAAGAAATGAAAAACTATGCATAGTTAGACTACTCTTCAAATTAGGAGGGGAAGCTCCCTCTTTGTTGATTATGATTAAAAAGAAATACTAAAATAATTTCCAATATTTTTTATCTCAGCTGAGAGCACAAGGTTATAAAACTCTTTGCATCATAGCTAAGGTTTTCTCTAGTTTCATAACTTCAACTACAACTAAGCCTATTCTAATAACGCTTCTCATATCTCAAGTAAATTTAGAGCAAGAGAGTTAGAAGTAAATGAGGAATGATTGATTTGACACAAAATCTTAAATAAGTTCACATCTAGAATAGACCCAAAGACTCATTGTACTTATGGGATGTAAGCTAAAATAAAGATTACTAAAGCAAAACATAAAACAAAGTGCTAAAATAGATTGAGATAGTATATCAGAGCAAAGTAGGAGTGAGACTTCCTTCCTCAATTTATAATAGTACACAAACTTTTGGGACAATATATTGTAGCAAATGTAGGCATACAATATGCGATCAACCAAATTATAATTTACATAATTGAACAAAAATTGAATAGAAAACTTGCAGGCAAAAGTAGGCTCAACAATTTCGTTATCACAAGCACGGTTAAAAATAAATGGGCAAGGCTACCTTTATTACGTTGAAGGAATGTCCTTATTTGAGCTTCTAAAGCTCAAATTGTCCGACAATGGCTAAAAAACGTGGAGGCAGTAGACAAGAAGGTTTAGTTATCTGCAACCGTTGATCCCAAAGGGAAGTAGGTAGGTAGGCATAGTAAAAAACATTCGTTCACATCACACCTAGTCAATAAATCCCACTCGCTTTGCATTTAATTCTTCTTTGCAATATCAATTAAAAATTACAATAATGCATTTATTTATTTTCACCATTTTCTCAATTGTTTTTCACCGTTTTTCTAGCTGTTTTTTGCCATTTTTTCTCCTTTCCCCGCCACTATTAGTTTTCACTCCTCCAAACTCTTCCTCGCTGGTATTTTTGGTGAGCTACAACCTGAAAATAAGGTTTCAAAAAGGGTTTTAGAGTATGCTTATTAAAATGAAAACTACGACCCTAATAACGAGCACATTTAGGTTTTAACATTATGACATCTTTTCCCTTAGGTTTTAATTATTATATTTATATATATAGTTTAAATTTAAATATATAATAAATATTTTAGTTTATAATAGATAATGCTATATAATATAATAATATAATAGTTAATAGAATAGTTAATATATAAATAATAAATATAATATAATAATGAATATTTATATAATAATATAATAGTTAATACATTATTATATAATAAAAAATAAAATAAAATAAATAATAATATTAAAATTATTTTCTAAATGATTTATCAATTGATCTCATTTACTACACAAATATGTGCAAAAAATAAACCAATTTTTTCCTAATTGACCTTCCACACCTCTTCGGCGTACCCATTGCAAAGGTATGATTTCTAGTTTATACACAAATAAAGGAGTAAGGAACCCTAAAATCTTCTTGTTTTTAACAATTAGTCTTTCCAACATGCAAGTTTTATTTATAAGTCTAAAAAAAAGATAAATAATAGTTAACTAGAATGCTAACATTAGTTAACTGATCTAACACTAAGGAAAGCTCCAACTATACAATATATATTTCAAAAGTATAGATATGCGTGAAAAGATAACAAGAAGTTAAACTCAAAAAAGACATCAAGTTAATCGCTGCTTTAAGTTCTATCCTTGGAAAAATGTTGCATGCCTCAACTGGTAGCTCACTCATTGACAACTTGAGATATTATCTCCAAAAAACCGTTTACTTCCTCTTCATTGGGAACACTAATACTCTTCAAAATAATGTATTGTCTTTGCAACATCTCTTCACCATATGCAATCAGATTTAGAAATTCTTTGATCTTTTTAGCTGCTTCATCAAATTTTGTAGACATGGAAACCACATGATTCATCTTCAAGGCGCCAGGATCACCATTAAAACTGTCACAGACAAGGTTCTGAAGCTCTCTATACTTCATCAAGATCAAAGTAAGTTCCATCTTCATGTTGATATTGACAAGGAATTCATGACACAAATGTACTTACGAACATGAGAGCACTAGCAACCTTCTATCTATATTCAGTCAATTTTGCAGATATTCCTTCATAGGTTTTTACTTTGAATAGGTGTTGTTCTCTCCAAGAAAAAAGTTTCTTCTTTTGTTCTTTTGTAGTTACTAAATCATAAGTTGTTCTCAAGTCAGAAATGATAATCTTGTCTCGTGTCTTCCTTTCCGATATGTTCTACTCTGACTCCTGAATTCTTGAGAGAAGATCATGGGTGTTGTACCTCAATTGGTATATCTCTGCAAGTATAAATCTGCCCCTGGTGATGAATTATTCTACCCAATCTCTTAGATGTTTCCCATATATAACCAACTGAATCAACTAATGTTGATATGCAGGTGACTCCAAAATCTATGGAAGCAAAACAATGATGTGTGAAGTACCATGAATTATACTAGAAATGTACTGCCATAGCTATTGATTCTCATCCTTGAGGGTTGCTTTGTCTACTCCATCCTTGAGCACTCTCTCTGTTAGGTTAACTGCTGCAACCTCAAAGAGATTCACATCAGCATGTCGAGTGCTTCTACCAAGATTGGCTTTGACCAATGTGAAGTCATTAGCCTCAACCTCATCGGTGTTCTTGTCTTTGGGGTAGTGTAGCAATCTCAATGACAATCTCATTATCAACATTCTTTTCCATGTGAACCTACTTCTTGATCTAAGTGATCTCATTTACTACACAAATATGTGCAAAACATAAACCAATTTTTTCCTAATTGACCTTCCACACCTCTTCGGTGTACCCATTGCACAAGGTATGATTGCTAGTTTATACACAAATAAAGGAGTAAGGAACCCTAAAATCTCCTTGTTTTTAACAATTAGTCTTGCCAACATGCAATTTTTATTTCTAAGTCTAAATAAAAGATAAATAATAGTTAATTGGAATACTAACATCAGTTAACTGATCTAACACTAAGGAAAGCTCCAACTATACAACATATATTTCCAAAGTATAGATATGCATGAAAAGATAACAAAAAGTTAAACTCAGAAAATACATCAAGTTAACCGTTGCTTTAAGTTCTATCCTTGGAAAAATGTCACATGCCTCAATTGGTAGTTTACTCATTGACAACTTGGGATATTATCTCCTCCAAAAAACTGCTAACTTCCTCTTCATCGGGAACACTGATACTCTTCAAAATAATGTATTGTCTTTGCAACATCTCTTCACCATATGCAATCAAATTTAGAAATTCTTTGATCTTTTCAGCTGCTTCATCAAATTTTGTAGACATGGAAACCACATGATTCATCTTCAAGGCACTTGGATCACCATTAAAACTATCACAAACAAGGTTCTGAAATTCTCTATACTTCATTGAGATCAAAGTAAGTTTCATCTTCATGTTGATATTGACAAGGAATTCATGACACAAATGTACTTACGAACATGAGAGCACTAGCAACCTTTTATCTATATTCAGTCAATTCTATAGATATTCCTTCATAGGTTTTTACTTTGAATAGGTGTTGTTCTCTCCAAGAAATTTTTTTCTTCTTGTGTTCTTCTGTAGTGATTGAATCATAAGCTGTTCTCAAGTCAGAAATGATGATCTCGTCTCTTGGCTTCCTTTCTGCTATGTTCTACTCTGACTACAAAATTCTTGAGTGAAGATCATGGGCGTTGTACCTCAATTGGTACATCTTTGCAAGTATAAATTTTCCCCTGGTGATGAATTATTCTACCCAATCTCTTAGATGTTTCCCATATATAACCAACTGAATCAACTAATGTTGATTTGTAGGTGACTCCAAAATCTATGGAAGCAAAGCAATGATGTGTGAAGTACCATGAATTATACTGGAAATGTACTACCATAGCTATCGACTCTCATCCTTGAGTGCTACTTTGTCTACTCCATTCTTGAGCACTCTCTCCTCTAGGTTAACTACTGCAACCTCAAAGAGATTCACATCAGCATGTCGGGTGCTTCTACCAAGATTGGCTTTGACCAATGTGAAGTCATTAGCCTCAACCTCATTATCAACATTCTTCTCCATGTGAACCTACTTCTTGAGTTTCTTCTATATTGTGTCCTGGTAGATGTTATCAAACTCTGCAAAGTCCAAATGATAAGAAGGATTTCTATTCTTTCTACCCATGAGGTTCTCAACCCAAGATGAAGGGTCTCTACTAACTTCTTTGGGAGAATTGGTTCCAACTCCAACCATTCTTGATGGATCAATCGGTGTCGAGATGCTATAAGCTGGTGAATCCACATCCGAGTCTATGTAAATAGGAGAAGGCTACATTGCTGGCGAAAGAATAGGAGATGAAGGATCTACCTCAACTAGAAATTTTGATGCATCTGCTTATTGTTCCTACCGATTCTCATTTTGCTTCAAGCCCTTTGTCTTTCTACTAACCTTGGTACCTTTAGGAGGATTTCTCATTGCTTTAACTCTGGGTTTCGATCTAGAAGAGGGAGGTAGTGATGAATGAACCTATAGTGGCTTAGTAAATGGAATGACTACCTTCATATCCCATGCTTCATTCTTTGTTTAACCTACAATCACCAATGTTTGATGAATCCTTTGGTCTAGCTAAGATATTCATTTAAAAGCCTGAAGAATTCTAAAAAAATGAAAAGTTTTGTAAACCCTATAAACTGCTTTAGAATGCCCAAAACCCTAGGAACCCTTGGCTAACTAGGGCACCCATGTGTTCCAAACTTAGAATTTTTTTATGATTTTCATAATTTTCACTTTGTTCTTTTGATGCAACACTTATGTTTGATCCAAGATTCTGGTCGTTTGACAAATCTAGTGAACCTGTTGATGGATTCGTTATGAAGCCTAATCAAATATAAGAAGAACCACTAGAATTGAAAACCCTAACAACTACTTTTGATCCTTTGAAATCTTGGGTGCCCCTGACTAATAGGGGTGCTTTTCTTCACCAAAATTATAATTTTTCTCTAGTTTTTCACTTTTCTTCTACTCGCGTTCACCACCTTTGATTGTGTTGACCACCTTGATTGAATGTGATTGCCTTCATCATCTCACATGCATTGATAAATGGAAACTAAAAATATTCTAAGGCATCGAAGCCTACGCACCTTCCTTGGCTAGGGGCACCCAAGGTCTCTAGTGTTAGAACATTTTTCACAAATTTGGCTATTTTTAGATTCCTCTCCTTCGTTCACTATTTTTCAAGCATCTTTTGCAGTGGATCGATCTGTGCAACATTTGAGACTTTGAGTCTAATACTTGACAACTATCCATCCTCCATTAATGACCCAAGAGGTCCTAAGTTTTCTTTTAAAAAAGTGAAATAGACCCACCAGAGAAAAAATGAATTTTTAACAATTCTGACTAAACCATCATGATCAAGACGTAAAATCAACCAATCAAAATCAATTTAACCCATTTTTGCAAAGATTCTATTTTTAGCCATTTTCCTAAAAAATAGGGCCAAAAATTGAAGTCTGGATTTTGTAGATAATCTCATTCTTAAAAGACCTAGATCGTCAGATTTTGAAAAATATGAGTTTTTCACCAACATGTATGAATTCCTAAAATCTAAGGTTTTGACATGCAAATTTCTATTCTTAGAAAAAAATTATTGGCACCCATTTGACAACAAACCTAGAAAAACCCTATAGTCTATTTATTTTTTCAAAAACTTCTAAAAATAGAAAATTCCTATTTTTAGAAATTTTGACCTTTTTGAATTTTGATGACCATTTTTTTACAAGATTTTAACCTTTTTACAAAATACCTTAATGAGGCAAAATTTTTACTTTTGGGTACAACATTTGGCTTTGTTTGGGGACCATGTCAGATACTTACGACATAGGAGAACCAGGAATCTCTACAAATTTAAGTGTAGATCAGTGTCTTATCCATTGGCTATCAGAGTCAAGATCATTTCCTAATCACCTATCAATTGGAACTTCCCTAAAATCACCTAAAAAAAACTACCTAATCACCTAAAATATGATAAAAACTTTACGAAACAAGGAAATACATTACAACATAACATTCACATCATGGAAAGGGGAAAAACATTACGAAAAATAGAAAGGAAAATCACTCCATCACCGAAGGAATGAAGTGATTTAGATATTTTCCACTATACGACAGTGGGAAAAGCTTTCCATCCAAGTGCGAGAGAATGTAGGAATTCTCCCTTGTGAACTCATGGATCTTGAACGACCCTAGCCATAAGGAATCAAATTTTCTATGCATTCCCTTGGTCTCATGTCTCTTGTCCCATAACAGGACTTCATCTTCGATCTCAAAGTCTCACTGACGAGCCTTCTTACCAAAAAATTTCTTCACTCGTTCCTAGTGTTGAGTGATTCTATCTACAACCTCCACCCTTTCTTCCTCTTGCTTCATTAGGTATAGGACACACTTATCAATTGGATCTTTGAATTCACCATATTCCACTGCAGATTCCAACAATAAAGCGAACAAATCTAATGTAATGGGTAGCATAGCCTCCATACCATACATGATGATAAAGGGTGAAGTACCAATGACTTTATTGGGAGTGATTATGTTGGCCCTGTTATCACAAAATCTAGCAGCGATCGATTCACGGATAACCCCCCTACGAAACCAGTCCGTTTCATAGGCCCGTGTGTTTCAAGCAAATGAAATGAGACAATCTTGTTTTATGAGGTCTCTGATCTTACCTAGTCCAGGTAGGTGACGATAGGCTCGACTTTCGAGTTTAAAGTTTTTGACTCCTTTCGACCCAGGAGTTAGTCATTTTTTAATTTTTGGTGCTCAAGCGGTGTTTTTCACCGCCGTTGCACCTTTGTTTCTTGTATAACTATTTTCAATGCTTGAGTAGTGTTTTTCACCGTCGTTGCACCTAGTTCGAGTTTAAGTTTTTGGTGCTCGGGCAGTGAAAATCACCGCCATTGCACCTAACATTTTTTAACACTTTGGTGTTTGAGCAGTGATTTTCACTGCCCGAGCACCTATTTGCTAGTTAAGTTAAGTTTGTCCGCCACATTTAATGCCCGCAATTCAAGTCATTTTTTAGGTTATTAACTCAAACATGAGTTATTTTCGCATTTTTTTTTTAAGGCTCTTCTCCTCCCATCGCTCTAGTGCTATCACAAGTCGCCTTCCTCAAAATCGAATCTTGGTTTCTACCTCCAGCATGCGGTTTTCATGTCCACCACAGTAGTCTTCACCTGGTTATCATTTTTGAGGTATGTCCTTCGTGTTTTGCTTTCCTTTCTTTTTTGTCAGTATTCTTTCTTTTAGTTTGTCAAATTCTTTCCATTTCTCATTTTTTTTAAGCATTATTCTTTCGCCTTTCTTTTGATTGATCTGTTCCTTTTTCAAAAAAGCTTTTACCCTTGCGTCAGTTCGTTTCTCCATAGCTAACCTTGTCATTTTCGTTCTTTCCAACTCTGGCAATGTCATGGCCAAGAAATTCTCTGCCTTCACACACGTCGCCAAAATTGTTTAACCTTTGGTGCTCGGGTGAAGAAATTTTCCACCATCGCACCAATGCCAAGTCATGTCAAAGTGTCTTGGTGGCGATTTTCACCGCCATGACACTCATTTTACACTCAGAATACCCAAGTGTCCGAGTGGTGATTCTCACCGCCTCGACATTGGCATTGCCAACCCCCAAGTGTTCAAGCTGTGATTTTCACCGCCTGAACACTTAATTATTTTCACTCTTTGGTGCTCGAGCGGTGATTTTCACCACCCGAGCACCAAAATCTGTACTCTTTTTCTAACACTCTGAAACATGTCTTTTCTTCATCTTCGCTTCCACCGTGCATTTCACACCTCTTTTTCCGCACCATATGACCAAATCACAATGACTCCATATCACCTGTTCATTTCATGTTTCCACATATGGCATGTATTTCCTGACAACACTTGATCCATCATTCTTGCAGTTAATTTCCAAGTTTCATCAAGAGGTCCTCGGAGGTAAGAAAATTTATGTTTTAGCTCCCCTAAATGTCAGTTGAAATGCCACCACCATCTCCTAAAGCAAAGGGTAAGATGAAGTATAAGTACCAGGGCATTTTCCCTCCGACCGTGGTGTTGTCCAAAGTAGATGAGATCAAGGATACCGAGATCGGTCATCAAGATCTGGCAAATTTCGTAAAGAGGATTCAACAGAGGCCATGGGATGAAAATCTAAAGGCCATTGTACATAGCAATCTTCATATGGTATCCACTTTCCCAACTTCAGCTCATCACACAGAGTTCGTGCTTCAAGTTGCTGCTCACTATATCCAAGAAGACAGAACTATGAGAGATTTTGCAGGTCAGCTTGTAATGAGGCTTGACGGTGAATTTTTTGATATAGTCTTCAAAGTTCCACAAATGGAACGGTACACTCCCATCACGATCCAAAAGGCTCAAGAGATATTCGACAATGATTCAGTCAAGGCCAAGACATTGATTAACTCATAATGGTTGAAGACTCCCCGACATGCTATATCTAGGTGGCCTAAGGGACTTCCCAGGAGTGACTTCAAAGAGGATGTGAGAGAAATGATTACCCTGTTAAGCAGAGTTAAGGGCTTGCCTGAATCCTCTCATTTTAAATATTGGATGTATGAATACATCTAGATCATCAAAAGGAGGAAAGTACATATTGATTGGGGAACACAGATCAGTGACGAAATCCATGAGCAACTGATTGAGGTACCCACCACCTTAAAATTCTATATGACTTCTTTCTTGGTGTATGCAACAAAAGTAATGAGGCAATTTCTAGGTTTATCTACCAAAGGTTATAGACATTCTACCCCTATATATGATTACTATTACCAATTAAACCCAAGGGAGAGCTTCCACCACTTCAGGAGAGTCACATATGCTTTCTTTGCTCCTTTGTTGTTTAATTTTGACTCGACTCTGGAGAAGAAAAGGATATCAGATGAAGCCTACAAGGTGGTCAGTAAGGTTGGATGTGTTTTTCAACAATTCCCAACCTTTACTTATATAAGAGTAGGTTGTTTCACTGGATGTCCTTACATGCTTCCTAGGTACCCCTTAGACAAATGGATCCTTATGGAGTTGTGCAAGCAATTGATTTTAGTGCACAAAGAATGACAAAGGAATCATAAGCCAGGTTTTAAATTTCCATTAACCATTGGCAGGTATACGATCAAAAGTGTACAAAAGGCTAAGAATGTTTCAACAGAGATGCATATAATGACTATCAAGACCTACATGTACAGGCGTGACTTTGACTTTAGAGATGTAAAGAAGAAACTCAAGAAAGGTCACAACCACGTCTATCATTTTAAAGACATATGGGCAGAATGTAGAGATGAGGAGGATATCCGTAAGATGGATTTCTGTAGGTTGACAGTTGAAAAAATCAGGGCCCTTAATATAACCAATTTTCTTGAAGATTTCACAGATCCAGGAGACATCCTCAATTCTGCCTATGATGAGGATAATATTGTCGGGAAGCCTTTACCTCCAATGCAATGGTCCAAGAAAGAATGTACTTACATGAGGGAAAGGCTAGCCCCTATTCTACACAACACAGCAGAATGGCTTCATAAGCATGGCCGTCAGATGAAAGCCTTCAAGACAGATTATGAAGGTGAGCCTCCCAAAGAAAAACCCAGTCCACGGCCAGAATCCCGCAAAAAAAGATAAACAGGCTGCGATTCCCTCTTCATCCCAAAAAGGGCCAAGGATCAAGTTCATTGTGGGGAAGAATACTCCACAAACCACTGAAATATGAGAAACAAGAGTTACCACATCATGTGCAGAAGGGAAGGATCTTGTTTTTGAGGAATTATCCTCAGATGAGGAAGGAGGAGATACAGAGTTTGAATCTGAAGAATTAGAAGATGAAGATTCTGGAGAGACAAAATCAAACGAAGAAGAAGGACAATCTCATGAAGAGGTTGAGGAATATCAAGAGAAAGAGTTCAATCGGGATGAGAAGATTTTGTCCCCTCTTCAGAATGAAATTGAAGAAATCCAAGTATCTTCAACAGACCCTGTCCACCTTCCTCACACTCCTTCAACACCTAAAACTCCTATTCCTCCCATTCCTTTTTTCTCCTCTTCCTACCATAGTTACAGGAGTAGGTAAAATTTCTTCCCCACTAGTAGTATCAACTGTGTCGGTTTCTTCTACAGTTGTTCGAACACAAAATATCAATGTTCTATCTAGCTCGCCAATCTCTATCCCTAGTTTGTCATCCCCATCTTTTGACATTTCTTCGAAGGCTGAATTTAACAGATTCATGGATGAATATTTGTAGAGTCAACTTGGCGTGCAAACAACTGGGCCTATAATGACTACCATAGCGCCCATAGTTACTATCTCAGCTATTTCTCAAGGAGCCCCAATAGCTCAGGAATTAGCGGTAACAAGAGACATACATACTTCTTCCCTCCCTCCTTGGTTGGTGTCACAAGTTCCTAAGTGCAAGAAGCAGATGATCTCCCCTGATGAGCTGGACCTAGAAGAAATACCTCCCCCCAAGATCAAGGAAAAGAAAAAGGATAAGGTTCTGTCAAGACTCCATGTTGATAAAGCTGGCCAGAAGTTCGTTGAAGTAGGTTTTCCTTCACAACCAGAGGGCAATGTGAGTATGGAAGATTATACTATGCAAAGGATACAACTTGGGAAGGTAACTAATGAAAGTGCCAAAGCAGACGCCCAAGTAGTACTAGATGCCCTTGCAGGGAGGCTGGACAAGATGGAGCAGGCTAAGAACCTATATAAGGAGAAAGCTGAATGCTATGCTATCATTTTGAGAAATATAGTGGGATATTCAATTGGTGATACCCAATCTATGACCTTGGTGAATGTTGAGGAACCAACTTTACAAAAGGCAGAGAAGCTTGCAACCAAGGGTAAAGTGTTGAATGATTTTAATGATGAAATCATGGATCATGGTTCATAGGTCATCACCATAGCAAGTGAGAAGAAAGTACAAATATTCTAGCTTCAAATTGAGCTTAATAAAGAGGAAGAATCACTTGTAAAGGAGCTACATGAAATGGAAAGGGACTTATCATCATGGCTGAAAATGAAAGAGTCCAAGATCAACAAATTGGTAAAGAATGGAGTTATACCTGATAAGGATAAATATGTGGAGGTGAAAGAATCACTCAAACATAAAATCCAAGTATTAAAATTTTGGCTAATGACATTCACCAGGCGCAGGAGGATGTAGAAGGTTACTAGGTCCTTCTGGTAAATGGAATGGAAGAGTTACCAGGTGATCTCCTCGATGATGACCACACCTTTCTTCCTCTCAGTGAGATAATTCAAGTGTTCAAGGAGGCCTTCATGAAGCTGGTGGATGATAAAGGTTTTTCAAAGAACACCATGCATATTGTATGTGATCTACGACTTTCACTTGATTGTTTCAAAGCTCATCTACAAAGGTGTAAAAAGGTTTCCTCATCTGCTAAGAAGATGGTTACCAAAATACACACTCTGGTGGATTATACGGTTGGGCCAGATGATACTTTCCTATAGGAGACTGCAAAGAAATATGAAGACTTCTGCGCCCAGTGCAAAGAACAATAGTCTTCTTTTTGTCTCCAGTGTTCATCAATTTTGATGTTCCCTACTTTGCATATTGTAAATAGTTTTTGACATCTTAAATGTCTTTTTGTAAAATGTAATTACACCAAAAATATGAGGCGTAATTACATAGAAATAAATTACACTCAGTTAGATTAGGGTTTCCTATTTTTACTTAACTGATTTCCTAATTTTTCTCTTCCCTCTTTTCTATAAATAAGAGGGATTTCTTTTGTAATAGTTACCTTTTGATATTTTGCAACAAAGTGCCGCTCCTTTGAAACAAACATTGAAGCTTTGTATTCAATTTTGCGAATCTAGATCTAATCAATAAAGAAGAGGATTGCATACCGGACTTTGTGTTGGAATCGATTGTCTTATGATTTGATTATATCGGTGGTGACTAGTGTATGAGATCTAAAGGGCTTCAAGTGGTTTATGTAAACTTTGTGTTACATTTATTATTTGGATTTGTTTATGTTTGAACATTTTTGTTGAAGGATCTACAAGAGTTTGTGCTTGTAATCATTCATGCGGTCCAAGGAATTGATGTATCTAAGAAGACTTTGTGCTTCTAATACAACAAACGATACTTCCACAAAATTCGACATTGAAGGAGCTACGAAATGACTTTGTGCCTTCGTGAGCTTTCCCTTTTCGTTTTTATTTTGTTATTATAAATCATACCTGGTATTTCTACGCTGCGCTTTGACAAGATAGAAATATCGGCATTACTATTGTTTGTTAAGTTTAAGTTATGAGATCTAGAGATTTCCATCGTGAAGCATTGTAAACATCTTCTCTAAAAAAAGAGAGAAGTATGAATGTAAGACACCCTCCCATTTCATGAGTATAGTGTACATTTTGTAAGTATTTCATTAATTTCACTATAGCTTCTATTAGCAGTAAGAAAGGCGCCTCCCCATTCTGAGAGGAGAGATTATATCTCGCATAGCTGTGGCTGAAGTCTAGATGGCGTAATCTGTTGAAAAGTTGATTACACTATTTTCACCCAACATGCCCAAAGATCATCATAAAGTTTCTTATGCCAAGCTTATTGATTGGAATCAACTAGTTTATGTATGATTGTGATGATGTTCTTGTTTGATGATTCAAATTGTCCATTACCTTGAGGGTAATAATCTGCTAAGTGTGACAAAGTGATTTTGTGATAAAAAAAATTTACAATAGCTCCTCAAACAAGAAACTTGTTGCATTCTCCATCAAAATTTTACGTGGTACCTCAAAGCATGAAATAATATTCTCCTTCAGAAAGTCGCACACAACTTCCTAGGTAGCCTGCTTGGTAGGAATAGCCTCAACCCACTTTGTAAAATAATTTGTGGTTGTAAGGACATAAACATGCCCCTTACTGGAGCGTGGATTGATAGGATCTACAAAGTCTAAACCCCATTGCTGAAATGGGGCATCAATGATAACTGATCTGAGTGGAATGGATACCAACTTAAGTTTTCCAACAAACTATTGACACATCTGACATCTATGCACCCAATTAGATGTGTTTCGAAACATAGTCGGCTAGAAAAATTATGCTTGCAGGATTTTAAATGTTGTAACCCTTGATGAAAAGTGGCCATCAAATGCTTCATTTTGAAATGCTTCGAATAAATTCCACTGTTGGTCCTTGTTGATGTACAAAAAAAAAGTTTCATGAAGCCCTCACTTGTATAGAACGTTATTCATAAGCACATAATTTTGCACTTCCAACTTTAATGTTCTCTTTTGTTGTTTGTCCATGCGATTTGGACATTCACCTTAAGTTAAATAGTACCATATTTTAACATATAATTCATCTACAAAATCAACCAATAGGACCATGCGAAGGTCCTCTTTAATCTCAATTTTGAGCTCACCATTGGCCTAGTGCTTTTGATCACCACCCTCTGCTATCAACTAACAAAGACCTCTCCCGCGAACGAGTTTGGTTGGATTGATCTCCAAGTCATATTCTTGAACCTTTGCGATCTAGTTACCTCTTTTTGTGCCCATCTCCTGTTCGGGTAACACACTTTTAACTGTTGGGTCAACAACATACATTACTGTGTGAGAGTTTAATATATAAAATCTAAAATACTTCACAACTCTAACAACTGCATATGTGTTCTTCTTAATTTGAGAATACCGAGACTCGCTATCCTTGAAACTACTGCTCATGAAAACAATTGGAGACTCAATTTCTTCATCCAATTTTTGTGTCAGTATGGTAGACAAAGTGTGTTCCGATGCGTAACAATAAAGAATAAAATCCTTATCAAATTTAGGATGGACCAACATTGGTGCTTGACTGATGGCTTCTTTTATTTTCATGAACACCTTCTTATCTTCTTCAGTCCACTTGAATGCAAACATTTTCTTCATCATAGCGGATATATCTTTTTTTAGGTTTGAGAAGTCTATCATAAACCTTCATATTAAATTCACTTTATCGAAGAAGGAATGTACCCCATTTTTACTTGTTGGAAGAGACATGTTTATGATGGAATCAACCTGACTAGGGTCAATTCGAGTTCCTTCCTTGGAGATGATGTGGCCAAGCAAATTACCCTTTGTTACCACAAATATGAACTTATTTGGATTTAAGGAAATATTATGATACCTGCATCTTTCAAACACTTTCACTAAGAATGAAAAATGATCTCCTTGTTTCATTGAGAAAGTGGTGAGGTCATCAAGGTAGATGACAATTAGTTTCTTCTTGAAATCACAAAATGCCAAATCCATGGCTCTCTGAAATGTAGCATCAACATTGATAATGCCAAAGGGAATCCTTTCATACATAAACATACCCCATAGGGTAGTGAATTTTGTCTTGAACTGATCTTCCTCTGCCACTACAATTTAATTGTACCCAAAAAAATCGTCAAGTAATGATATCTCTGAACCGGTGACCGTTTGCAATGTATGTTCCATGATTGGTAAGGGATAATTATCCTTGAGGGATGATTGATTTAAGTTCCTGAAATCTACACAAATTCAAATTTATCCATTCTTCTTATGCATAGAAACTATGTTCTACACCCAAGTAGAATGATGAATTGGAAAAATGATCCTAGCATCCACCATTTTATGAATTTCCACGTAGATTGTATCTTGAATTCATGGTGTTGGAAAATATGCCTCAAATTTCTAGCTTGAAATCTCTTGAAGACTTGGCATTTTCTCTTCAGTCCTAGCCTTTACTGCTTTACATTGGGGAACAATTAATAGAGGCGCGGTTGCGCGGTTTATCACTTTACCATGAGCCTCTATTGTTCGGTCCATGGTTGGGCAGTGTTACCGCCATACCGCGGCGGTCTCCTCACTGTTCGGCAGTTGCACGGCATAGGCTTGATGGTTTGGCGTTGCGGTTACCTCCTTACCATGGGGGTCAGTCAGAGAAGGCATGGTGGCACGGTGAAACCATGGCGATCGACGTAGTCGATTACCTCCCTACCTCGGGAGTTCTTCAGTCTTGGAGCGGTGTTACCTCCTTACCGGGGTGGGCTTCATGTCGACTGACGGTTACGTGGTGGCCTACCGCTACATCGCAAATTTCTTTTAGCTCGAGCATGGTAGCATGGAGGACATGGTAGACAATGATAGATGCTTACCACTATACTGCAGAGGCTTGTTCTTTAAGCCGTGATGGAACAGTTGATGATGATGGTTTGGAAAGCGGGTTGTCACCACTGTATTGTGAGTGTCTTCTTGCTAGGGTGCGGTAGTGTGGTGTATACCACCTTACCATGAGCATATGATGGATGGCAAGCGGTGGCATGATAGAAGGGGCTCGGGTTCTGTTGATTGTTTGGGTGACAGTCAAAGCGGTGAACGAATAATGCGATGAAACGTGGCATGACGATATTCATTGATTTTACATTGCTGTTGTAAATCAATGTTGATTGGCCGAAAGTATTATTTTCTAATTTGTGATATATTTACATTAAATGAATGATCTGATTCGAGAGGTTGAAGGAGTGTAGATATGTCTCTGTATCTCGATTTAATGTTGGGCAACTCGATGTGTGTTGCATAGCGGTGCACATTATCAGAGAATGATGGAAGGCTTGTCGGTGGGGTAATTAAATATGCCCTGATTGTTGTTGGTTGAAATGACTTAGAGGTCGATCGGTGAAGTGTCAAGATGATCAGATCTTGCAGTGAGAGTGTTCAAGCGGTATGTTAAGGCATTGTAACTGTGAACACTAAGTGACACAAAACCGAGAAGATGTGAACCTGAGTGGCCGTGAGGCTGAGTTGGCCGAAAGGCTAGCTGAACGAGTGGGTTGGTGAGATGAAATGAATCTGCACTGTATGTCGTGTGAGGATATTGTAATAGTGCGAGGATTCTGTATAATGGTGTTGCCTATATTATCCAGATGGACAGGATGTAAACTTCTGAAGAGCATAGCTCTGAGATTGTATTGTAACTTTTGTTGCTGATTAATACAATTGAGCTGAGTGTTTTGGAGGGTGGGGTTTTTTACCCGAAAGGGTTTTCCCCACATAAATTTATGTGTCCATAAGTTTTCCTTTCATGTTGTTTGATTCTGTAATCTAAATCTATGCATGTGTTGAATCTGTTATTTGCATGCATGTACTTTTCTCAGAAGGATTAATGGGGGAAACCACTGTGCCTATTTCCGCTTTATGGCATAGTAGTTGGTGTCTTTGAGGTGATTTGAAATTAAAGTCACTAAGGCACTGCTGTTCTTAGATGTTTTGTTCTAAGTTGACACGTCTCCTTCCCCAACAAGTGGTATCAAAGCTAGTTAAGGGAGGTCAAGGTTTGTTCATGATACCAATAAGTGGTATGAGAGCCTTCTTCTGGATGCTGGTTCTGGACATTTCTCCTGTGAATATTTCTTTTCCTGGCAAGCTTGAAGAAATCTGGAGGAATCGGCTGATGTTTGATCCTTTGATGAGTGAAAGTCCTTGCTCTTTTGAGACAACACACAATATAAAGATGTTGGATAATATTGGATTTGATCATATTGTGATGATGTGGTATGAGGCTTCTGGTTGGCAACAAATGATCCTAATGCAAGGGGTGTGATTTATTCTTATGGTTGTGTTGCAGGAGAGCGTGGTTCATACTGGGTGTCTGTGTGATAGGCTTCATGGTAGTATGGAGTTGCTTGGGCTATTTTTCAACCATGGAGTATTGTGCTTATGCTAGGTGTTCTGACTTAGCATTGAAGGTGGTTTCTCTGTTACCCTGATTGCATAAAGGCTATGAAGTTGATCTCTGAGTGGTCTGAAAACTTCTGAATAGCCTGGCTCTCTTGCATGCTTGTGCATGGTTGTGGTTTTGGAATTGGTCTAGAGTAGACTTGGAGTTCCTATTTACCTGTACCTTGTACTAGCATGTTTTAGTTTTATGCTTTTGGTTCTGAAGGGTTTTCTATATATTTTCCTAAAAAGTCTACGATGCATATTCATGTTATCTTTGCATTGTTCTGGTTAACCATGTTGGTTATGTTCACACTCTTGGGTTGTCCAGATGTGCAGTGGATACGGACATGCATGGGTGTTCTATAAACACGGTGGTTTTGTAGGTTTTGCACGATCAAGGAAAACTTGTGGTCTTGTGGAGCTGTTGTGAAGCTATTTTCTAGACCCTCACTGTTTGGTGTGTGACTGGATGAGATAGTTGCAATTCGACATGGTTTTGAGAAGGTGTGATGTCTTCTCTACATGGGAGTGTTGGTATTTGATTTTTCACTCAACATTCTTGTGGTGTTGCTTGTTGGTTTCTTAGACTATGGTGCTTGAGTTGTGGAGGTGATTGGAAAATCGAATCTGTTTTTTGATCTATTGTTTGAGTCAAGTTGTCTGCATGGTTGTTTTCCTTGAGATCTCAATTTTGTAATTTCTAGTGCGATGATAGATTTGCAGGCTTCGTTGAGTGGATCTACGAGTTGTGCAATTTTGTGGGTTGTCTTTACGTACATGGTTGTTGTGGGACAACTTAGAAGTGGACTGCTAATATCCACGAGGTTGCTTCTGTGGTGGTGTAGATCTGTTAGCTGACCCTGTCTCTGGTCACTTGTGCGTTGGTATAGCTTCTTTGAGATGAGAGGATGGATGGCGTTGGGTACCTGAAAAGTTGGTTATGGGGACTTGTAGCATGTGTATCATGATGTCATGGAGAGCTTGGTACACATTATAGTGTAATATTTTGACAGTGATGATATGGTCTGCGTGGTTTGGAGATCTTGGTGTTGGTTGGCATTGTTGTCAGATGGACATGTTGTTAATTGTACCTGGAGGCTTTTCAGATCAACAGATGTTTGGTCATGATGCTTGGAAAGCTCAGTGTCATGGTTTAGTGGGAGCTTTAACAGTGATTATGGATTCATCACTTGGTGGTGAATGATCTTCTTTGGTGTTGCAAATGTTTCTAGGAGGGATTCTTAGATCTTGTTGCTGTAGAAGAGTTCTTTCGCATTTGAAGGAACACTATTTGAAGATATACAAAATCTTGAAACCATGGAGGATGTCTAGAGTCTTTGGCTGAGATTTTAGTGGTGCTTGACAAATGATGTTGGTTTAGAGCTTGTTTATTTTATGTCATGGTATACTCTTGCTTGTGCATTAGAGTTTTGGCATGTTGCATTGCTCTTGAGACCATGGTTAGTTCACTTGAAGCATGGTATCTCCTAAGGGGGATGTGTAGATCATGATGTCATTATAAGTTCCTGTTTCATATGTTTGGAGCTTTGACAATGGTTTGGTAATTCTTTGTGTTTTGGGTGCATTGGTCATATGCTTGAGAACTTCATGTTAAATGCAGATTGGAGTTTAGCATGAGATTATCAGTTGCTATTGCTCATGGATACATGGAGAATAAGGTGAGGCTATTGTGCTATTTACAGTTGAAAGTCTGAGTAGCCTACATCTTGGTTCGACACGAGTTCAATAGAGACCAGTGAGGAGATTTCTTTTGGATGAGTCATGGTGGATTGATATCTTGGAGGAGCATTTTTCTTTTTCCTCCCTTTGGTCTGCTTGGCGGTGAAGTTTATTTGAGAGGTATTTTCCCATTATATCTTTTAGATATGTGATATGCTTTATATCTCGTAGATATGGATCTTGAATTTTTGCTTTAAGATTGTGGAGGATTCATAGTGGAAGGTGGACAACATAATTTATCTCCTTGAGCCTTTGTGTTATATCATCCTTTTGATAAAAACTGGTAGGAGATAGTTATATGGGTTAGTTTGATCTTCTTTGAGAGGCTTACATCCATGATTTGTTAAGTTGAACGGTTGGGTGTTGTTATGGATTTTCCTTTGGGATGTGAAGGAGATCATACTTGACACAACTGGCATTTAGAAGTGTGTAGGAGGATGCTACATGTTATGATTTGCAGTTTCTCTTTAGTTTGGCTTTTTATTCCTGTATGTTTGATCTCATATGACTTTAGATGTGAGATATCTATGTGGAGCCATGATGGTCACTAGTTTGTGGTCATATGTTGTCACTTGGGTGATGACACGAAGCTTCTATTGCCTCTTTCTTTTGTCAGATATGGAGAAACTGGAAGAACTATGGAAGACTGTTGAGATAAATGATTCTTGCAGCAGGTGGTTGCAGGTTATGCATATCAGTGTGGATGTTCCTCAGTACTACATGGTTACATTTTCTATGTGATATGATTGGTAAACTTGTTATGCCGTTGACATTTCAGATTTGGCATTACCCATGCAGTGGGAGTACCTGTATGTGTTTGGTCTTCTTTGACTGGTTGGCACATGATGCTTGTATTTGCGGTTGATGGGTTGGTTGTGCTACTGGCATGAGTTTACTAATGTGGATAGCTTCAAGGTATGAGTGATTGGATGGATAACACGAGTTATGGGTGATATTTTCAATCGTGTGGTTTTGATCAGTTGGATGGTTGCAGTCAATTTTTTGGCTGATGTTCTGTCTTGTTTCTGGAGAAATTCTTCATAACTGTGTTAGCGTTTGAGAGTTTTGAAGCGATTGCTATGGTGCCTTTTATGTCTATAGGATCTGATGCTTGTGTTCTTGAGATTGGTGCATATATGCCTTGGCTCGTTCCTTTTTCCTGTGGTGGATGGTTAGAGTTGTTGCCTACGTTGGTGGACATATTGGATGCTGTTGCAAGTGTCTCAGTTGGAGCATGAAAGCATTGCGTTGGTTCTTGTGTTTGAGTTTGGAGGAAGACAGTAAGTCTTTGTCAAAAGGGAGATTGTTTGAAAATATGCCTCAACTTTCTGGCTTGAAATCTTTTGAAGACTTGGTGTTTTCTCTTTAGTTCTGGCCTTTACCACTTTACTACGAGTAATTGTTAATAGAGGCACAGTTGCGCAGTTTACCGCTTTACCGCGAGCCTCTATTGTTTGGTCCACGGTTGGGTGGTGTTACCACCATACCACGACGGTCTCCTCACTGTTCGATGGTTGCATGGTGAAGACTCGACGATCTGGAAATGCGGTTACCTCCTTACCACGGGGTAGCTCAGAGAAGGCGCGGTGGCGTGGTGAGACCGTGGCGGTCAACATAGTCAGTTACCTCCCTACCGCGGGATTCCTTCGGTCTTGGAGTGGTGTCGCGGTGTTACCTCCTTACCGTGGTGGGCTTCACGTCGACTGGCGGTTACGTAGTGGCTTACTGCTACACTGCAGATGTCTTTCAGCTTGAGCACGGTAGTGCGGTGGACATGGCAGACAACGATAGATGCTTAATGCTATATCACAAAGGCTTGTTCTTTAAGCCATGGTGGCATAGTTGATGATGATGGGTTGGTAAGCGGGTTGTCACTATTGTACCATGAGTGTCTTCTTGCTAGGGCATGGTAGTGCAGTGTATACTACCTTACCACAAGCATATGATGGATGGTGAGCGGTGGCGCAGTAGAAGGGGCTCGGGTTCTGTTGACTATTTGGGTGACGATCAAAGCGGTGAATGAATAATGTGACAACATGTGGCATGATGATATTCATTGATTTTGCATTGCTGTTGTAAATCAATGTTGATTGGCTGAAAGTCTTATTTTCTGATTTACGATATATTTTCATTAAATGAATGATCTGATTCGGGAGGTTGACGAAGTGTAGATATGTCTCTGTATGACGATTTAATGTTGGGCGGCTTGATGTGTGTTGCATAGTGATGCACGTTATCAGAGAATGATGGAAGGCTTATCGGTGGGGTAATTAAATACACCTTGATGGTTGTTGGTCGAAATGACTGAGAGGTCGATCGGTGGTGTCAAGACGATTAGATCTTGTAGTGAGAGTGTTCGAGTGGTATGCTAAGGCATTGCAACTGTGAACACTGAGTGACACAGAACTAAGAAGATGTGAACTTGAGTGGTTGTGAGGCTATGTTGGCCGAAAGGTTGGCTGAATGAGTGGGCTAGTGAGTGAAATGAATCTGCACTATATGTCGTGTGATGACATTATAACAGTGCGAGGATTCTATATAATGGCGTTGCCTGTATTCTCTAGATGGACAGGATGTAAACTTCTGAAGAGCATAGATCTGAGATTGTATTGTAACTTTTGTTGCTGATTAATACAATTAAGCTGAGTGTTTTGGAGGGTGGGATTTTTTACCTGAAAGGGTTTTCCCCATGTAAATATGTGTGTCCATAAGTTTTCCTTTCATGTTGTTTGATTCTGTAATCTGAATCTATGGATGTGTTGAATCTGTTATTATCATGCATGTACTTTTCTCAGAAGGATTAATGGGGGAAGCCACTATGCCTATTTCCACTTTATGGCATAGTAGTTGGTGTCTTTGAGGTGATTTGAAATTAAAGTCACTAAGGCACTGTTGTTCTTAGATGTTTTGTTCTAAGTTGACATGTCTCCTTCCCCAACACATGGATTATAGTCTCATTGCTTTTGTTTGAAGGGATTAGCATCAAGTTTTAGGGGAATTATGTTGAATAGGAAAACTGAGAGGGGTGGGGGTGAATCAATTGTCATAGATTTTAACCTGTAATTCAATCACCAGAACTAATACTTAAAACTACTTAAATGATTAATCATCAAATACCAATGTAGAAACTCAAATCCAACACAATACCACAATAACACTAGATTTATGTGGAATGTGGGAAAAACCATGGTGAGGATTAACTCACACTATAGAGAATATCAAAACCAATTACAAAAAGGCTCATTGCCTAAAACAAGGCTCACTGCCTAAAATAAGGACTCACTATCCATAGAGCTATAACCCAGAGGGTTCACTGCCACAATTTTACAAAGAAGATAAATAAGACTTGCTATAGAGGGACTAAAATCTCAATGCAACAAAGGATTCCACCACAGTTAATTGATCAACTTGCATGAATGATAGAGTTCACCTTTTTCTCACTGCATCCAAAAACTTAGCATTAAGCTTCACACTAATCTACCACACAAAAATCACACACACTTTCTAAATAGCATCAAAGTCATGTCCTCTATTTCACTTATCTTCCTTCTTTTCTTTAGTATGTTTTTCATTACTAGCTCACACTGTATTTATACTATCTCCAACCTTGAAAAAGATACAAAGTCGGTCATCCAACTTCAAATTTAAATTAGGTCAGCGTCAAACATCCTAGGGTGGAATTAGAATGAGGGCGACCCAAACACACGCTTCACCGAGACCCAAAATAGATCCAACACACTTCATCAACTTTAAAGATAGTGCTTAACACAAGGTCATCCAAACCACTATAAAACACATAGAACAATTAAGATCGGAACTTACAGAAACCAAAAATATTTTCAATGCAAACTGAACATCTAGAACTTCATCAAAGAGAAATCCGGACCAAAAAATTTTCTCCTGGACCTCAACAAAAACATAGAAAAACATAGTTCACGACTGGTGAACACAACTCGAACTTTAGAATGAATGAATAACCAAAATAACCTTCAACAATCATGACCAACATATCTGAACCACACAGACATAGGGGCAAATATTGGATCAACAACTAAATACTTGTAAAATTTCTTTAATAAAATATTCTCTACATATACAACCAACAACAACTAGTAGACAACCAGTTGACTAGTTGAAATCATTGACAATACCTTCATTCCTTTCTTCAATCTTGCAACAATCTCCCCCTTTTTCATTGATGGCAATACATGATGTGAAAAACCATCAAAGACACCATACCAAATTTGGATATACTTATCAAGATTTTTCTTTTTGTTTCTCCCCCTCAGAAGATCATCTTCTTCATTACTTGCTTTCTCTCATTAGTTTTTTCTCCTTATCACATGCCTTCTCTTCTTTTCACATGCTTTCTTTCCCCCTTTGACATCAATGGAAAAGGAAAAAGATATGTTCATTGAATCTTCCTTTGACATGAAAACATAATACTTCATAATGACAACACTTGAAACTACCTGCTCCTCTTGAGAGGTATCCACCAAAACATTAGTCCAAAAAAATAGAACCATGAATCCACTGGAATGATGCATCTCCAAATGCATCTTGGTTTGTGAAAGGAGGGGAAATAACCCCTAACTTCTCTTGGAGATACTCAAAAGTATCTTTAGGAATAGCCTTCATAAATATATCAACAATCTGATCCTTTGTCAGAATATACTCAAGCTTTACATCATTCTCCATGACCTTCTCTCTCAAGAAATGATATCTAATAGATATATGCTTCGTACTCAAGTGCATCACAGGATTCTTCGAAATGTTAATTGCACTTTTATTATCATAGAAGATAGAAATGAGATCATCATATAGCATTGTGATATCTTTCAATGTCCGTTTCATCCATAAAACTTGTGTACAACAAGATGTAGCAACAATACTCAGCTTCACCAGTAGACAAAAAAACTGAATCTTGCTTCTTACTCAACCATGCCACCAATCTGAATCCAAGAAAGAATGCACCACCACTTGTTCTCTTTCTATCATCTACACATCCAACCCAACTTGTATCTATATAGGAACTAAGTGTAAAGTCAGTATCTTTAGGATACCATAACCCATAATATAGAGTGCCATTCAAAATCTGAATATTCTTTTAACTGTAGCAACATGTGTTTCCTTCAGATCTACTTGAAATCTAGCCGCAAGATAGACCACATGCATAATATATGGTCTAGTAGCAATCAAATAAATTAGTCCACCAATCATAGATCTATACTTGATTTTATCAACCTTAGGTGAATCATCATCTTTACCCAATTTGTAACCAATCACCATAGAAGTACTTATCGGTTTGGAACCATCCATCCCAAACTTCTTCAACATCTCTCTCACATACTTAGACCGTGAAATGAAAATTCCTTTCTCTTTGATTAATCTGTAGCCCAAGAAATAAATTCATCTCCCCAAACATAGACATTTAAAATTCTTTCTACATCTCTTCTGTAAACATCTTGCACATATTTTCATTTCCTCCAAAGATAATGTCATCAACATATACAACTACAATCAATATTTGGTCATTTTCAATCTTGTATAGGAGCGAATTTGCACCGCGTATGTAAATTCCCCTTTCACACAACCTCACCTTAGAAAATAAAATACGAAGGAAAAATTCCACATCACCCACCCACCTTCTATCCACTTGGCATCTATCCTTTGTGTCGGTGAGAGAATATTTGTGGAGGTGGTAATGTTTCACTCCTCTCCTTTGTGATTTGGTTGAGTGGCATAATACTATTTGTAGTGATCCTTGTTTCCTTTTCTCTCCTTTATCACATATTCTATTCTGTTGCTTTTTAGCTCTACATGGAGGTGGAAACACCAAAACGGGGGTCTGACTAAGGCAAGCCTCTATACAACCCCAAAAATTTTCCATATTTATTGTGTGTAGGAGGACATGCACATGGAGCTAGCTAGTGAACTGGCACTTCTGTGAGATCATCTTCATCACCCTAGTTCTTATTTACTTTCTTTATCATTTTAGTATCTATTTCCTATACTTTCTCATTTTGTTTTTACCATTTATATCAACTAGCTAGGCTGTTAGTAGGTTTTATGGTAGTTTCTACTGTGTTTACTATTGTTTGACTGTACAGACACCAGCGTGCCTGAGAGACACCAACACGTTGTGTTGTCGTCCCATAACTTCATTGTCATCCTTGGACAAAGAGCTATCTAAGACACAGTATCGACTCCAAAAACCAGGTTGCCTAGCCCAAACTTGAACTCTGGTCTAAAGAGTGACAAAAGTACTACATAGTGTTCTTCATTATCGATCCTTGTAATTTTAGAGTGAGGTAAGTTAGGGTAGCTCTTTTCTCTCAGCTCTTCGTGACTTGGAGCCTTGGTGTGGTTGGTCCCCCTCTCTTACATTTTTGGTGAAGCCGACGCAAACAATGTTTATCTGTGTGTTTGTGTTGAGACTTGTCCCTTGCACCTGGTGATCATTGTAATCCTGAGTGTTGTGAAGGTTTATGAGAATCATAATCTAGTCCACAACTTATGAGTACGTTGTTAGGAGAAGTATGCGACACCTTTCAATGGAGAATACAAAGGTCACTATTGGTTTCTCTACAAGCCTTTTTTTTTGGATTTTTCGTTGGTTTGTCTACCCAGGAGTAGTTATTGAGGGGCGAGGTAGGATTATTTGATGAGACCAAACATGTCCCCACTCCTCCTGCATCTCCTACATCATCATCAGTAGACGAGCACAAAGTCATTCACATCCTTTAGAATATATCTCTACTCTTAGCAAAGGATTGGGTGACTTGGAGAATCACCTGGAAAAGGACCTGAAGTTGGCCAGAACTGCTAGGGTTATTAGTGAGATAAAGCCTATGGTGGGAAAAGATCAAACGAGCATAAAACTCCTAGCTAGTCTCTCTAGTTTGACTAATGTTTGTGCCCTTCCAAACAACACTAACGTTATACAAGGGGGCACTCTCGAAGAACATGAGAGACACTTAGGAATGTCGATGCCTACCATGTCTGTGTATATGGCCAACACAGTCTTGACGATCAACATATCCTCTACCTTCAAGAGATCTAAAGATATCAAAGTGAATATAATACCCTCAGGTTTTAGTTTCACCCCTCCTGTCACCTCTAGTGGTGGAGGTTTTGGCGGGTTGACTGGTGGGGACTTTGGTAGTGGTGGTGGCTTTGGCAGTGGGGATGGCACTAGCGGAGGTAGTTCTGATGGAGTCCATGGTGGTGGTTTTGAAAGTAGAGGTGGCTTTGGTGGAGGCCCTATTGGTGGTAGTGGCTCCGATGGTGGTCATGTTGGTGGTTCTAGAGGTGGCTCCGATGGTGGTTCTGGAGGAGGTCCCACTGTACCTTTGTCATTCTAAGACCCTATTCTGAATGCTCTTCTTCAAAATATGGGTAAGATGCAAAGCTAGCTGGCGAGTCTCTCCCAAGCCTATGCTCAACCTATCTTTCAACCCTTCTTCCAACATAGTCCATTATCAGTAGCAATCTTAAGCACTCCCTTCCCACAAGGAATGGAGATTCCCAAATTTGAGAAGTATGGCGACAAAGGGGACCCATAAATGCATGTGTTCGCCTTTAATGCCATGTGTACATACTTCTTCCATCATGATGTGTTGATGGAGAAATTATTCCCTAGATATCTTAAGGATACAACACTCAAATGGTATTGTTCCTTACTTGATAACTATATTTTCTCATTTGATCAACTTGTAAATCAGTTTCTCTGACAGTTCCAAGCCAACATTAGACCAAAGATAACCTTTTTGGATCTTGTCCAATGCAAACAAGGGGATAATGAGAAAATAACTGATTTTATAACATGATATCAAGCGCTTTGCTCATAGATCTCATTCCCGCTACCCGATTCTGACGTGCATAAGGTATTCATAGGGAACTTGTAGAGACCTTGGCAAGAAAAGTTCACCCTTATGAAATACCCTTCTTTCGCGTATTTGTGTGCTGCGCTACGAGAATATCAACAAACGGTAGTCCAGTTCAGTGGATCCTCTTCATGCTTTGGTTCAGAAGGGAAATCCATTGTATCGATCTCTGAAAAGGGTAAGGCTATCATGAATGTAGTAGCCGCTACAAATTATAACGACCTCAGATGCAATAGAAAGTTCACAAAGTTAGTAGAATATTATTCTTCCATCTTACAAAGATTGTTGAAGGATAAAATTATAACCTTGGAGAAACCTAAACCTCTCAAGGAACCTTACTCTAGTTGGTACAATGCAAATTCCTTCTGTCAGTACCATTGAGTTAACATACATGATATCGAATGCTATATGCACCTACGTCACGAGATACAAGACTACATCGAGGATGGTACTATTCATCTTGATGGAAATAAACAAAATGCAAAAAAATCAATGGTGAAAGCAAATAGTGAGTTGCAGATATACATGGACCCATTTCTGTCGTATTCTACCAACTTAATTATCAATCCCTCTGATTCTACCACTTGGCCCGAGGAGTACGTTAACATGGTCATGGTTAGTCCTACCACACAACTTGCAACCACCTTGCTGGACATGACATTCACCTTGCAGGATATTCCCTTGAACAACAAGCCCTCTCCCATCGACATTCCTGCTAGCCTCAATGGAAACACTATGACGGGGGTCTTACTTGACCCCGCGAATTGAGTGAATGTCATTATAGAAGAAATTTTTTTATTGGATTCATTACAAAGGGAGGAGTACGAAGAAACACAGTCTACCATCTATACGCATGATGGTCTTTGTCTCATGTCATATGGCTCAATAACTTTGTCCATCCTAGTTGGACCTAGGGCTATAGACATAGTCTTCAATGTTATTCCAAAGTCAGATTTGTTCAGGTTGAAGCTAGGCATACCTTGGCTAGCTTCCATGAATAGAATCACCTTCGTCATTCATAAGTGTTTAAAATTCTCCCATAAAGGTGTTGTGAATGTGGTGCATGACACTGGATACTAGTCGTTGGTGTCCCATGAGGGCTACTCATTGGATCATTTTTGGCTTGCCTTAGTCGGTCTGCTCCCCCCAAGAATGGACCTACTTTACAAGAACTATGTGAAGTATAAGACCAGAGGCAAGGGACAACAAAAATTGACCTTCTGGTAGTGCAGTAGCAAGCTGTCCCCCTTTCTGAAAAGGAAAAGAGAAAATAGTCCGTTCTTGGGATGCCTCTCCCACTCCTCTTTTTGAGGAAGAGTTTTGGATGTCTACTCCTAGATTCTACTTAAGGAGTCTGATGGTACCTGCTTTGTGCTGACCTAAGATTAGGATTTTGGACCTTTGTACTAAAATTATTGGACCTTGGCCCTACTTGTATAGTAGAAGAAAGGGTCCCCACAAGGAATATTTTATGTCTCAACCTTCACGGCCTCTCACCGCTTTTTCTCCCAAAGTAGTAAATGGGAAGAGGCCTACTTCCAAGGAACTAGATTTGACTCCCCTCCCCTTGTTGTTTCTCAAATTTCTCCTCCTATTCCTGTTTAGGAGCCTATCCCTCTACTAGAAATGACTGTACTGGACACCCCTATGGCTTAGCATGAGCCTTCCAGCCCTTCGTAACACCCAAACTTTATCTCAAAGAGTCATAGAAATCACCTTCCACGTGAGTGGAAGTGTCGAAGAAAAGCTCTGGCAGTCGAGCAGGTTGCTTTGTAGAAGAGGGAAGAGGAGACAACCACCCCTGCTTCAGCGTCTCCCGATGTGTCATCCTCTCTCCTCCCCTCTGCTTCTGTTCAATCGAGTTCAGTCTCACTTCTAGCTCTCGCTATGAGTGTGAGCACACTTGACCCCAAAAAGGTGTAGGTGTTTATCTTCCCCTCAGTTGAGCCACCCCTTTTGATGTCCCTTATAGACATCCCACTATTCCCTAAACCTGTGGATATGTTGAATACTTCAGTGGTATCTTCCATGATTTTCTCCTCCTCCTCTTCCTCTGCGCATCTTGCCTCATATCCGATGAAGCTAAAAGTAGAGGTTGGCCCCTCTAGCAATGGAGGGCATAAGATGAGCCCACCTCTGAAGGGTGGTCCTGCATCAACTTGTTCTATCCTAGTGATGGAACAATTTCCCGCTTCCCCTGAGTTTGTCACCACTCCCGAATCACTCAGTGAGCCTAGCTATGAATCTAGGGTGCCATCCTCCCCATCCATTGAGGTACGACATGGAAATCCTATGAAGTGCACATTCAACTCTCTCGACGAGGTCTTGGCCTTTTCAATGATCTTCAAAAAATTGCTAACCATAGCTCCACAAGACCCTAGCAGATAAGACCTTGCGGGGCCTTCTTCCTTGGACTTTGTTATGGGAGGGTCAAAAGGACATCCCCTTATATTCCACCACTGTAGGCTCATCCACCTTCCCCTTATAATGATCTAGATTGGGAAGAAGACGAACTCTTGTTCAATGAGTGTTAGGGGGATGCCTCTTCTTTATCTGTCGATTAGAAGTGTGTGTGTGTGTTGTAATATGTTCCCCCGTACTTGTGCTATGTGTTCCTGGATGACCCTGATCACCCTTGTTGGTACTTGGATACAAGAGTGATTTTGTGTTGTGAACCTTCTTCTATTTGTATAATCATTCTTCCATGTTTGTGTTTGATTTTCAAAAAATTTGGGACGATGCAAAGTGTTGGGGGAATTCAGGCTTCCCTTCCATGTTGACCCAATTTTTTATTTTTTATTTGTTTTCCATGCATTCTTCTTGATCTGGCGGGGATTGATGATCTTTCACCTTGCACTGCGATTACCTATTATTTATATAAGCACGAGCATATATGACCCCGCAAAACCAAATCCCGCAATGTCTCTTCTTATCTTACTTTTTTCTCTTTTTCTCTTTTCTTATATTTCTCTCTTCTTCGCTTGAGTTGTCCCTCGTGTGTGTGACAAAACCATTTCTATGATACTTCAATTTTTAGAAAATGCATTCGTTGCCAACAAATCTTTTCTTGAAAATCTTTGTAAACTTTTAAAAAATTGCATTCTTGAATTGGACCCCTAACGAAACATGTTTCCTTTATAATGGGTTCATAAAGAAAGAGATTGAAAATTTTCCTTTGAGGAGGGAGCAACCTTTTCCTATGGGAGAATCCTTGAACTTCCCCTCACGAGGGGGAATTTTCTTCCTTTCAAATTCCTTGATGAAGTGAACACTTTTTTGAAAGGATTCCTTGATGATGAATCAATTTCAGAAAAACATCTCTTTTTCACTTTCAAACAATGCATCCCTTGAGTGGACCCCTTTTCTTTTGAAGGGTTCCCGAGAGACCCCTTTGAAAGCCTTCCAATTCGTCGACTATTTGCGTGATCGTCTACTTATTTTCTTCCATGGCTACTTTGTGTTTCCTGGCATGTTTTATCTTTGAATTAATATGTCGCTTTGCAGGTGTGCTTGTGAAGTCGCTTTCCAACTCTACGAAGTCCCCTTACATCTCTGGGTTTCCTCCATGTGAAAGATCTTGGGGGATGCCTCCTTACAAGTCTACGGGCCTGTGAGGTGCTTACATCTCTAGGCTTCCTCCATGTGATAGATCTTAGGGGTCACTTTCTTGCAGGTTTGTGGCCCTATAAGGTGCTTACTTCAGGGGGCTTCCTTTATGTGAGAGATCTTGGGGGTTGCCTCCTTGAAAATCTATCGACCTGTGAGACACTTTCATCCTGCAAGTTTTTTCCATTGTTGGTCTGAGGGCCTTTAGTGTACTTTTTACAGCTTCATAGTTCTGCAGGGCTATTTAGTTTTTTGTTCAAAGCTCCTCAGGGAGAGTACCTATGGAGTCATTTTCTTGTCCTATGCTTTCAAGCTCACCAGATCACGGTTTGCTTGCTCAATGTTTCAAGTATAAATTTCTAACCCTACTAACTCTTCAATCTACTTTATCGAAGCACTCATCAATACTCATGCTCGCTAAAGTGGGGGCAAAATGTATAGGAGCTAATTTGCACCCCTTACGCAAATTCCCCTTTCTCACAACCTCACCTTAGAAAATCAAATTTGAAGGTGAAATTCCACATCACCCACCCGCCTTCCATCCACTTGGCATTTTTCCTTTGTGTTGGTGAGAGAATATTTTTTGGGGACGAATACGCGACACCCGAACACCTGCATGATGCATTGTCGTCCTTGAAAAATTCCTATGTCTGAAGTTGGCAAAGGCATTACACACCTGATTGGGGCCAAATTGTAACATCCCTCTTTGACCAACTGACCTAAAAAATGGCGAATTCCTCATTCTCCTTCAAATTCATTTATTCTTCACTCAATCTATCTTTTTTCACATCTGTAACAATTCTCTTGAAATCTTTAACATCTCATTCACTCTCAAGCAACATTATAGCATCCCACTTTTGAGCATTGTAGCAACATCAACACTCCATCAACTCCACATTGCAAGTGTGAATCCATTACAGATGATGTGAGCTTGGAGTCTTGCGAGACTTCCTTTCATCACAGTTTCGGCGGTGGTGAATTTTCCAAGTTTGTAGTTTTCTTTCTCCTTCCATTAGCTAGTGAGCCTTTGGGTAGAGGTGGTAATTCTTTACTCCTCTCCTTTGTGATTTGGTTAAGTGGAATAATATTGATTGTAGTGCTCCTTGTTTCCTTTTCTCTCCTTTATCGCATATTCTACTCCATTGCTTTTTGGTTGTCCGTGGAGGTGGAAATACCAAAATGAGAGTCTAACTGAGGCAGGCCCCTATACAGCCCCAACAAATTTCCCTTTTTCTTATGTATAGGAGGACATACACATGGAGCTAGCTGGTGAACTAACACTTTTGTGAAATCATTTTCATCACCCTAGTTCTTATTTACTTGCTTTATCATTTTAGTATCTATTTCCTATACTTTCTCATTCTGTTTTTACCATGTAGATCAACTAGCTAGGATGTTAGTAGGTTTTATGGTAGCTTTTGTTGTGTTTACTATTTTCTAACCATATGGACGTCAATGTGCCTGAGAGATGCCAACGTTCCACATTGTCATCCCAAAACTACACTATCATCCTCGAACAAAGAGCTGTTTGAGACATAATACCGACTGCAAAAACTAACTCGCCTAGCCTAAACTTGAACTTGGGTACAAAGAGTGACAAAATTACTACATAGTGCTCTTGATTCTCAATCCTTATCCTTTTAGAGTGAGGTAAGTAAGGTAGACCTCTGCTCTCGGCTCTCCGTGACCTGGAGCCTTGGTGTGGTTGGTCCCCCTCTCTTACAAATCTTAAAGTGCAAATTATTGTCTACTACGCCTTTGTTAAATCCTTGCTGAATCAAATACTTGTCTAACCTTACAAACTGTTGGGTGAAAATTATGTAATCCCTTTTAATGGATCACAAAACCTTGATTTCAACCACAATTATGTGAGATACAATCTCTCCTCTCAGAAATGGGAGGCACCCTTCTTACCGCTTATTGAAACTAAGGAAAAATAATTAAGTATTTAGAATAATGTACACTACACTAATGATATGAGGGTGTGTCACATTCATAATTCTCTTTTTTTTCAGAGAATATGTTTTACAATGTTTCACAATTTTAAGTTCTTGATGCAATACAAATTCAAACTAAAACTAAGCAGTAATTCCAATATCCCTATCTTGTCAAAGCAAAGACTAGGAATCCCTGTATGATAATAATATATGATAAATAAGAAAATCTCACGAAGGCACAAATTCGTTCCATAGCTTCCAATAACGAATCCTTCAAGATATGTAACCAACGTTGTATGAGAAGCACAAATCTTCTATATACTTCACAATAATTCCACAAACAACATGAATAAATATAAGCATAAAGTCTTATACAAAATTCACCAATAATATTTAACAATATCAAAAATTCAAGTAAAGAGTGTAACCCAAAGTTTAAACGAATTCACTCAAAGCCCTTTCAATCTCAATTACTAATCACTACCAATTCGATGAAACCATAAGATAATTGTTCCCAAAACAAAGTTTGGTATGAAAATTCACTTCTTTATTGATCAAAATTAGATTCACAAAATTGAACTCAAAGTTTCAATATACGCTTCACAAGTGGGCAACACTTCGTTGCAAAAGATAAAAGATAACAATTACAATAGAATCCTCTCTTATTTATAGATGGGAGAGGAGAGATAATTTAGGAAAATCAAAAAAGCGAATCTAGGAGTAAATCTAGGAAAATCCTACCTAACTAGTTGACTTATTCAAAAATGTTGTCAACAATTATAGGAGAACATATTTGTTTACATGTGATTACATTTGTCGAAAATACATGTAAAATGTTGAAGACTATTTACATAAAGCATGAAAAATGCTAAAACTATCTAACACTGGAGACATAAGAAGTCTTTATGGTTCCTTGCCTTGGGCGCGAAAGTCTTCATATTTCTTCATTGTCTCTTGCATGAACTTCTCATCTGGACCAACTGTATAATCAACAATGATATGAACTCTTGTGATTGATCTTCTTGTAGATGAGAAAATTTTCTCGCATCTATCCAAATTTGTCTTGAGATTGTTGAGAGGAAGCCTTACATCACATATGGTGTTCATTGAAGCCTTTGAAAAGCTTTCATCTTCCACCTGCTCCATGATAGCTTCCTTGAACATTTTAGCAATCTCATTGACTGAGAGGAAAGTATTATCATCATTAAGGAGTTTACCCAGTAACTCCTCAATTCCATTCAACATGATGACACAATGTCTTTTGACATCTTCTTGTACCTGCTGGATGTCCTCGATGAGAGATTTGATCACTTGTATGAAATTCTTGAGAGATTATCCTATTTCCACATACTTATCTTTGTCAGGAATTACTCCAACTTCCACTTATTTACTCAACTTTGTCTCTCTCATTTGTGACCAAATTGAGACACATATTTCCATTTCTTTCTGCTCTTTGGAAAGTGTGTTTTATTCTTTCTCAATCTCTAATTTCAACTTGGCTACTTGAGAAGCCTTTTCATCTGCAACAACTATGAGCTGTGAACCCTGCTTTATTATTTCATCAATAAAATCATAAAACACCTTACCCTTGGAGACAAAATTCTCTACCTTTTGTACTACTGGTTCCTCAAAGTTGACCATGGCCATCCGTTGTAATTCTCTAAGGAGTCAACACTCTTCCTCAAAATTGATGCATATCTCTTAGCTTTATCCTTGTAAATTTTTTTGGCCTGCTCCATTTTATCTAGTCTACCTGATAATGCATTCAAGACTACTTGTGCATCTTCTTTTGCACTTGCATTTGTTACCTTATCAAGCTTAAATCTTGTTAGAGTATAGTCTTCCATGTTCATATCACCTTGTTACTATGGTGGTAAACCAATGTCTACATACTTGTGACCTGATTTGTCTATATGAAATCTTGAATGAATTTTATCCTTTTTCTTCCCCTTGGATTTTGGAGGAACTCTCTTGAAGGTCAAGCTCATCTGGGGAAATCATTTTTTTCTTGCACTTTGACACTTGTGAGATTAGCTAAGGGGGTAGGAATGAGGTATTCTCTTCTTGACTTACTATCAACTCCTATGTAGCAGGTGCTTCTATAGAGATGGATGATATTGTAACAATCGGGATAGTATCAGTCATGATGGCCCTAGTAGACTAAAAACCAAGTGGATCCTACAAAGACTCATTCATGAATCTATTAAACTCTCCTTGAGAAGAGATGTCATATGACAAAGAAGATAGTCTCGAGATGTATGACGAAGAACCTAAAGAAACATCAACAGTTTGAAAGGTGGAACTCACATGAGGGGTAGAAAGAACTGATGACGTTGAAGGAGGAACAAAAACCTTCACTGTATGCAAAGTTGATATAGGAGGAGGTGAAGTAGGAAGAGGAGGTGGAGGAGTAGTAGGATTGGGAGCATTTCAAGGAGATAGTTGTTGTTCATCATCATTCCTCTGTTCCTACTCTTTATCTTCTTCTTCTCCTTCTTCTTCAACAAACTCTTCATCTGCAGAATCTTCATCTCTGGAGGACTCTCCTACTTCTTCACTTTCATTCTCTTCCTCTTCATCAAATGATTGTTCTGCAGATGCAAACTCCTTTCCTTCTGTATATGGTTGTTCTAATTTATTAACTTCCTCTTCTTCAACTATTTGTGTAGCACTTTTACCAAAAGTAAATTTAATCTTAGGGACTCTTTGAGAAGAAGAAGGAGTATCTGCATGCTTTTGTTTAGTACGAAGTTCTTGACGTTGGCTAGTTTCTCCTTCCAGTGTTTCTCCTTTTGATTTTGTCCTGAAAGATTTCATTTGGAAGCCATACCTTTGCAACCATTTAGCTATTTTATGTAAAATAGGAGAAATTATTTCTCTAATAGAAACACTTTCTTTCTTAGACCATTGCACAAGAGGTAGGGGCCTGTGGGAAAATTCTTTATCTTCATAAGAAGAATCAATTATACCACCAAGATCTTTGAAGTCCTCTAGAATATCAGCTACACCAGGATCTCTGATCTGCTCTACTGTCAATCTACAAAAATCCATTCGTCGGATGTCTTCTTCATCTCTGCAGTCTACCCATATATCTTCAAAGTGCTAGACATGTTGATGATCCTTTTTAAGCTTCCTACTCACATTTCTATAATCAAAGTCAAACCTATATTTATATGTTCTTATAGTCATAATTTGTATTTATGTAGCTACTGACTTTTCCTTTTGAACACTGTGAATAGTGTATCTCCCAATAGTGAGTGGAAACTTGAAACCTGGCTTGTGAATTTTTATATGTTCTTTATGAACCAAGATCAGTTGTTTGCACAATTCCATTAGTACCCACTTGTCTGAAGGACATATGGGAAACATATATGGAAACCCAGTATAGCAACCTACTCTCAAATATGTGAAGGTAGGAAACTATAGGAAGACATCCAAATTTGCTTACAACCCTATGGGCTTCATTTGATACTCTCTTCTTTTCAAGGGTTGGATCAAAAGTGAATAGTAGAGGTGCAAAGAAAGCATATGTCACTCTTCTGAAATGTTTAAGACTATTTCTCAAATTTAGTTGAGGATAGAATTTGTACACAGGCACAACATTTCTATTACCTTTTATTGATAACCCTAGATATTACCTCATGATTGTAGCAACATATACCAAGTAGGAAGTCATATATAATTTTAACGTAGTTGGCACATTGATCAACTGTTCATGAATCTCATCACTTATCCGAGTTCCCCAATCAATGTGTACTTCCCTCCTTCTAATGATGCAGATATATTCATACATCCAATATTTAAAATGAAAGGATACGAGCAAGCCTTTCACTCTACTCAGAAGAGTAATCATATCTCTAACATCCTCCTTGAAATCACTTTGAGGAATTCCCTTGGGCTATCTAGAGATCGTGGGCCTTGGAGTCTTCAGCCATTGAGTATTAATCGATATTTTAGCCTTATTTGGATCCTTGTCATAGACCTCATGTGCTTGCTGAATGGAGATTTCAGTATATTTTTCCACATGTGGAACCTTGAAAACAATATCAAAGAATTTTGGATCCAACCTCATCATGACCTGTCTAACATAATCTCTTCCACTTCTGTCATCTTTGATGTAATGTGATGCAACTTGGAGAACAAACTCTGTGTTATGAGAAGTAGTTGGAAATGTAGATACTAAGTGCAAGTTGCTATGAACAATAGATCTAAAGTTTTCCTCTAATGGATTCTTCTGAGTTCTTTTTACGAAATCTTCTATATCTTGATGACCAATTTTTGTATCTTTTATTTCATCCAATTTTGGGAGCACAACAGTAGGTGGGAAAACACCTTGGTATTTGTACTTGATCTTGCCTTCCTTTTTAGAAGATGATGGAAGCTCTTTTGATGCCATCTGAGAGTGCCAAAGATCAAGGAACACCACCTTCAAAGATCACTTAGTAAGAACTTGAAAGGAACTGCAAGAATAATGGATTAGGAGATGTTAGGATAAAATGCGTTATGAGAGCGAGTTGGAATGCGTGAAGCAAGAAGGAAATTTGGAGCGAGTGCAAATGAGCTATGAGGCACGAAAATCAAAGTATTATCAATGGAACGAGGTTCAAAGCACAAAAAGAATGATTTCTGAGTGTTATAGTGGAAAATGGATTTTTGTGTAGGAGCATTGAAAATATGTGCTCCAACATGCATTATTCATTTGGGTAGGAAATGTGTTGAAGCGCTAAAAATTAGCCCTTGTGCATTTTGGAGAAAGATCAAAATCATGCTCGAGTGCTGAAAATCACCGCTTGAGAATTTGGGGTTTGTTAAAAAAAATTAACTATAAATGCGGGGGTGGGATTTTTTACCACTTCAACATATGAATGTTGGAAGGGAAATCCATGTAGGAGTGGTGATTTTCACTACTCCTACATGTTAGAGTTGGTGTAAAATCATTATTGTGGGAGCAGTGAAAATCACCGCTCCTGCATTTGGAGAAAGATCAAACTCATATGTGGAAGTGGTGAAATTGTACGCTATTACATGCCAAAGCTTAGAAGGGTTTGGTGAAGCGAAAAATTTCACCACTTGAACATGTATAAGAAAAACCTATACAAAAATGTGAAGTGTATATGGAGAAGGGAAAACTCACAATAGTGAAATAAAGTGCCAGTAGACCGAAACAGAAACTCAAAAATGGCGAGCAAGGAAAATTAACAAACCCAGGTCTGATGATGATAGAAGGAGAAGATTTTAAAAATAAAAGCATCAAAAACCTAATGAAAGAGGGATAGAATTGAAGGAACAATTAAGGAGATCAATATAAAACATACCTGGCGAAAGTAAAAGGCAAGGCACCAAAAAAACCCTAGTTCATAGTCGCCCACAAAAATCTATCCACAATCTTGCTTGGAGCTTGGAGAGTGATTAGCACAAGGAGGAAGCTTGATAGGATGAATTGAAATGAAAATAAGATAGCTTAAAAATGAATTTAATAAGCCTTTAACTAATCACTTAGTGAACTCAAAGTCATTAATGATGGTGTACATTAAGGGAAGGAAAATGCACTAGTGGTGAAAATCACTGCTCGTGCATGTGAGGGACACGACGAGAAGAAACATGTTGTAGTGGTGATTTTCACCACTTGTGCATGTGAGGTGTAGGAGTGGTGAAAATAATCGCTCCAACACTTGGAGTTAATTTTTCCAACTCAAGGCTCATGTAGGAGCGTTGAAAATCAGCGCTATGAAAAGAGTGAAAAATTGCCTAACTCCCAAAGAGTGAGAATTGAAAAAAATATCCGTTTCGAAGATTTTCAAAAGAAGAACAATAAGAGACACTCAAACAGATGATTTGAGTTGTAGGACTACGCATCGAGGGAAATTGAAAATTGCCTCATTTTGTGTGCTTGGAGTACACAAAAATACGAAACAGTGCTACTAGATTCGAGGATAACACATACCAAACTCTACGAGCTTGCTTCAATCCATATAAAGATTTCTTCAATCTGCACACCATATTCGGTTGTTCTGCTAACTAAAATCCTTCTGGTTGTTCCATGTAAACTTCTTCTTCCAGCTCACCATTCAAAAATGCTGACTTGACATCCATTTGATAGACTTTGAAATATTTATAAACAACCAATGCCAAGAAAATACTTATAGCTTCCATTCTTGCTATCGAGGCAAAAGTCTCCTGAAAATATATGCCTTCTACTTGTGAGTAGCCTTTACACACAAGCCTCACTTTGTTTCTGGCAACTTCTCCATTCTCATTCAACTTATTTTTGAATACCCATTTTGATCCAATGATATTTTTATCTGTCGATCTTGGGACCAATTCCCAAGTCTGATTATTCTCAATCTACAAAAGTTCTTCTTTCATTGTTTTCTTCCAATTTTCATCTTTACAAGATTCACTTACTATCTTCGGCTCAATCTCAAAGAATAAACACAAATTTACTTCAGTAGCAACTTTGCTTCTTGTTAACACACCTTTTGTCTTGTCTCCAATAATATGATTTTTTGAATGATTCCTCTATACATATTTTTGTGTTCTAGGGGATATTACCGAAGCATCTTCTTCTCTTTCATTTTGTTCATCCAACTTCTTCTACTCATCTCTATTATGTTCTTCCACAATTTCTTCTATTCTTGCACAATCATGTTCTTCAAACACATATCCATCAATATCAATAGAATTCTTCACTGTCTCATCAACCTTCACATTTGAGCTCTCTACAATATTTCTCAGTCTTTTATTGAAATATCTGTATGCCTTGCTTTTGGTAGAGTATCCAAGAAATATCCCTTCATCACTTCTTGCATGAAACTTTCCCAAAGTTTTATCTCTTTTGATATAACATTTGCTTCTGAATACTTTGAAATATTTAACTGTAGGAATTCTTTCGCACCATAGCTCATAGGGAGTCTTTGTACTGTTTGCTCTTGCCTGAACTTGATTGAACACATAAAAAACAATATGAATAGCTTTTTTCCAGTGAACTTTTGGTAATCTGACTTTGATGATCATTGATCTGGCAACCTCTTGAACTGTTCTATTTTTCTTTTCAACAACTCCATTCTGTTGAGGAGTTCTCAGAGCAGATAATTGTCTCTTTATTCCATGCACTTCACAAAACATATTGAACTCATGGGAGGTAGATTCTTCACCTCTGTCAAATCTTAAGCATTTATCTTCAAATTCACTTCATTTTCAACCATAGCCTTGAATGCCTTGAATCTATCTAATGCATTTGATTTATCTCTAAGAAATGTAACCCACGTATATCTAGAATAACCATTAATTAAAAGTATAAAGTTCCTTTCACCAAGTAGACTTCTCACTCTCATAGGACCACAAAGGTCTATATGAACTAAATCCAGTACTCCAGTAGTAGATTGCTCTCTTGATCTTTAATGATTTCTTGCTTGCTTCCCAAATTGACAATTCCTGCAAATAACATTAACAGGCTTTATAATTCTCGATATATCTCTGATGGCCTGAAATACACCAATCCTTGCCAAGTTATCAAAATTCAAGTGACATTATCCTATGCCATAACCAACTGTCATTTATATGAGTCATAAAGCATCATCCATCAACACCCTTAAGTTGATAAATATTCCCTTCAGATTTCTTTCTTGTAGTAATCAATTTTTCAGATCCTTTCCGGATCTCACATTTCTCATCCTTAAACACAAGATCATATCCTTTTTTGCACATCTAACCAACGCTCAACAAATTATGGCTCAAACCCTTAACATAGTAAACATCTTCAGTATGATGCTTTCGATCAAAACTTACTGAACCTATCCCACAAATTTTAGCACTAGTATCATCTCCAAACATAACCAAGCCTCCATCATATTTCTCAAGTTTGAAAAAATTACTCTTATCACTAGTCATGTGATGTGAACAACCACTATCAACTACCCAAAAATTATTTTCTTGTTTAGCATGTAGGGTAGAGATAACTGTACCTTCATCTTTCTTCTTCTCCTTCTCCGGAGGGATTTCCTTTACCTATTTTTCTGAATTAGTAGAAGTAGGTTCATCCTTAATTGCCGAGAACAAGCATTCATTGTCATCTAGATCTTTAGTTTTTGTAGCTTTAAAAGTAGTCTATGTTTTGCCTCCATTTCTTAGACCCGACTTCCTCATCTCATAAGATGTCAAAAATCCTAACAACAAATCCTTAGTACAAGTCTTATAATCTATAGTCTGCTCAATAGCACTCACCTTCTCACTGTAAGCATCAGGAAGAGTTATGAGAATCTTTTTAACAATCCTAGTTTCATCTATATTAGCGCCAAGAGATCACATTCCAACCACTAAATCATCCAATCTCTGTATATAACCTTTGACATTTTCATCTTTGGACATATGTATAAGATAAAAATGTGTTTCCAAATTTTGTAATTTTTCCTCTTTAACTCTTTCATCACCATCATGCACTCTTTCTAAAGAATCCAAAACTCCCTTAGTTATCTTCAAATTCTGAACCTTAATCAACTCAGAATGTGCCCAACTATTCTTCAAGATGAACTTTTCCCTATTATTCACTTCATGTGTTGTGATCTCTTCAGGTGTACTTGGACCATTAGTAGGAGGAGTGTAAGGATTCTTGTAGGATTTCTCCACATCATATCCACAATACTCCATATATTTTTCCATGAAAAATTTCCAGATACCATAATTATTTCCATCAAACCTTAGATAATAAAATACCATCTTGCTAACCATCCCAGACCTTCCTCAAGCAGTTAAGCTCTTCACCAAGGAACCAAGATTTGATACCAATTGTTGAATAAGACAACTGAGAGGGGGGGTGAATCAATTGTCAACGATTTTAGCCTTTAATTCAATCACCGAAACTAATACTTAAAAATGCTTAAATGATTAATCATCAAATACCAACGCAAAAACTCAAATACAACACAATAGCACAATAACACCAAATTTACGTGGAAAACCCAATGTGGGAAAAACCATGGTGAGGACTAACTCACACTATAGAGGATATCAAAACCAATTACAAAAAGGCTCACTCCTTGAAACAAGGCTTACTGCGTGAGATAAGGCTCACTGCTTGAAATAAGGACTCACTATCTATAAGGCTACAAACCGGAGGGCTCATTGCCACAAAGATACAAAGAAGACAAAGAAGACTTGCTACAAAGAGACTACAATCTCAATGCAACAAATTCTTCAATCACAATTACTTGATCAATTTGCATGAATGGCAGAGTTCACCTTCTTCTCACTACATCCAAAAACTCAATGTTAAGCTTCACAGTGATTTTCCACACACAACTCACACACACTTTTTGAATAGAATAAAATTTATGTCTTCTCTTTCACTTATCTTCCTTATTTTCTTTAGTATGTTTTTCATTACTAGCTCATTCTGTATTTATACTATCTCCAACCTTGAAAAAGATACAAAGTCGACCATCCAACTTCAAATTCAAATTAGGTCGGCGCCAAACATCCTAGGGTGGAATGAGGGCGACCCAAACACACGCTCCACCAGGACCCAAAATAGATCCAACATATTTTATCAACTTTGAAGATAGTGCTTAACACAAGGTCAGCCAAGCCAATGTAAAACACATAGAACAATTATTCTCAAAACTTCCAAAAACCAAAAATATCTTTAATGAAAACTGAACATATAGAACTTCATCAAAGAGAAATCTATACCAATGAATTTTCTCCCAGACCTCAACTAAAAAAAAGAAAAAAATAGTTCACAACTAGTGAACACAACTCAAACTTCACAACGAACCAACATCCAAAACAACCTTTAACAATCATGACCGACATATCTAAACCACACGAGCACAGAGGCAAATACGAGATCAAAAACTAAATACCTATAGACTTTCTTTAATACAATATCCTCAACATATACAACCAACAACAACTAGTAGACAACCAGTTGACCAATTGACATCAATGAAAACACCTTCATTCCTTTCTTCAATCTTGCAACAAATTGTATGAGACAATTCTCTAGGTGTGAAGACCTTCAAATCTTCGTAGGACTAGGCAAAAAAATCACGATATGGCTTGAACAAAGAGATACACCTTTCACTTTCTTCTGTAGTACAACACTTTCCTAAATTAACAAGTTGAGGCTTACCTTTAGTACCAATTTTTACTTGATCATGTTCAATAGAGGTCTTATTACTTGAGTTCCTCTGATCTTGGACGTATCTGTCATGCCTATCAATTATATTCTCCAAGGACACTAGTCCCTTGGAAATCTGACTGCCTTTCAATTAGACGATACCTAATTTTGTTGCTTCATAATCTTCTGTTATTGATTCTCTAAAGGGAGAAGAATTGCCTTCAAAGAATATTCCTTTAAAATTGTCTTCCATGCCAAGAAATTCTTCAATATGATCATCGTTATCGAAGAATTTCCAATTGTCACAATTTTCAGGGACAACTGGCCTGTATATGAGCTCAATAACAAATGCATTCTGACAAAAATAGAATGTGGCATGAAAAGAGCACCCGATACTACAAGGGCATCTGCTCTACTATTGTCTATATGAGGGATGGAGTTGATGTCAAATTCTTCAAATGAGTCAATTGCATTCCACACCCTTTGTTTATAATGCGAAAGGTGATCTTTTTTTACTAGAAATTGATCTCTAATCTATTTCATGATCAACTCTACATCACCTTCAACTCTGAGTAGTTTGATACCCATATCTCTTGCATTCTTGAGACCTAGTAGAAGCACCTTGTATTCCATGTTATTGTTTGTGCATTCAAATTGCAAGCGGTATGCAAACAAATACAAATGAACTTCGAGAGAGATTATCACAACTCCCGCTCCTAAACCTACTATCAAGAAACTACCATCAAATTGTATAGTCCACATCTTTAGATCTTTTGTTAATTTTTCTGCAGAACACACCACATCCTACCTTTCTTCAATTATTTCAAATAACATAACATAGGTACCAGGACCTGTTTCTTGATATAGCACTTGTGCTTTAGGATCTTGGGATTTCACCACCGTAAATCAAGATTTGGCCTCAGGATCCAACTTGAAACTTCCTTTCTTCAATGGAATTATTGCAAATGACCAATCCAACTGAATCTTTCCTCCAAGATCTTTGTAGAAGCTTGTACTTAGCAACATCAAGATGGTCATCATTATCTTCTTCTCAGGACAAGGTACCAACCTTACTTGAGCATCTTTCAATTGACCAACCAACGACACTAACTTAGATTCAAGCAAATAATAATTGTCATGTGTTTTAGTGCATGAAAGTCCCAATGTGTTCGTTACTCATAGAGGAATGATGTTGTCTGAGGCTCTTGAGTCTATGATATAATTTCTCAATTTGAATCATCCTATATAAAAATATATATAGAAGGATTTAGGCTTTTCTTCTACTGGCATGGATGATTCGAGCAATGTAGGCTGAATTACAACATCTTTCTTTACAAACTTTAGAATTCGATCTAGTTGTTCCGAATGATCTAGAAGATACTCCGATTGAGAGATATGCACCTTTGTCTTCATCATGGAATCTATAATGTCAAAATTTGCTAAAGACGGGTCTTGAGCACCTGCTTTAGCATTCTCATGTGAAGGCTTAGGATTAGAAGTGGAAGCCACCTCTTTATCCTTTTATTTTGATTTACATCTATCTTCTTCTTCTTTCTGTGCCTTAAAATGTTGAGCACGTGTAAACATAGGCATTGAAATTTTTTCATGATTCACTATTAGAGAATATTGACGATATTCTTCTTCTTCTTCTTCTTGATTAACGAGTTCACTATCAAAGTATCCCATAGCAGAGTCACCAGTGAAGTTGTTCTTCTATGGTAAGACAACATTCAAACTTGGTGTAGGTACAAAACTTGAATTGGGTGTAGCTTCAATATATCCCATGAATTGATTCATTCTTAAATTTTCAGGACATGTGGAACCCGCATGCTCATTGGTCTCATGAAAAGAACAAAATACCATGGATTTCTCAACTTCATCTGTTTGTCTTGGTGGAGGTGCTGGAAATCACAACTTGTAATTATTGAAAGGTTGAAAATTATTTCTTTTTGACTGGTATGATTGCCGAGGTTGATATTGTTGTTGAGGTTGATATGGTGGTGGTGCAAGCAATGCAAGCCGCCCTTGAGTAGGGAACTGCCTTTTGAGGATAGTCACCTCATTAGCTACCTTTTGTAGTAGTGGATTTGTAGAACCTTGAACCAAAGTCCTGATAGAATCATTCTTCATCTTCCCGGAAGTGATCATGTTATCTTCAATCTCGATGGATATTTCTTATGCAGTCTGTAATTGTGTTTCATTACCTGATCTTAAGAAAAAGGCTATCTCAGATGGAAGACGTTTATGAAATTTCTCAATAGAATCTCTGGTGATGGATTGAGTGTATAAGAAAGACATATGACCAGGCGGTTTAACCTTGCCACAAATTCCTTCATAGGTTCGTTTAGCTCTATTTTTGAGTTTGAAAATTAAGCAAACAACTGATGACTATCTTTAGCAGGTTTGAACCTTGCCAAAAATTTCTCACTCATGGTTTCCCAGCTTGTAATAATACTTGGCTCTAGATGGTGAAACCAATCGGTTGCATTTACCTCAAGAGTCTCTACGAAGAGATGTACGATAATTTCTTCATGTGGTGCATGCAAAACAATGCAAGATGATGTGAATGTAGAGATATGTTCATCAAGGTGTTCAACCTCGTCATTGTTAAATTGAGGGAAATTATTCCTTGATCCTTTAGGCAACTCATGATGTCCTTGTAAAGCCAACCGTCCAATGTTATTACCCCAAGGTAATGGGGGTGGACATCTGTGATTTCCGTTATGATTGTTGTCACCCATTGCTTTTGGTTGGATCACAGGTTCTTCTTGGATCTCAGGATCTGTGGCAACACCTCTCCTCCTTGCATAAACCCTATAAACTAGGATTATCTATTACCATGTAGGAGGTATTAAAACTAGTCTTCCAACTACAAGATCAAATTTTAGTTCTTCTTTGTCCAGAGTAGTAGCCATGTTTCTCCATTAAGCATGATCTTCTCTTTTCCCAAATACAAAAATCCTCAGGCTATTGATAATGTCTATTTTCTCACCTTCAATTAACATGAAATGTGGCTAAATAATAGCATATGTCAGATCTAGTTGTTGAACAAGAGTGGTAGGACGCCAGATGGTCATTCTTGTGTCATAAAGCATAAGATTTCTTGAAGTTTTATGCCTCATGCCCACAGTGGGCACTAGAAAATTGTTGGCATTTCAATTCACACCTCTGGAATGTAGATTAAGAAACAAACAACTATGCATAGTTAGAATGCTCTTCAAATTAGGAGGGGAACCTCCCTCTTTGCTAATTATGCTTAAAAAGAAATACTAAACTAATTTCCAATCTTTTTATCTCAGCTGAGAGCACAAGGTTATAAAAATCTTTGCGTTCTAGCTGAGGTTTTCTCTGGTTTCATAACTTCAACTACAACTAAGCCTATTCTAATAATGCTTCTAATATCTCAAGTAAATTTAGAGCAAGAGAGTTAGAAGTAAACGAGGAATGATTGATTTGACACAAAATCTTAAATAAGCCCAAATCTAGAATACACCTGAAGCTTCATTGTATTTATGGGATGTAAGTTAAAATAAATATTACTAAAGCAAAACACAAAACAAAGTGCTGAATTAGATTCAAATAGAATATCAGAGCAAAGTAGGAATGAGACTTCCTTCCTCAATTTATAATAGTAAACAAACTTCTGGGACAACAAATTGTAGCAAATGTAGGCATACAATATGCGATCAACCAAATTACAATTGACACATTCTTCAGCTGATACAATAAAGTTATCTACACATGGTGGAATTGGAAAACATATCTCAATGTCTCTCATCTCAAGGCTGCAAATAATACGCCCATCCGTTGATTAGATTTCTCATGAAGTTGGATTGTAATGCTTGACACAAGCAATCACAAACTCAATATTCTACGCTAAGATGGGAAAAGAAGCTGCTGCAAGCAACCTAGAATCATCAATATTCTTGATTTTAATGATTTCTATGCCTTTCAAAGTGTTTAGATCAACCATTTAATGTACTTGATGCAAGTCGGTGTCAAATGTCTTCAAGAAATTATGAATCAAGAATGATTTGGTGCCGATTTCTATTGGAGAGAATTGCATGTCTGAAAACTTGAAGATTGACTGTGAACATGAGTATGTTTGAACAAGTTTTGCACAAAAGCTAAAAATAGCTTACCGATTTTTCTTTAGAAAAAGGTAAATTTTTCGAAAAAAATATGAGATATGGGTTTTGTAGATATCCATGTGCTAAATAGACCCAGATCATCATTTTTTAAAAACCTGAGCCTTTTCTGGAAAAAAGAAAGATCTTTTCAAAAGAGGGTTTTGCATACAATTTTTTTTGAAAAAAAAGTTGAGGTCTAGGTTTTATTGACAATCTCGTTGTGAAGAGACCTAGATCGCTGGATTTTCAAAAATATGAGAATTTCTTGGACATGCAAAAAAAATAAACTCTTTTGAAAATTATTAAATTTTCCAATCTTTAAGAGGAGTGTAAAATAGAGAGACCCAAATTGATGAAAATCAGATGACCTCCTATTTTTGAAAAATGACGCCCTTGAAAAATAAACCTTGAAAAAGTGAGATTTTGTGCTTCCTAATCTCGAATCCACAAAGAACACTGAAAAATATCTTCGTTTGATTCTTCAAATCTTGATGAAATGAAAATGGCAGCTTTCTTCTTCTAGATGTCAACCTATAAAATAATGAAAAATGGACACCCAAAGCCTCTTAAATAAAATTTGGAAGCAAAACAAGCACTTTACTTGAAAAACCCTAAATTTAGAGCTCACATGTAAAAATATTTTTATTTGTTTGCATTAACAAGTAGAATCCCTAAAAATAGGTCGGCCAAAGCATGCATTCATGAAGACGTTTTAAAAAAAATTCAACTTAAAGTTGACTTGGACGCCTTCCTTGAAATAAGACACCCACCTTTAGCAATGTTAGATTTTTTTTCATCATTTTCAACTTTTACTTGATGAAGTGCCTTCGTTTAATCTTTGATTCTGGACATTTGATAGATCATGTGAACTGGATGACAGACTCATTGAAGAGTATGATCAAATCTGAGAAGAATCTCTTGGAGGCTACAAATCCTAAAAACTCGTTTTGAGGGCTTGAAATCTGAGGTGCCCCTGGCTAACTGGGGCACTTTTCTTTGCCATACTTAACCATTTTTTGATGATTTTCAACATTTCAAATTTGTCTTTCTTCGTATCTTGTGCTTCATTCTCTGTTCGACCTACAATCATCGACATCTGATGGATCCTCTGGTTTGGCTGAGATATTCATTGGAAAGCCTGAAGAATTATGAAAAGAATGACCAATTTTATAAACCCTAGAAGTTGCTTTAGACTACCCAAAACCCTAGGCGCCCCTAGCTGACTGGGGCACCCATGTGTGTTAGACTTAGAATTTTTTTACGATTTTCATAATTTTCACTTTGTTCTTTTGATGCAACACCTCTGTTTGATCCAAGATTCTGGCCGTTTGACAGATCCAATGAACTTGTTGATGGATTCATTATGAAGCCTGATCAAATTTGAGAAGAACCCCCAGAATTGCAAACCCTAACAATTTCTTTTCATTCCTTGAAATCTTGGGTGCCCCTGGCTAATAGGGGGACACTTTTCTTCACCAGAGTTAGAAATTTTCTTGAGTTTTTCACTTTTCTTCTACTCGCGTTCACCACCTTTGACTGCGTTGACCACCTTGATTGACTATGATTGCCTTCATCATATCATGTGCATGATAAATGAAAACTAAAAATATTCTAAGGCATTGAAGCCTAGGTGCCTTCCTTGGCTAGGGGCACCCAAGGTCTCTAATGAGAATATTTTTCACAAATTTGGTTACTTTTAGATTCCCCTCCTCCGTTCACTATTTTTTGAGAATCTTTCACCGTGGATTGATCTATGCAGTGTTTGAGACTTTGATTCTGACACACTGGCAACTAGCCATCCTCCATTAATGACCCCAAAGGTCCCGATTTCTCTTCTAAAAAAGCAAAATAGACCCACCAAAGAAAAATGACTTTTTTTACAATTCTGACTGGACCAACATGATCAAGACGTAAAATCAACCAATCAAAATCAGTTTGAGCCATTTCTACAAAGATTTTATTTTTAGCCATTTTCCTAAAATATAGGGCCAAAAAATTGAAGTCTGGGTTTTGTAGATAATCTCATTCTGAAAAGACCTAGATCGTCAAATTTATAAAAATCTGAGTTTTTCACCAACATGCGTGAATTCCTAAAATTTTGGGTTTGACATGCAAATTTCTACTTTTAGAAATTTTTTACCAGCATACATTTGACAAGAAACCTAGAAAAACCCCATGGTCCATTGATTTTTCAAAAATTTCTAAAAATAGAAAATTGCTATTTTTAGAAATTTTGACCTTTTTGACTTTTGATGACCATTTTTTACAAGATTTTAACCTTTTTACAAAATTCCTTAATGAAGCAAAATTTTTACTTTTGGGTACAACATACATCAATTGAATTAACATCAATTATATGCTTGATATAATTAATTAGGAAGGATCTCCTTGTTTTGGTAGTTCCTTAGATTATCATTCTAAGAGATTTTTCATTGTCATGCAATTCAAAATGTTTCATGATTGTGTCAAGTGCAACACATTATTTTTACTCAAATTACTTATAGGAGTTAATGGGTGTTGGAGTGAGTGTCAAATTGGATTTCCTAGGTATCATTATTATAATACCTTTTGATATGAAATGTTGATTAATGTATATAAACACTCTTAATGAATGACCAAAACCACTTTACTTCATTAGGAAATAGAGTAGGGAATACCATGTTAAATAATCCTTCTATATTATACTTATTAATTGGTGAGAGCCCAATATGGGACCAACCGATCATATCAATAAAATTGTTATCATTATTCTTCACAAAAATCCTCACTTCTTCCATTTCTCATTATGATGTACCAAACTTGTTTGTACATGACGAAGGCTCACAAAGAGGCTCATTATCTTGTTCACCAATCATGTTATTATTGCATGTATTTGACATATGTATTTTATCAATATTAGACTACAAAAATCATAAGATATTAGGGATATATATTTCTTCATCTAGATGTTTCATGATTAAGACATCATCTAGTTTCACATATTTGTAATATCTACCTAGTCTAATTTTATATTACAATGCACCTAATATGCATGAACTTTTGATATAACAATCATAATATATATAATGGATACCATGTCTTCTAAATGTTATAATAATAGGATCAAATATCCATCAAAGCACGCACCTTGCTATTAAACTTATATCTTGTGGAAAATTAATTGTATGCCCCATACTTTTACTAAGCACATCGAGCATATGTAACTTGTATGATTGGGTTTATCCTAGAAATAAGCATCTCCTCAACTTGAGTGAATACTTATAGAACGTGATGTTACTCACCAAGATTTATATTATTCCATTCAAACAAATGATTTCCATTTTGTTCATGTCTACACCTAACATAGGAAGGCTCTTCATATGATGAACTAACTTTTATTCTAGTGTATGTCTCTTGACAAATACAACATATTTGAATAATAACTAGTTGATCTATCTTATCATGAAATGTTTTTTTGTCTTTCACACAATATATTACTAAGTTTAACTCAAGGATGAAAAGAAACATGTGGTGTAGACAAAGATCCACCATTGTTAGGGGTACCCATAAATATAAAGTCTTCTTGAAATACATGCATCCATATATCAATATATTTTTCCAAATAAAGATCATCACACATATTATTTCTATGCATAATAACATCTTCTTCATCATAAGTGTGAAAGGAAAAGGTTGTATTGATAATTGAAGGGCCAACATCATCTATAAGTGGATAATACTACACATTTTGCTCATAATGTTTTGATTTTCCTTGTCCCTTATTGTCACTAGTTGTTGCAATGGATGTGAAAATCCATGGGAGTATAAACTAAATTTTAAGATCTATAATTAGTTGAGTTATTAAAAACATTACATTGCAAGTGTTGTTAGTGATTAGAATCCATATAAATGCCCAAAACGATGTCCATGTTCTTAGTATGTTATGGAAGATGAAGATCATACATAGTACCAAATGGTACTATTATGTGAATGTATAGAAACCGATATTAATATCATTTAAGAGGGAGGTATACAAGTTGTACAAGGAGAATGCACAAAATAAATATCATTTCTATTAGATAATATTTTTATATTGACCTTTTTAGAGTTTAATGTCATAGATATATCATGCTCTTGAATATCTCTTATGATATGTGTTATTATTTGTCTTATTAGATGGTATTTTCCTTCTCCTATTTATTCTTCACACTTGGAAGCATAATAAGATTGATGATGTACATTTTTTATGAAAAATATTCACTATTCTTAACATCCAAATCAATATAAAAATCCATAATATTATCATGATTCAACTCATCTAACTCTCTTGACAAGGGTAATATTGCATCCCTTTTGTTCTAATGTCAAGATATGTACTTGTAGGACAAGATTTTATATGATTTATACAATCTCAAACATCTAAGATCCTATTATTTACCCTTTTGTCTAGCATCGCAGATGTATCATACATCTAACTTTTAACATGTTTTGTGATGTTCTTTCTATTCTCTTACATTATTGTTCTCTTATTTTCCAAATTATATCTTCATCACTAAAAGCATACAAAGATCATTGAGTTGCATTTGCACATTGGTATGCATAAATTACATTACTATCAACAACCACAACAACCACATCATAATGATAGATAAAATATTTTATTTATTCAACTCATTAAACTCCACAAACAAAGAAATATTCATGGCTCTCACAAGATTAACAACATTTATATATCTTAAGGTTTGTTATTTATTTGATTTACTTAATATAGGGTACACACTATTATGGCACACATCATTAAAATTCAAGCTAATATTCTAGCTTTATAATTACATCGATGTGAAAAGTTCAATATTATAAATAATTAATTAGTGGGCATTGTCTCACATTAACAACATAAATACATAAATAATTGAGATATTGTGTAAGTTATTTTAGACATGGAATTTGAATACAACACACTATACCACCATTTGAATACACAATATAGAACTAATAACTTATATATAATGTATACAAAAAGGAGTAACCATATTAAGAAATAAGAGTGCATGATTATAAATGAATCAAGAATATTTGGAGAATTTTTTGACATAGCATTGTGAGATATACAAAATAATGATAATATCATTTTTATTCAAAATACATGGTCTATTAGCTATGTAAATGACCAAAAGAACTTGAGATATACTTTCTTTCTTTAAAAAAGTTAATGGTTTTTACCTTTGATATTACATATTTTTAACCACAAGCATCAAATGAAAATTGTTAAATTTAGTTTGCATAACTTATCATAGATCTATTTTTTTATTTGTAATGTTGATGAATAAACATCAATCTACAATATCATCAACAAATATTACATCCATATAAAACCAACATAATCATCAAGACAAACTCTAAATATATATAGATAAGATCACATTAAAGAAATATTATTGAACACTTAGAATAGTTCGATCCACCATCTACACTTTTTTTATCACATTTTATTAGCATTATAAATTATCATTCATTAATGGGTATGCAATATATGTAGAAATTCCCACCTCATTGGTAGAGACTAATGTTGCCTTAAGTAGAATCTATTGTGGGTTGTCTAGGCTTTTTACTCCTCCATTTTCTATTAAAAAAAAAATCATTCATGTTAAAACATGTTTAGGAGCTTTTGATGGGATTATCAAATAATAACAAAGATAATTTTTTCCTATCATTATACCAATGCTTCATTTTTTTTTCATCTTTGATGTTAGGATTTATAAATATCTTAATTGTGGTGATTGTTCCTATGCATACCATGGAATTTTGGCAATCATGAACCCTTAATAACAATGATAGGTGAGTTGTGATAATTTTATAGTTCTTCAAGCTCAACATAATTTTCATGCAAAATGCTTCCCACATAGTTAGCTCAATGCTACATTCTATCATATCTTTGATATATAAACTCATCTTTTTTAAGTATCCTCTTTTCTTTGTGAAGAGTGTATTATAAGGGCTTCGTTAACACCAGTGAAATCAATCATTGAATTTAATGGTATCTTCTCACTTTCATTTATTAAAAGTTTAGGATTTTTTTAAAGATTAAATAAATTAATCATCACTATAATCATCACTAGATAAAAAGTTTATAGTAGTGTTATTTTTGAACATTTTATTCATTGATTTTTATTTTATTTGATATTGACATAAATATATCAAAATTGTATTTCTTTACATAATTTATTAAAAATATCATTAAAATAAACTATACAAATATTTACACAATTCTTGTCAACAATATTGAAAATAAACACCTTGCCTTATTCTCTAGAATTATTTAAGTGTCATCCTAAAACCTTACTTGTCACTATATATTTCATAGTCCATTTTTCATGAAAAGGTTTCACAATGATAATGAAAAGGGGACATCTCACATTGTTTACTATGTGTATTAGACTCATCTTTAAAGAGAAATCACCATGCATATTACTTGAGCTAACTATATTTGAGGATAACATTGCAATATCATCACAATGTAAGACTATATAGGTATTAGGTATTGTTGAAGTTGTAAAATCCAACCTCACAGAACCAAGTGAACATCTATAAGCAAAATAACCTGTCACATAGAAGAAATTTGAACAACACAAAGATACTGCTCTGCAAACCAAGAGAGTAAAATTGCATAAACAAGAATTAGATTACAAAAGATCAATCCTTCTAAAAGGAGATCCAAACCCTAAAGATGAAAACCCTATGAATAATAATAAAATAAAGAATGCCTAAGTTTAGCTTAAGTGAAATAAAGTAAAGGTGACTTAATTAATTAATCAATATGATTAAATTAATTAAGTAAACAACCTATTACTCTAACACCACCCCTCAAGATGAACTTAGGGATAAGCTAAAAAGCTAAGGAAAGATGCATGAAAGCAAAGATGGGTCCCGACAAGTAGGCCTGATGAGGTACCCATGTACAAATGTAACAGATATCTCACATCAGGAGAAAAGGAGAAAACCTCGTGGGAAAACCTCTTCTCCAAAAGAGATAAATACATGTGAAGGACTAAGAAGCCTCTAAACAAGAATGTCCCAAAAAGAATAGGAACAAGTGTAGGACTAAAGATGCCTCCAAACAAGAGTGAAGGACTGAGGAAGCCTCCAACAAGAGTGAAGGACGAAGAAGCCTCCAACCAAGAATAAATTGTCCCAAAAGATATGAACAAAGGATGAACATGAAAAAACACTACCGAAGCATGGAGAAGTTGCAAACACTATCGTAGAATGACTGTTGAAATGCTAAAAGAAGAACCTTCGTTGAAACATATGATGATAAGGATTAAGAAGACAAGAATCTATATGAGTGCCCCCAATGACACTACTCAAATCTAATGGCAAACCAAGGCATACATCAAGAAGTCAAAGATATAGATGGCACAAGTGCCAATAGTTTGAAGAATTGATCAAGTGAAAATGGAAGGTCACCTCCTGAATGAAAAAGTGTCCATATGGTAAGTGATCCATCTCAAGGAAATACAAGTAACTAGTCACTGATGTACGCTGTATCTGAAAGTACATAGGAACAAATACTGAATACATAGCTCACTCCAATGAAACCAAGGAAGAAATATCACCAACGGTAGAAACCCCCCCATAATGCTAAAAAGGGAGAGTCATGATAGGTACACTGAAATTGAATGCCAGAAAGAAGTGCATAAAGAAGAACCAAAAACATTTGAATGTGAAAACATGAAAGTACCAACAAAGTACAAAGGGTGTGCAAACAAAGGAACACACATGATGCAAGAATCAATGTGATTCGCTGCTATCGTGGATGGAACACTCACTTGACAAAGGCATGATGACAAAAAAATACAAAAATCAACCCCCATGGGACTTTATAGAATAGTGAAAGTACAATAATGACACAATGTGATGTGCGAGAATCCCAATACTACACATACAAAATACAAAGCCGAGACACTTTATTTCAATGCGTTTACAGATGATAAATACATGCAGTGTGAGCCCATAAGGTCCAAAAAGGACTACATCTAAGAAGAAGGATTTTTGGAAAAAATAAAAAATAAAATCTGTAAACCACCTACACCATTGCAAAGAGATTGAAACCAGCTTTTCAACGATATCTTGTTTTCCCATTTTCAACATCATATGCAAAATTTATGCCAAAAACACTAAAGGCAACTCTAGAAAAGAAGATCTGACTTTGACTAGAAATAATAGGGACCTGAGAAAAAAATCCAAAAAATACTTAGACCAATGGAAAGTGCTCCGAGTCCTCTTTCCGACAATATCTCAATTTCTCAATTTTGACACCGTGAGAAAAAAGTTATGGCCTCCGAAAGAAAACTACCCTTAAAGCCATCACAACAGAGATACAAAATTAAAATTGACAACCACATGGGCATCGCCGCATTTGCTCAATTGGGCTTATTTTTAAAAAAATAATGTTTTTTTAAAAACAATAAAAAAATTTACATTAATAATAATATATATTTTTTTAAATTAATAAAAAAAATTGGGGGCGACGAGGGTGGCAGAGCCAACCCCACATTGGCACCCTAGCGAGGGGCCCAAGGGGTTGCTGCCTACCTTTGGCAGGGGTGGTACCCTTGTGGTACCTCCCTACCAATGTGGCAAGGGCGGTACCCCGAGTACCCCCCCATAATTTTTGCGTACCAAAAAAGCTAAAAAGCTTTTCAATTTTATTTTTTAAATTATTTTTTTTGGAAATGAAACACAAAAAATAAATTTTAATTTTTTTTGACGAATTTTTTTAATACCTCAGTTTGCGTGTTGGGAAGGTTGTATGACCTTTCTAACAATTTTTTTTGCCTCAGAGGCTCCCAACACAAAATTGGATAATTTGGTAGTCGATCTTAGGGTTTTTGGGCCTTCCAAGCGAGATGGTGAGGTTTGTTTGGGCCCAAAGTGCTCCAAGAAGCCAGCTACCCCCTGGAATTTGGCAAAAAAACCCTTTCTTCAAACCCTCAAAGATTTGACAAACGAAAGCCAATTTTGACAAAATAAAGGTCAATCTTGACTGTTTCGGTAGATCTGGATTCAATGGAGAGGTCTTATTTGACTCTGGATGCACTAAAATACTCTTTCAAGGCTTGAATCCCTCAAAAGATGAACAAGAAGCTGCAAATTTGAAGCTCTGATACCATGTTGAAGTTGTAAAAGCTAACCTCACAGAACCCAGTGATCACCTGCAAGCAAAATAACCTACCACATAGGAGAGATTCAAACAACACAAAGATATTTCTTTGCAAACCAAGAGAGTAAAATTGCATAAACAAGTATTAGATTACAAAAGATCAATCCTTATAAAAGGAGATCCAAACCCTAAAGGTGAAAACCCTAGGAATAATAATAAAATAAAGAATGCCTAAGTTTAGCTGAAGTGAAATAAAGTAAAGGTGAATTAATTAATTAATCAATATGATTAAATTAATTAAGTATACAACCTATTACTCTAACACCCCCCTTAAGATGAACTTAGGGATAAGCTAAAAACCTAAGGACAAATGTATGAAAGCAAAGATGGGTCCCGACAACTAGGCCTGATGAGGTACCCATGTACAAATGTAAAAGATCTCTCACAACAAGAGAAATGGAGAAAACCTCGTGGGAAAAACTCCTCTCCAAAAGAGAGAAATACATGTCAAGGACTAAGAAGCCTCCAAACAAGAATGTCCCAAAAAGAATAGGAACAAGTGAAGGACTAAAGAAGCCTCCAAACAAGAGTGAAGGATTGGAGAAGCCTCCAACAAGAGTGAAGGACGAAGAAGCCTCCAACCAAGAAGAAATTGTCCCAAAAGATAGGAACAAAGGATGAAAATGAAAAAACACTACTGAAGCATGAAGAAGCTACAAACACTGCCATAGAATGACTGCTGAAATGTTGAAAGAAGAACCTCTGCTGAAACATTTGATGATAAAGATCAAGATTACAAGAATTTGTATGAGTGCTCCAACGACACTACTTGAATCTGATGGAAAACCAAGGCATACATAAAGAATTCAAAGATACAGATGACATAAGTACCTATAGTATGAAGAACCGATCAAGTGAAAATGGAAGGTCACCTCCTGAATGCAAGAACGTCCATATGGTAAGTGATCCAACTCAACAAAATATAAGTAACCGGTCACTGATTTATGTTGTATCCGAAAGTGCATAGGAACAAATATTGATTACATAGCTCACTCCAATGAAACCAAGGAGGCAATATCACAAATTTTTGAAGATGCAACAAGAACATGAGTCATAGTGCTAAGTGCTCCTCTTTTTGTTAGAAAAAAGATAAATATAGTTTGATTTGGTCTTCCTAAAATGTTGATATTTTAAAGTATTTCATGAATTACTTTGATCGAAAATTAGCTAACATCTCGTAGTTTATGCTTAATTTTTTTGATAATTTTTTAATCAATATATGAATTTTTACTAATTTTCAAAGTGGACACATCTTGAAAAATGAAGAGTTGAGTGTGTAAAAATTGAAGGAAATTAGGTAAAAATTAGAGAAGTTATGGCAAATCAGAGCTTTCCCCTTTTCAAGAACAAGATGGAGGTTTCAAGTGTTCCATGAACCTTGAGAGCCCCCAAAAAGTTCTCATTCCTAGTGAAAGTGCCAAACAAGTATTTTCCAGAGTTCTTAAGGAATTGGGATAGTTCTTGATGAGGTCAGAATCATTGACAAAGGAAAGAAAATAAGTTTCAAGTTTAAATTGGAGATTTCTAAAGGTTCCAAAACCTTGGTTGATCTTCAATAAGATTCCCAAGACCACCCTAAGTTCATATAGTTCTTTATGGGGTAGGAGCCCCTAAAAAGTTAAAAATGAACAAGAATGTGCAAGTTGTCAAAGGTCCATTTTTAAGGGTTAAATGGGTGCTTTCATTTTTAGTTTGGTAAATTTTGACGAAAAAAGGATAAGCCTAGAAGAGGTCGGAGCTTTGACCCTACTTAAGAACAAGTTAGAGGTTCTGAATGTTCCAAGAACCCTGGGAACCTCTAATGAGTTCTTGTTCCTAGTAAAAGCTCCAATGGGTTTCAATTTTCTTTTGGTAGTATCAATGAGTTAAAAAAAACTTTTATTGGCTCTTGGATCTATGGGAATTTTTGCCATATTGCAAGAGTTTTAAGGTCTAAGGGAACCTTCAACCTTTACAAAATTTTGTATTTGTAGGATGTTACTTAAGATTCAAGGTCAACATGATATATTTGCATCTTGACTAGATTATTTCTTTTCCAATTGAATCATTAACCAAGTTTCTATGTTGTCAGGCCATCGAGGTTTTAGTGTTCCTTCTAACTCTATCCTTTCTTGTCAGCCCTAATTCCTTGCTCCAATATTTTAAAAATGACTAAGGGGTGTGTTTATCACTTTTTCAAAGTTTCAAAGATCTTCGTCCCCATACTTTTTTGAATTTGACATGATGGATATCTGAAGCTTGATGTTTGATGGCTCAATGCCTTATTTGGGCATAAAAATAAATATTTTTTCTTCTTGGCCAAATCAATAAGCAGTATGTGGTAAGCCTAAGGCTTGATGCTCAAACAAGGTAAAAATAAGGCTCATTAGGGTTGTGGATAGTTTAATGATGCTTCACCATTTTGGCATGACGGTAAGCCCAAGCTTGATGCTTCGCTAATAAAATCCAAAAGGCGTGATTTTGACCAAAATGTGTCATTAATACTCACCTACACCTCCAATCACCAAATATCAATCTAATGAAAATATGTAAGGGTATTAAATATATTTTGGCATAGATTGAGGAAGAAAGACAACATCCATGCCTCAACTATTACTTATGTGCACCTTTTTGTTAGAACACCATTCCTAGTCATGTTTTTCAATGAATTTTATGAGAAATTTCACTCAATATCACATTCAACCCCTTGAATCATCAATCTTTAGATATGGTGAGTGGCATAGGAATTTTTGTAGAAGACACATTTTTCTTGCATGTCGGTTGTGCTCGTGGTTAGGGTTTCTTGAATAGCCTTCTAACATTCTACATGCCCTCTTGTTGTGGGTAAATTTGTCTTAATCACCATTTTTTTGAAGGGATGATTAGAGCATATCAAAGGATATCAGAAGAGAAAACATTTGAAGAGTAGTTACAAAACCAATATCACATAGAAAATACTCACAAGAAGCCTTAGGGCTTCAACTTTCAATCTTGGGTCGTTTAATTTTTATAATATAATATAATATATTATAAACCTTGAAGATTGAATTATTAAAGGTGAAATCAATATTAGTTGAGTGTCTCATTGTGTATGATATGCATTTTTAGATATATGTTTATTTTTCAACTAGAAGTTTGTAAAATCCTTGCAAATCCTTTTTAAGGTATATTTTCAGCATAGTAAAGGAATTGTATGGGCATGTTCATGAATAAATAAGTAGAATTACTTAATATTTTGCAACTATCAATTATTTCTTTAGAATACATATGTAGAACCCAACTTACTTGTGCATTTTGAAAGGCATAGTCTTTCGTGGTATCTTGATTAAGGCATTACCTTGGTTTCAGTTGTTGCATGTTTGATTGCATTCAAAGACACTGCTGCTCAATGGATAAAGTTGTTGATTTGTGACTGATCTCCATCTCTCTATAATCCTAAACCAATCAAAATATATCAACTTATATATATTTTCAATTTTATTATATATGTTATAATTTTCATGTTTAAATGTATACAACATTATAAGGGGTTATCATAAAAACACATTCTTCTAACTCATCTCCAAGAACTAAGAACGAAGTAGAGACTTTATTTCATGATGTTGATCAAGCTACTCAATTAGAGAGTGAGAATAGGAAAAGATAATTATATTAGAAAATAGATCTTGTTGACCACGTCAAAGAGAGGTAACATGAAATAGAAACACAAATTATATTAGGCCAAGCTCAATTTTTTTAGTAGGTTCAACAAATAAAACAATATATGAATGTTGTTCCAACATCATAATGTTTTTTTAACTTATTCCAAATTAGTAGCTACATAAATTGTAGCAACATCAAAAGAACCCCCAACACCAAAATGGAGGATAAAACATTAGGGTCAACCATAGAAGACAAGATCAAATATTTGCTCTAGTAATACCACTATGAGGATTAGAAAGATATAGAAAATTAGAATTTCATGGCATTCTCAATTAGCCTAATCTCATACCAGCTGAGATTAGAGGAAATATGCTAAAATTATAAGGTAACAATGTTATCATTGGTGAGGACCACTTGAGGCATTTCATTGATGTAATTGATGAATATGAGATAGAAGATGAAGATGCCATGATGAAGATCTTTGTGTAGTCATGAAAAGAAAGTGCAAAATGTGGCACAAAAGTCTTCCAAATAGCAATATTATTCATGAAAATAGTTAATGAGAGTTTTGAGATTGCAATATGGAGAAAGAACTAATCAAACATTTGAAATCCATGAGCTAGTACCATATGGAAAGGGTTTAATGAATTAGTTATTGATTTTAAAAACAATTTTATCATGACAATGAAGAAAGTGCCTCCTTAAGTGACCAAATGAGCCTATGGTCCTTGTTTTGTATTATGGAGAATTTAATTTAGTTGGGTTACTTCTTAGGAGATAAGAACCCTCAAATATTGATGGAGGCTTATGCTATGGCCATCAATATGGAAATTAATTTAAGGGCATCTAGTAAAGACAATAAGATGGATGATATAAAACTTCAGAAACCAAGCATAACAACTTCTAATAAGCTCCTCACTATTGAGGACAAACTGGAAAAGCTAATGGGAGTCATGAAGGATCTCTCATGCAACGATGCAAAAAAATGAGAAAGGTATATCCTTTAACACTGCTTCCTCATAATTCAATGAAGGTCAAATTTTTGCATAATAGACCTTATGGTTACGATTGGTCCAAAAGACTTGGAGATAATGATAAAAAGGTGGTCACAAGAAAAAAAATCAAGGGTGCTAAGAGAAACACACACCCGATCCATTGAGAAAGGATCATGTGAATCTTTAGTAGGATTCATTCTAGTGTGACATATGTTACTTGCATCATGATTATTAGAAGTGTGTTGTTGCTAGAACACTTGAAGAAAACAAATAACTCCAAGAAAGTTAAGGTGCACGAGTACTATGAGGATGCCAATGTTAATCAATTGGATGCATATGAAGGATAGGAATATTTTAGTATAATCATGACAACCATTGCATTCCATATGAGCTACAACACAAAGATTTCAATTAGATCAAGGAATAAATGAGACAAATTTATAAGAGAGAAAAACCATCTAGTGAAGATATCAAAGTTCTCACTGAAGAAAATCTCATGTAAGTCCAAAGTGATTAATAGCTAAGAATTAGAAAAGTAGGTGCCACTAATAAATCTAACGGTGTGGCTCTCCAAGATATGCTAACATAGAAATGAACAAGGGAAAACAAAAAAGAAACTATTGTAGAAGGATGTGAAAATAGGGATGTAGGGAGGTCGACTCTTGGGAAGAAGATGTCTATGCTAGATGTGTCCCTATAAAAGAAATGTGTCCCTAAGAAGAACATTGTTGAAGTATCAACCAACAATGTGGAAAATTCAATGGATGTTAAAAATAGTGCAAATTTGAAGTAGGTTAATGAGGCAGTAAGTGAAAAGCGTAAAACAACTAAAGAGGTTAGAAAAGTAGTCAATACAAAGCATATTTCTACTAGTGGTCAGATAAGTGTTTCATCCTTGATACTAATACTGTAATAGTTACTTTCTCCACTCCTTTGTCTACATACCAACCAATTGACATGGCTCAATATTTGTGCGAGTTAAAAATTTGTGCTATTCAATGAATTGTTGAGGATTCTTGAACATAGAGAGAGGAAATTAATTTATATCAATGTTTCTACAATTTTTGATCAACAATAGGAACCTACAAATTTTCCCAATGATAGGGTAGATAAAGATAATGTATAAGAAACACCTAAGATCTACTTGGGAATAGTTTATGCATATAGCAAACAAATAGTTGATCCATTTTACACTTCTCTATTGATAAGTTATGGTTGGTACATAAATGTATATTAGATTCTAGAGCATCAAAAATATGGTTCCATTGGAAATCATGAACCAACTAGGCATGTAAGTATAAAATTATTATGAAAAATGTTTTTCCATAGATTCTCATGAAGTGTATGTAATTGGGATAGTGTATGATGTTGAGGTCGAACTTGTTGCATACCTATGTAAAAAAATTTAAATGGATATTATAGTTGATTATCTAGCTAAGTGGGGTATTCTATTGTCTAAGAAGTGGGCAACCTCAATTGGTTGTAGTATTTATATGTATTTGTCTTATGCCAATATACCACTACATGAAGAGAAGTTCAATTGCATATAGATAATCCTAATGAGGCAAATAATCAACTTTGTTACTTTGATGTGGAACCTGACTATTTCATGGGATATTGAGATGATGAAGGTGAAAAGTAGGTTGATATTTATTTACTACCCCCACCTTAGTATCCTAACAACGATGGGCTTTAGAACAATCATTTTGATGATCCCTATTCAAGAGAGGGCAATGGTGCAGGTTTGTATTTGTGTCCCTAGAGAGAAAAATATATAAGTTCACCTTTAGGTTGAACTTTTTATGCACCAATAACATAGAAAAGTATGAGGCTTTGGTTCTTGGTTTGAATTATGGATTTCAAAATATGAGATCAAGTGCATTAGTGCACATGGTGATTCATAATTTGTGGTTTCTTAGGGGGCATGCATGTTTTTGATAATCTAGTAGGGAAATGGTCCTACCCAAGAGTTCAAAACAACATAAATAAAATCAAAATAGAGGCACACATGCCATCAAACAAAATTGCAAGGCACACAAGCTTGTTAGAAACATAACAACAAAAAAAGAAAGAAACAAAAATTGAGAAACAACAACACCAAAAACTAGATAAAATAGCACCAAGGACCCTACAAAAGCTTAATTTATTAGGTCCCAATTTTCTAGCAAATCATCCAACAACACCTCCCAATAATCTTTAGTCTAGTCCTTCTTCCCTTTTTTTTGTCATTTTTTGCACTCATCTTCATCTCTTTGATATCTTTTTGCATAATATCCAATTGGGATCTAACATTAGTAAGAAATTCCTTCTCATTAACTATTTTAGAAAATATGTCATCCTTGTCAACCTCCTCTTTTTTATTGTCGAGAGAAGCAAATATTAACTCTTCTTCATCATTCGAGTTACCATCTTCATCTTCTTTATTGCCTTCTTTAGCTTCAACATCATCATCATTAGCTTCAGTGTCCTCTTTATCTTTTTCCTCCTTATAATCATTTTCCTCTTCTTCATCACACAACTCCTTCTCAGCTTCGTGATCTATCTCCAACTCAATATCCTCACAATGCTTTTCCATAGCCGCAGTTTGCAAGAAATTGACTCATTCCACACTATGGATATCATCCTCAGAATCCTTAGGTTGAGGAATCAACTCCTCATCCTTAGAGTCATCCTCATCTTTATTCGAGGAGGAAGCAACCTATTTACCTTTAGGATTTGTACCCATAGCAGGAAGATTAGCTAACCTGGCAGACTATGGCTCCCAAAAGGCAGTGAGATGTTCTTCTCTAGAAGCAAAAATGTGTTCTACTCAATTTCGACATCAAATATGTTGATGGGACCCCCATCCATGATAAAAATTAGCTTATTATTTTTAGTTTTAGCAAAACTGACCAGGGAAAGGGCTTTCCTTTTAATGGGGGTGGCATCCTAGATACTCAAGTTATCTATTTCAAGAGTATTTTTTCACAGAACAACGGGGAGGATTGACTACCAGTCTTGACAATCCATTTTCTCTTTTCATGAGAGATAATAATGAGGTCCTTGAGAATTGGAGGGCTCAAGTTAAAAGTGGGCCTAGAGGACTCCTCCATGTTTTTAACAACTTTTTTCCCTCAAATTTATTATTGAAGCTAGGGCATCCTTCAACAAATTCAAACAAAGGAGGAGGTTCAATCTTATAAATTGTAACACTTTTTTTCCTAACAGAAGGGTTTTTCTTAGGGATCACAAAAAGGCTATACTTATACAAGGCCATAATGAAACCTTGATGAAGGGGAGGATAGAACCTGTCCATGATGCATTTTTTAAGAGAGAAAAGTAGGTAAAAAGGAAGGTTAATCTTAGACCCCTTGCCTAATATGATTTAAGATTGGAAAATAGTAGCCATGAATGGTTTTAAACTGACCTTCCAAAGTAAAATACTTCATAATATGAAGACTTACTAGACCCCAAGGTGCTGTAATATTTCTTTGTTGCAGCCATTCTGTAACAACCATATTTTCCCCTTTCTCAAGGAAAGCATCAATAAATTTATCATAGTTACCATTGCTCTTCTTCTCAATGTGTTCACCTTCGCACTTTAGGCTAGTATCTTTAATAATAAGATCACCCGTGACATGTTTTCTCACACCCTCAATGGTCACAAGAACCTGCTACCATGAAAGGACAAACTTAGAGGCCAGTTTATCATTATAACCTTTCATGGTTTTGAAGAAAGGAGAGTAACCCATTGTTTAAAGATCTCTTAGAGCTCAACATTTTGCATCAAAACCTCATAGGATTGAGGCTTAGTTCTCTTATGAAGGCCCCTCATCTTGCTCTTGACAATTATGTTGCTATCAATACCATAGTACCAAACCATGAAATTCCTTCTTCTACTAGAGCCAAACTTGAAACATGTAAAAAAAGGATTAAAGATAACATTAATATAAGACTACCACATTTTCTCATAAAATCAAGAGCTTTGATGTACCATCAACCACCACTTTTCAGGGTTTCTTTTGTCAAAAGAACCATTATCATCATTTCTACTCCCCCCTTCACTTGTAATAAAATAATATTTCCAATCTTAGAAAACCCTTGAGGCTTAATAACACTCATGGGGGAAATAATGAAAGAAATCCAAAATAATCTTTTGGAAAACATCATTAAAATATTGAGCATGAGAAAAAATTGAAGTCGAGAGAGAAATAAAAGGAAAGAGAAGTAGAACCATTGTGGTCATATAGTTAATCATCTTATCTAAAAAACAATCATATCAATTGAAGGCCACATCATCCTTCAACTCAAAGTATGATAGAAAAATCATTGACTTACTTGGACACATTTGAATTTTGTCTTTCCTCAAATACTTTCTATTTCATTAAGCATGGAAGATAAGAATAAAACCAATAATTCTAGTCCTTTCAATACAAACCTTCATTAGATATATCATTAGCAACCAAATTGAATTCTTTAAATATATGGTTAATTTTGGTATTAGAAAACCCCCTAATAATAATTTTGCAATCATCCATCATGTTGTTGATCCTCCAGGGAGAGAGCGAATTACCTTTCAATATTTGAATTATCAATTTTTAATTACCTTCAAACTCAACATTAAGATAACCCTTTTCCTTTATTCTTGTTAATCCCCACTAGGCAACTATAGCTTCAGCCTCATTATTGGATTTTATACCAATATATTTAGCAAACCCCTCTATCAAGAACCCCTTCTCATCTCTAATAACACCTCTAGCAAAAAATTCTCTATGATTTCCTTTCAAACAATAATCCAAATTAAGTTTTATCCAACCATTATTAGGCAATTCCATTTAACACATTTTCTTAGGAGAAAATTTCCCCAATTGACCTTAGTAATATCCCAAGTAATACATCAATTTTGTTTTGTCCCAAGTTTAAAATTATATAAGAAGGTATTTTCTTGGTATAGCCAAAACTCAAAGCATTTATATTATCCTTTAGGTTGGGTTGAATAATTCTAAAAATATCTTTGTTGTTTCTTAAAATCTCTCTAGAAATATTTTTTTTCTTTCTTTCTATATACTGCAAGATACAGAGGGAGGAATCTGCTTCCATATTTCAAGAATAACATTATGGGAGAAATGGAAACTCTCATGCTAAGAGGTAACAAAGTGTTTCATGGTCTTAGGAAAGATCCAATCTAAAATAAGGGTATACAACACCTCAGACCAAACATCCCTAGAAAATTCACAATGAAAGAGAATATGTTCTACTATTTCCTCCTCCTTATAGCACAAAGTACATTTGTTAACCATCTAAAATCCTCTTTTGTTTAGATTAAAAATAGAGAGGATATTTTTGTGTATAACTACTTGCCAAAAGATAAATCTTAGGAAGTAATGTATTAATCTAGACCATAGTCTAGTTGAAGTTATGAACCTATTCCTATTATCCATAAGGGATAAATTTTACCTGATAAAGAAGGATCTAGATGGACTCACCACCCAAATGCATTCATCTTTTTTGTTTAGGGAGAAAAACTGATAATCTCCAATAATTTTCTCTAGTTTCTCTACATATTCATGTTACTTTTGGTTCCTTTCACCTCTAAGAATTCTTCTTCATGCCATTTTCTCCCCAAAACTATTCCACTTAGGTTTCTCAAAATTCCAATCGATATAACTATATATATTTTCTCCATCTTAAAAGCAACTCTTTGAGGTTATCAAAAATTTTGAGAGAAGGAAAAGTTTGGCCATCATGCTAAGGGCCATTCCAAAAATTAAATTTCTCCCCATCTCCACTCTCCAAAAAAACCTTGCTTAACAATATTTTTAACTTTAAGCAGGTTGTTCCAAACAACTGAACCCTAAGGAATGTCAGAGGAAGACAAGAAGCAGTAGTGATATGAATTTTTTAGATATTTAGCTTTTAGGATGGTTCCCTAATCTTTATTTCTCTGGATTAAATTCCAACCCACTTTCAAAAGGAGAGCTTTATTAAACCATTGTAGTTTTCTAATTCCCAGACCTTATCCTAGCTTACTAGAGCAATCCTATCTTTTTCCTTTGTTCCAAACTACAAGAATTTATTTTGGATTTGTTCAATTATTTTAGCTATATAGATATAGATTTTAAAAAAAGAGAGGCAATAAATCGAAATATTTTGAAGATAGTTTTTCCAATAATTACAATTTTCCAACTTAACTAAGCAATTTTCCTTTCCAGCTTACCAACTTATTTTGCCAATTTTCCACAATACTAATCCAAAAGTGGTTTGGAAGTTTTTTAGTGGATCAGGGGAGACCCAGATAAGTTGTAGGAAGGTTAGCAATTTGACATCCAAGAATTATCATAATTCTTTCTTTAAGAGGGGGGTCGGTATTGAAGAAGTAGAGCATTCTTTTATTGTAATTTATATAATGACCTAACACTTAAGCATAATCATCAAGAAGAGTTTTCAAATATTTGGATTCCATAATAGAGGAAAATCCAAAGAGTATAGTGTCATGGACACAAACTATTGATGCAAAGAGGGGAGAGAGAGGAAGCAACTCTAATACCTTTTAGAAACCCATCATTGATCAATTTTTTGAGATTTCTTCCCAAAACTTTAGCCACTATTATAAACAGTAGGGAGATAAAGGGTCACCTTGTCTAAGGCCCCTACCATAGGAGAAAAAACTTTAGGGGCCCCATTAACTAACATAGAGCATTTAGGACTGCTAACTCAAGCTTTAATGAGCTTCAATATTTTTCCTTTAAATCCAAGATTTTGTAGGACATCAAACAAAAATGACCAAGACACTCTCATAAGCCTTAGAAATATCCAATTTGAGCACCATACTAGGGTTTTTGTTATACTCCATAGAATGAATATACTCATGAGTAGAAAAAATAATATATATAATTTATCTCCCCAAAACACTCCTTTTTATTAGTAGCAATCAACTTTTGGAGCACAAGTTTTAGTCTATTACTTATCAATTTAGAGATCTTATAAACAATGTTGCATAAGCTGATAGGCCTGGAATCTAACATAGAAGTGACCTCCATTTTTTATGAACCAAAGCAATAAAAGTGGCATTTAGTTTCCCTAGAAGTTTACCCAATTTGTAAAAATCTCTCGCCACCATAATGAGGTTCTTCGAGATTACCTCCTAGAAATATTGGAAGAAAGAAGTGGGAACCCATTAGATATAGGGGATTTATATGAACCAAAGGAAAACACAATATATTTGAGCTCTTCGAAGATATGACCTCAAAATCTATAATGCCTTGATCATTCAGGATTTGGAGGATAACATCTAAAATTTCATCCAGACCAAACATATCCTAATTAGAATCAACTAGAGTTTCCTGAAAGTAGGAAACAAAAACATCAAAAATTTCTTCTTCATCTGAGATAGTAGCACCATTTTAGAGGGTCAATTTTTTGATAGCATTACAAATCCTATGCTTTAAAGTGGACTAATGAAAAAACTTGGTATTTATACCCCCCTCAATAAGCCATTAGATTTTGGATTTCTGTTTCCCAAAGATCTCCTCCTTTTTCACAAGGTTGTACCAGTTAGTCCTCAAGTTTCTTTCTTTACCACAAGTGTCTATATTATTCAACCCTTTTCTCCATTTCATCTTGAACTTCCTTTAGATATATGATCAATTTTTATTTTTTGTGAAAGATATTTCCAGAGAACAACTTATTCCAGCCTTTGACTTTTTATGACTAACTTTAGTTTTTTAGTTAACCGAAGCATAGGGGTACTATTACTAGGGGTATTCCACCATTCTTCCACAAGATGTCTAAAATCAATATGAGAGGCCCACATAATTTTGTATCTAAAGGATAAGGGCCTTTAGGCACAACATCATTCTACCTAAGCATAATAACATTGTGATATAAACCAATCCTAGGCAGGGCTGATAGAAAGTGACTAGGTAAGATGTATTATTAAAAATAAGGATAGAGGCTTAAAGATAAGGAATTTAGAAAATGACTAGGTAAGATATCCATTCAGTGGAGATAAGGAATTTATCTAACCTAAATTGGATTAGATTGTTATCCTTCCTTATATTAGACCAATTAAAAGAATATCCTTTGAGGTCAATATCCATTAGACCAATAGAAGAAAGGAAATTAGCAAAATACACCATACTTTCAAAGTAGTTTTCTAACCCTCCATTTTTTTTTGAGGGAAATAAAGGAGTATTAAAGTCTCCTCCAAGAAACCACTTTTCTTTATTATTAGACCTCACCAGACTATACATAAGGTCCCACAACTATTTTCTAGCATGTTTAGTGTTAGGAGCATAAATATTCATAAGATTCCACTTAGTGGAGTTAGATAAATCAACAAAATAAACCATTAGGCTATTCTTACAATATTGACCTTTAATCCCCTTTAATCTGCTAGGATTTTAAAGAACAAGGCCCCTTGAGGCACATTCATCCAAAGAAACAAAAAACTTGGCAAAAGGCCAAAAGTTTTTAATAATCCGAGAAAAAGTAGACTTTACGATTTTAGTTTCTTGAATCATGAGAATATCCACCTTATTTTTAATAATACAAATCTTTAAAATGTGTTGCTTGAAAGGGTTTTTTAAGCCTCTTATATTACAAGAGATAATCTTCATAAAAAATAACTTCAATACACACATTGTAGAACCAATAATTGTAGACAAGGAGGGAGCGCCCCAAGATGAAACTAATTACTTTAAAAAAAAAAAAATTGGACTTGTCAAGTCTAGAGTCCTTTGTTTTCCCATAGCCACTTCCCTTTTTGCCTCCCTACCATGAGTGTCTCCATGGGTAGGTCTTCCTTTTTACTTTCTCCACCCACATCAAGCTTCTTCTTTTCCTTTTGTTTCCCATTCACCGAAGTCCACTCTTCCTCCTCATGACCATCTATAGTCATACTAGGGGAGAAGAAAAAGCCAAACCCAAAGCCTAATAAGGTAAGGGAATCTTCAATTTGTTGCAAGTATGAAGGTGTTGTCATTGATGTCAACAAGCTTGTGTTGTCATTTGTGATAGTTGTGTAGTGGTTGAGAGAGATTATTGCTTTGATTAGTTGCATTATGTTGTCATTAGTTAAGTTACTAGTGTTAACCTCTGGTGTTACTTTGATAAGCTTTTGTTCATGATTGTGGTAGTGATAAAGATGTCGAGGATATTGAGTAAATTGATTAAATAAGGTGTTTTGGTTTTTAGAGGTGTTCTAGTTTTCCTTCACATTTCTTCTAGGTTGAAGATTTTCTTGTGTGGTTTGGATATGTTGGATAGAGGTGTTTAGAGTTTTTATATTCAAAAATTTGGCTTATGGATCGATGGTCAGAGGAAGTTATGTTCACCAATGTATGAATTGGTCTTGTAGTGTTGCTTACAGAGGTGTCTGGGAGAAAAAAAAATTTCCATGTTTCTTTGTAGTTGTTCTTCAGGTCTTGTGATTCTAAAGGTATGTTGATAGTGTTGATCTCTTGCCTGCATCAAGAGGATTTGAGGTTTGTTGCTCCAAAAGATGGATTTTAGAGTTGCAGTGTTTGACAAAGTAGTCTGAGTGTACAAGCTGTGTACATTTTGGAGGTGCAGATTGTTGCGAAGGAGTTTGATGGATTTCAAGATGGTAGAGGAATATTCTAGATAGTGATGAAGCATGGTGTGTGCCTCGCATGCCGTCTTTGGATTTGAGGAAGCGTGTAATTCAAAGTTTAATGGTGTTTGCATGGGTGTACCTTATAATTACTCATCTCTACCCCTTATTACCTTTAATTGAATCGTTTTATTCCCTCACCGATCATTTAACTAGGGACATTTCCTATATATCATTTACATCAACAATAGTGACATCACCATTGTACCCAGTGATAGACCTAACTTGATCCCTTTTACCCAAATTTCACTTAGTGATAACTCTAGCCTAGCTCATTTTAGTCTGATGTTACCTAATGAGTGGATCTAGCCTAGCCCCTATTGCCCAGATTATAATTAGTGAGTGGGCATTTTTCGGACCCTCTTTACTTAGTCTTATTTTATTGTTATTTAAGGTGGCTTGGCTCCTTTTTACTAATTTTTAAATCCTTTTTGAGATGATTTGGACCATTTTTGTGTAGCTACATTTTTTGGGGTGACATGGCCCCTTTTACCATCTAGGATTTTATCTTGGTCTAGCCTAACATTTTAATCCTTTTTTGGATCGGTATGGCTCCTTTTTTCTTTTATTGTTTACCATTTAGTTCTCACTTAGTTGAGCGACTTTTTCTAAACACCATTATCCCATGCAAGCCTATCACAACCTCTCCAATGCCCTCAAATTCATTTATAATCCTATCTAGTTATGTTTATAGTTGTCATGTAGATTACATGTGTGTACCTAGCATTTTATTTTTCAACCATTGGTATGTGTAGTTTACTGCAAACATTCATTTTCATATATTCTTATATTTAATTTATGTACAATAACTATGTTAATTTGATTTGATACATTTGTAGATATAGGTATGTGCATGTAAATGAAGAACAGTGAAGAAGAATAATTATATCATATCCTTTAATATAATTATATTTATTACTATATTTAATTTAGCATGATTATTCATTATAATGTTAGCAACCTACTAAAGGGGGTACAAATGTAATGATAGAAACTACATATCTTGCAACTTCCTCATTATATTTTGCACTCATTTTATTTTTCATTTCTATAATATATTTTAAGACCACTTTTGATCTTTTTTGTTTTTGAAAAGTTAAGCAACATTTTCAGGGCACTGTACCCTTCACAAAGAGCCCAAGGGGCCAAAAAAAAATGAAGTTCAGTAGAGATTGAACTATAGATACAACCAAAAACAGCTGACAGACAGCTGCAAAAAAAAAAACATAGTTCAAAACAGAGATTGAACTAAGAACAACCAGAAACAGCTGACAGACAATTGTGGATAACCAAAAAGACCAAGCAGCCCCCAAAATAGAGGGATCAGAGCTGGCTCCACGAGCCCGAGACCTAGAAGCAGACACAGTCTTCTTCTTCCGAAGAACAACCGACCAACGAGGCTTGAAAACAGGAAACAAGGAGAACGGTGAGAGGATCGACTCCACCTCAGCCACCACGAGCGAGGGCATTTGTGGCAAGGCAGCTAAGAACGGGTCAACAAGCGGCACAGAAGAGGCACCCAAGCCTTTTTTGTTATTCTAGTGCTTATAAAAGGATATTGCAAACACCCCAAGCCTTAGGAAACCATCCCTAACCACTCTAGAAACTAAATTGTAGTCCATGTGTGCTAGTAATGTCATCTCCAAATTAGACAAAAAATATAATATTCATGACATAATCCTCACAATGTTTTAGGTTGCCACAAAGCCTAAAACTTAGTATCATGTCATATATGTGTCATTTTTTCCTCCATTATGTTGTTACACATCTTTGAAAAAACTTAGTATGCACTTCATCCAATGATCACATAGGTTTTCTCCTTCCAACCACCCCAATTACCATTCCCCGATTCTATTGATTGTGACTAGGAACCAATTGAGAATTGAGAATGTGGGACTAAGAACCAATTGAATTCTAGTACTGATCGATAAAGTTGATTTGAACGGTGTTTATTTAAGTTGAGTTCACTGAGAACTACAAAGAAGCCATTATATGATGTAGGAGCATCCAGACAATTGGCAATTCACATCAGCCAAAACAAATCGATTTGATTTTGTTGGTTTTGATTTTCATTTTTCAAAGGCAATTTAATTTGGATCTGTCTCAAGATGCAGAGCAGAACGACATTATTGTCATTTCATTTGACAAAATATCATAATGTAATTTTTAATTTCAAGTTTTGATTATTGCAACGGAAGAAATATTTATACTTCTTCATGGTGAGCGTTATCTCTCCTTATTGTTTCATTGATAAATCAACTTCAATAGAATCAAGAAGTTAGATAATTTTATTATCATTAAAAATAAATAAAACCAAATTCTAGTCTTAGTGTGATGAAATAAGGGTTCTCAACAACCCTCTTTTCTAAAAACAAATATTCAAACAACCTCAACAGTGCATGCAAATCAGCAACAAAGTTTCATGAAAATAATTGAAATTTTTAACAAAAGATCTCATTATGGAAATCTAATTACACAATCAATTTCAATCATCAAATGACTGACGGGCAGCAACAAACGCTCCTTACATAATCTGAAAATGATTTACAAAACATACTACAGAAAAAAACAACCAATGTGTTCCATGAGCACCTCCAAATCTACACCTTCTCATGCACTCAATCCCCTGAAACCCTTCAATCTTCACCAATGAAACCTTCAATCTATGATAGCTGTCATAACCCTTTCAACTTGCAACAAAGGTCTTCCAAAACCCCCTTAGAGAATCCCACGCCAAGTTCTCCCTTTCTCCCAAAACCTGCAGCAACAAATGAGTGCCAAAACATGCAATCCAAACCTCTTCGAAAATCAAAACTCTGATTTTTTCCCTTCAATTAGAAAAGTCACGACCACATTTATGGAATGAGTGGTTTCAAAGATGAAAAAATAAATAAATGATTTTTAATTCCATTTAGTAACCCCCACAAACCCAACGTCCAAATTTTCTTTTTCAGATTTTTCAAAAAAGTGCAACTACACCTCCACCCCCACAAACCCAACGCCCAAGTTTTCTTTTTCAGATTTTTCAAAAAAGTGTAACTACACCTCCACTACCATGCAAGATTGCTGGCAACCATGGATGCTCTGCATCAGTGTGATAAGTGGAACGGAATGGGAAATGGTGCTAGGAAGAAAGGAAAACCAGAGCAAGGGAAGCGGATATACACCACACAGTCTTGAAGAAGGGGAATAGTCGCCAAATATGAAAAGAAACTACGAGAGGTCGCGGGATAGGAAAATTGGGTGTGTAACGTATGCAAAGGAAAAAAATATGGGCATGGGGTCGTGTATAGGATGAAATAATGAAAAGACCAAGGAAATTACGTGCAGAGTAAAAAAAATCAAACAGGCCACACATTATATTAATGGTATTTTAATGAATGCAGATTGGGTTTGAGAGAAGTTTGAGAGGATAAAGTCGCGCAGCTGGAAAGGGAAGTGAAGGGGGGTATGAATCAGACAAAGAGACATAGGAAAGATATAGCCACACAACAATTAGTAGAGGTAAGTGTATGCAAAGAAAATTGGCATAGGTTGTGCCATATAGAAGAATAAGGAGGAATAAAAAAATGATAAATGAAAGTTAAAAGGAAATCCTTTGTAAAAAGAGCGAGTTGTAGAATAAAATATTAAGAGTTCCACTATAAGAATGAGCAGACGAGTATTGGAAGGCAGCGATGTAGGAGAGCAGCAGGGGGTGTTTGAAATAAAAAGAAATTTTTATACAGATTAAAAACAAATAAAAAATGTTTGTTTTCTATTAGTCTCGGGTTCGACCTTGCTCTTGGGTAGTAACCGATAGCGGTGACATGTGGATCGGGACCGCTATCCTCAGGGACTAGTCTTGCCTCAACTTGCACGGTGGAGTGAAAGCTTAAACTTGAAGCGACACCATGGATCACAAGGGTTGAGACGTGAAGACACCCTGAATTACCAAAAAAAAAACAAAGAGGGTCATAAAAAGTGAAGGTTAAGATAGGAAATTTGAAAAAGCAGACATAGACGGTGGTGACAGAACAAAGGAGTTTATAAATTGCATACAAATTGAACTTGCAGATTGTCAATTGTATCTTGCTAGTGTAATGAGAAATCAATAAAACTATCGAATATAGAAGCAACCATTTGTTAAGAAAATTTATTTTTTACTTTTATTGATGATTTATCTTACCACACTTTCCTTAATCGAAAATGAAAAGCCTTGCAATTCTTCTAGTATTTCAAAGCAATGGTAAAAACAAAGCAAGTAACATCTTAAAGCACTCAAACTGAATAGGGAGTCAAGGGAATTCTGTGGTCATTGTAGAAATCATGGCATCAAAAGAATGATTGCCACCTACACCCCAAGCAAGATGGTGTGACAAAAAGAAAAATTGTACCATTATGGAAATGCCATGAAACATGTTAAAAGCAAAGCATGTCCTCAATAGTTATCGGATAGAAGTAATGGTGATGATAGCACACATCTTAATCATAGTTCAGCTAAATTTGTGAAGAATATCACTCCCAAGAGAAGCTTAGAGCAATTATAGGCCTTGTGTAGCTCATTTTCAAGTGCATAATGGTCTAACATACATACATATTCCAGACAAAAAAAGTGGTTGGATTCAAAATCCCAGCTTCCATTTTGTAGGATATTCTAAAGAAATCAAAGGTTACAAACTTTGTAATCTAAGTTGGGGTGTGCTTTTTAATTAAGGGTAAGTGTGGCATCAACGTGGTGTACAACAAATAAAAATAACAATTAAGGAAATAGAAGAAGAAATAACTCTTCATCCCACAAGCTTTAGTCGTAGTTCAAATTCAAGTTCTCCAAGCTCAAGTTTCCTTGGTAGCACAAATTTAGTGTTAGTTCAATGTCTTTCTCAAAAGAGAATTCACCCAATCCAAGTGCAATCAAGTTTATTCTTCAAGAAAGAAAAGTAAGAAGCTTGAGTGAAATTTAGTAGACTAATATGAACTTGTTATTTTTGTTTTATATAATCAAATTCAGGTCAAACCACCCATGTTCAAAGCACTACTAAAAGAAAAAATATACATTGATGCTATGAATGAAGTGGATGGAATTCACAAAAGTAGTACATAAGAATTAATTTAGCTTCCAAAAGATAAACAAGAGGTTAATAACAAATGGATCTATCAGTAAAACATCTTACTACTGGTTCTATGAAATAACACAAGATAAGACTAGTTGTCAATGGGTGAGTATACTACTTTAAAACCTTCGCCCTAGTTGCAAGTCTTGACACAATAAAATTGTTGACAATTGTTGCACAATACAAGTGCACTATATGTCAAAAGGATGTAAAATTGGTCTTCCTCAATAGCTATATAGATGAGGAACCTTGTATAACAACCAATGGGCTATGGAACTCAGGGCAAAGAACAAGTTGAAAAAAATCTTAATATGTATTGAAGCAAGGCCCTCATGTTCGATATACAAAGATTAATAGTTATTTCTTAAAGACGGGCTCCAACAATAGCAATTTAGAGCTTGCCTTGTATGGTCATGTTGGTAATGAAGTTCTTATCATTTGATTTTATGTTGATCATCTTATTATACAACAATAAAAATCCAATGGATAAATTTTAGGCAAAAATGACGAGAATTTGAAATGTTTCTTAGGTAAATGCATTATTTTTTTGGTACATATATGCAATAACAATTAGAAAGCATGTTTATTTCTGAAGCCTAGTAATGTAAATGGATGATTAAAGAAGTTCAAAATGAAGACATACACAACAATTGCATTTCTATCGACATTCAGAGAGAAATTGACCAACAAAAATGTAGGCTCCAAAGTGGATGCTACTATGTAGAAGATTCATTGATAGCTTAATTTACCTAGCTACAACTAGGCTAGATATTAGACATGCAATGGCCCCAATCTCTTGGTTCATGTAAGATCCACAAGTCCCATGAACATGCCACAAAATAATTTAAGGTATGTGAGTGGTACTCGAAACGTAACCGAAACATAAGTATAACCTATTCTTTTGCTAGTCAATTTTGAACTAGTGAGATACACAAACTCAAATACACAAAGTCTAAATGGGTTGGCTCAATGGATAATCAAAAATCAATATTTTTGCTTAGTTTGTTGTCATGTCCCCCGAAATTCTAGCATTGAGATATAAAAGCATCGAAAACAAGATAAGCAAAATACATATTAAAACATTAATGATTTAATTATAATTATCAAAGATAATATTATTATAAATATTAAATATAAAATTGTAATTACCAAAATATAAATACTAAATATTAAAATCATTACAATATATTAATGCGAAATACATAACATAATAAAAGATTGTAACACATTGAAATAGAATAATAATATATATTAACATTTATATACTTCAATGATTAAAATACAAAATATTGAAATACAAAAAGATCAATAATCAAATTATATATATATAACAATTTAAATATTATTATAATTATCATACAAATCATCAAATAGAATAATTGACATTATTTACAATTATCTGATTATTCAAATTCATACAATAATTATATCCAAAGCTATAGGAAGCAATCAAGACAAAACAACATAGAGGCAGTGATTCATATAGGAAGCAATTCATAAGGCAACGCTTAAATATATACACCGATGATAGTCAATAAACTAGCACTTGCACCTATAGGAGGTTCAAGGGAGACGCCGATAGGAAATAAGAGGAAAAACATAAATGAATTGTAATAACACATAATTGATTACATAAAAATATATTTGTATACATGTATGCATTGTATAATATAAGTAACTTACATAATTTTGTTTGCATTGTTTTTCTTTGTACACTAAGATCCCTTTGAACAATTTGTGATGTGTATACTTCAGATGTTAGTCAATAGTTGCTAATTCAAAAAATATTGTTATGAAACATCTATAACCTCATATATATTAAAAGATAGTAAACAATTACTTATACATATATAGTTTCAAATATCATTTCACTATTCTCAAAATTTATTTAATTAACTATTTAACAAAAAAATCGTTTACTTCCAAAATTTGGACTGTTAAATTATTGACTAATCCTGATATATATCCACAGTAAAATATATAGAGAGAGGGTATTTTGTTTCATCATTCTCTAAATTTGTTAAATATAAAACATCTTAGTCATCTTCAATTGCTTTACCTAAAGATTAATGGGTTCAAATCTTTTGACTGAAAAATAAAGGGCTTGAATCTATAATCTCCTTCAAGTGAAAAACATCAGTTTATTATGAATAAAGACCAAGTAAAATATATTATAGTAACCAAAACAAAATAAAAAGGATTTAGGTTTTTACTAATAACGAAAAAGTTTGTGTCGATAAAAAAATGAAGATAGAAACTTAGTCTTGAAAATTGAAGATAGAAACTTAGTCCTAGAGAATGATGGAAGGAAACCCTTAAGGGATGCCTTTGATAACTTGGACAACAAGAAATTTAATTCCAACGACATATAATAATGAGGAAGAAAAATAAGCCATCATATCACTATAAATATTAACACTTACCAAATAGTTAACATATGCAAAAAATGTACAAGAACAAAGCAGGGTTTGGTAATAGCAAAAGTGAATTATTCTTTGCAACTTAAACTCACAGCCAAACTCGGTCATTTAATAGCCTTCAAAAAGTAAATCAAGAGAATGGATGAATTAGGCAATGATTTCTAACATGTACCGAACATATAGAACTCATTTATATAAGTGATCCTTATCTTTTTTCTTCATATTTTTGTCATGGTGATGTTTTCATAGTTCTCCTAGGATGTATGTACAGAGTTGGACTTAGGATGTATGTACAAAGTCGGATTATGTAAGTGTACCTATGGAAATTCCACTTCCTATGACTAATATCTATTGCCAAGTCTTTCTATCATACATTTTTAAAATAGTATGTGTAAATCAAGCGTGGATGAATTCAATATTGGAGTCTTCAGCCTCTGGTGCCATAAGATTATAGAAATCAATCCATGTTCAAGTTATATAGGTGATAAAAAAAAGAGGGGGTTAGGGAATACCATCTGGCATCGATGTTGTACCATATAGAAAAAAATGACCGAGTTTCATTAAGAAAACAAATGGCAGACCCATAAACACAAGAACTCCCCAATGAGAACCGGGAGTCCTAGTTTGATTTAAAAATATGCATTCTAGGTCTTAAACAAAAAGAAATTACACACTATAGAGAGCAGTATGTTATTTGAAGAAATTTTTTGCGTATTTTTATTATCGCTAAAGAAGCCACAGTGAACGAAACCTATTGTATGTGTTCCTGCACAATTCACAGTGGATACCACTTTTGATTGATACCCATATGCTTAAATCGTGCAATGAAGTGTGCAGAAATAGAGGGGATGAATTTACCAAGAAGTGGTGACGAGATCGGTGATGGTCAGACCAACTGCAGCGAACGCACCGAGGGCTGCATCGATGGACAGAGCGCGTGTACGATTTCCAAATTGACCTTCCACACCTCTTCGGCGTACCCATTGCACACCAAGGTGCGATTGCTATTTTATACAATCTTGAATTTTGAAGAGGTGTGGAGGGGAATTGATCTTGAAGCCGTTTTAAAAACGTAGGAAGAGGTGTTTCGAGCGAGTACAACGCCAGATTCCACAACGTTTACCGGCATTCACCCTGCCACCGCCGAGATGGAAGATTTGGAACCGGGTATCGACATCTATCAAAGCATAAAGAAATGGAAGTTTGTCTTGCAGATGTTGCAGTCGCAACTGCCCTGGTAGACATGTACGCAAAGTGTGGATGCGTAGACATAGAAACCTTCAAGCAAAAGCAATTGGCAGGTGTAAAACCTGGCTCCTCGACCTTTGCCAGTATCCTTCTGCTAGATTTATTCATAATGAGATTAGACTAGGAAATTAAATTGCACGGCGGTAGAGTGTTTGAGTGTATTTCCATTCAATGAGGGCATATGATGAGAAGCAAAAGCCACGGTGCCTTGATGATTGAACAGTTGGTCCATAAATGAATGAATTTATGACTGTCGGGGCTGGAACCGGAGTTTCATGCATCGGATGCATCAGAGAGGGCAACGTCGATCTGAACATGGTTTACCGGTATGAATAAATGGTTTTGCAGGTGTGAGACAGGTATGCCGGTCCCTTGTGGACTGGCAAGTCCACAATAAGAAGCCTATCGGCTAATAAACAATAATAAATGTTGGTTGCTGACTAAACAACATGTACTCCTACGTGGACACTGCTCCTAAAAAAGACACGACCTTCCCTTTATGGCATTAAGATATAAGAAGGATAAGAAGTGAAGAGAAGAAGGCATCGATCTGGAAATATACAGGCCGCATACTTCGGGCAAATCTTCAGATTATTATGAGTATGATACGCTAAGGATATAAAGTAGGGATACCCTATGGGCATGCTTTTTATTGTTTTGTTTCCAATTGGATCAAATCTTATAAAGTAGGATCAAGAAATGTATTTATTATGGTTTGTTTTCAATTATAGTATGTTCAGAATTTATAGAGTAGATCAATAGATGCATTTATTAGTATTTGTTTCCAATTATAATATGTACAAGATTTATAGAGTAGATATAAATTGTGTTTATTACTGTTTGTTTCTATTTATAATATGATCATGAATTTATAAGAGTAGAATCAATAGGAGTGTATTTTTTTATTGTTTATTACTGTTTATTATTTTTAATCATGATATATTCAGAAATTTACATACATATGTACATTGTTAATCTATTTATATTATGATATCCATGTTTCACCATGGTGGGGAAGAAGGATTACAAAGGGAAAAACCAAGCAATGGAGTCTCTTAGTTACGCCACTTGAAGGTGGGACATGATGAGCCCATGAGGGCCAAGGGGGTACTTGCCTCCTAAGATATCCGAGGGTACTGCCCTTGGGTCTAGGTTGATCTCCACTAAATATGCCACCCAAGGGTGGGACATGATGAGCCCACGAGGGCCAAGGAGGTACTTGCCTCCTAGGATATCCAGCGTTACTGCCCTTGAGTCTAGTTCAATTATGGGATTAACCATTGTAATCTTACCTTCCTACCATGGTGTAGCATGAGGGGAGGATCAAATAGAAAGTTTTGGTTATGATGCTTAATATAGATCTACCCATACTTAATTCCAATGTTCGATATGGAGTACTAACATTCTAATTGTAAACTAATCTTGTGATTGATCTCTAACTTGTATGCAAGAACTAAAACAAGCTAAGATATCCTCTACCCGTTGATTGGGGTTGATAATTTAGAGTGAATTTAGCATCATTACTATTAAGGACATTACATTTGTCAACATGATGTGAGAGCCAATCTATTTCATTTTGTTTGGTTAACCCTCCTCCCCCTCGTTTAAGTGCTCTTTCATCAATTCTCAACATCTATTATTCAACATTTACCCTTCCACCATAGCACATTTAGACCACTAGATTCCATCCTAGTTGTAGATCACCCATTCACCATATTAGGGGACCCCTCATTTAAGTGATCTTTCATCAATTCTCAACATCTATTATTCAGCATTTACCCTTCCAACATAGCACATTTAGACCACTAGATTCCATCCTAGTTGTAGATCACCCATTCACCAGACTAGGGGACCCCTTGTTTAAGTGCTCTTTCATCAATTCTCAACATCTATTATTCAACATTTACCCTTCACCATAGCACATTTAGACCACCAGATTCCATCCTAGTTGTAGATCACCCATTCACCATATTAGGGGACCCCTCGTTTAAGTGCTCTTTCATCAATTCTCAACATCTATTATTCAACATTTACCCTTCCACCATAGCACATTTAGACCACCACATTCCATCCTAGTTGTAGATCACCCATTCACCATATTAGGGGACAATGGTCCCTTGACAACAAATTTAATAGAAAACTCAACACAAACACTAGATTTTCAACATAGGCATCATGGTGAAACCAAATTGTCATCAATGAATATCATACAGTTTAAAGAAAGCTCACAAGCTTCAAAACACTTGCATAAAAAAGATTTTGAAACATGGGATCTCTTTTACATAAACACCATCAACATTGAAGAGAAACAAAATTCTTCAAAACACTTGCATAAAAAAGATTTTGAAACATGGGATCTCTTTTACATAAACACCATCAACATTGAAGAGAAACAAAGTTCTTTTAGACGATTTTGGTACATAATTTATTAGATATTATATAGCAATAAAACCACTAAAAAGAGCATCGTCACTTTGTTAAGATTAAGCTAATACTTAAACCAAAACACTTAAAAAGAGCATCATCACTTTGTTAAGAATAAGCTAATACTTGGACCACTCGTGGAGACCACATCTTAGTCCCAAATATTATACTCCTACAGTTAAAGCGGAGCTAAATTCTTTCATTGTAGCCCCACTTGGTCCCTTAATAAATATTAGGGTACCACCTAACATCTACCCTCTAATTGAGCCATGATCTCTTTTAACCTATAAGAAATCTTTCAGTGAGAAATAAGAAATTGAACATCCAAAAAAGAAAGTTAGAATCTCAAAATATAGCTGATTTTATTTGCAATTATTCCACTTCAATACTCCTCAGAAGTTCATACTCAAAAAACTGTGAAAGTTCCTTCTCAATTTCTCCCAAGTCACACAAACTCATCAAATGCTCAAAATACACTATTTTGCACGTGAAGAGTGAGTTGAATTATCTTTTATCTTTAGTGTTTCATCTTTTTTATATTGTTTCTAATGTGAGTACCTACAGCATTGCTTCAAAAATGAGATGCCTCTCACAAAATCCTCTAGTGACAGATTTAATAGACATGATATTATATGAGACCAAATAAAATGGAATTGTCACCTTAGGAAAAACAATTAGCACCTCTAACTTTCTTCTATTATGGTCTGCACTGTCAAGATCCCATAGGCCATACACACCCATTCAGTTAGGAAACAATCAATCTTCTGAATAACCATAATCTGTTTCATAGACTAAAAAATATGTTATCTACATTAAATATGTTCTTTTTCCCGGAATGTCTAAACCAACAATAAGAAAAAGGTACCATGCAATCTTATTTCAGAAGGGTTGGTCATGAAGATTATAACTTAGTAGAGTAACTTAGTTTTAATTACCAAATGCATGCATTCACTTGCAGCAAGGGAAGAATGCTCCTTGATAACACTGGATTTTCATTCCTTATATGAAATCACAATCCAGAGTAGTTTTATGGAGTGGAAATTTATTTGAAACGAGAAAAGAAGGCTCAAAAAACAAGAACCAAAGTGACTAGCTGAATAGCAAACCAATAAAAGATTCCATAATCAGAACCAACACAATGCTGTAAAACAGATGACTCCAAAAGAAGCTTTTGGCTTCCTATTCCAAAAATTTTAATGTTTCACCAAGCTTATTACACATCCATTTTCACAGGAGATTTACATTTCATTTGCCATGAAGATGCAACTACCAAACAAAATTATATGAGATTTACATTCAATTTCTTTCCAGTTGAGAAATAGCCTGAAAAAGTAATGGGTAGTTACCCATTCTTCTGATTAATACATAAAATTGCACTTATAAACAGCCTAAGAAAAGCTTTGGCTATAATCAAATGGAGTTCTTAAAAAATAATAATACAGCACTTGGATTGAAGCTACAATAATTATTTATTACTGGCCCTGAGAATCATCTCTTGTAAAGCCACGTCCACGAGCCAAACCAACTCCTCTCTGCAGCATGCAATTAACAAACAAAAAGCTTAACATCACATTAGGTATCTCAACTTTAACAGTGAAAATAAAAATACTAAAGCTACTTTAGTTTAACCTCACTCCAGCAGATACTGCACTTTATTGTAATGTTCAAGAACAGTGAACCTACAGTAGCATACTTGCTATAGAATAAAATATATTACTGGAGAATGGAATTAAATCATTTTGCTCAAATGAAGGGGAAAAAGAACAATCGAATCTGAAACAATGGAACTTACTCTAGACCAATTCACTATTTTAGTCATGTGCAGCAGCATGGGTTGCATTGAAGTTTAAGAAAGTTCTAGAGGCTGTAGTTTATAGTTAAATATTGTTGTACTTTCATTTTGTAGCATATTTCACGATGCGAGAATTTAATAAAGGGCAAGTTATGATTAGTGCATGTGCATGGTTGTATGTCAGGTGGTCAAATTGTCTTAAGAGAATCCAGGTTCAGGAAGGTAAGTTACTTTTAACAGGCATAAAATGGGTTCTTATTTCTGTCAAGTATGTATAAGCAACTTCTTTCTGTGCTCTTGCTATTGTATATATTATCGAAGTGGTGTCCTGAAAAAAAAAATTGGACAATATGACCAGTTGATGAAAAGGTTCATGATGGAGCTGATGTTGATTACATCAAATAATTAAACAGTTTACCAGAAACATTTAGAGCATCGATAACAACAGAGAAGGTAAAACAAAATGTTTGAAACCTTTGTAGGGTTGCTCCTACAAGGGGAGTAGATGACCGAACAAGATGAAGAGTATCAGTACAAAGTAGAAACAGAAGAGGAAAAAGCTAAAGGCAAATGTTAGATGTCATGACACATGATTATAGGAAGCCTGGCATCTGAAAGGAGATCGTATTAATTGTCCAGCAAGATTTGATGGCCAATTAGAGTCAAGAAGAACCAGCTGAAAGGAATTTAACACAGCTTCAAAAGGACTGCAACTGCAACACACGTATGACAGAAAGTCAATTCCTATAGCTATTAAGGTTGAAAATGGCACCAATAAAACTCTACTTCCCTAGTGCAAAGATTCGATATGAATATTTCATGCAACTCTAAATCTGAATCAAATGTGTTGTCAATACTATTTACATATATGGGAGTCGAGATGATTTGTGTCACATGAAAGTTTCTTCATATTGGGTCCTTGGAATTTATTCTCTTTTGAATTCCTATGGTAGCATTCATCCCCACCATACCTGTAACATAAAACATTGGTTACAATAGTTAAATCTGTTTTTCCTGTTTTCTTATTGCTTGTCTATTTGGGGAGTACTTTCTATTGGTGCTTTATGTGTTGCTTGTCTAGTGTCCGAGAACTCTTTTGCACTGAATCTGTTGGCACTTTTTATTTAGAATCTAGGAACACCTCTTTTCAACATTGGTTATTAAACAATATTAATTGTATCTGAACTGAGGAATGTGATCCCTCATTATAAATCAGAATAGATTGACTGTTGGAAGATAATTTCGATTGGGGTTCCACCGTCTTTGCATATACTTGTGTGAAAAGGACACTGGAATCATTTAATATCATAAAGTTACATTACCTGCTTCCAATATCAACAGTCGAGAATTGTGAATCTAATGGTTCATATTGTTATAATAAGTGGAGCTCTCCTAATGAGAACCTGTTAAAAATGGACTCTTATCCCGATCAAATATGACAAATGATTTTCTTTCAAGAGGCTGTAGAAAACTATATAGGAAACAACTAGGTGCTCCAATTACCTCCTTTCTAACTTTCTCAGATACCTCCGAACAATACATACATGGATCTTGATAGATAAGTGAAGAGGCATTATCATTGCATGCTCCTAGAATTTCTCGGCCCTCTTAATCTCATTCTAGTAATCATTGATTTGCTTCATTTCACCACCAAGGTTCATATAGAAGATATAAACTTTTTAACAATTTTCTTTCTAGCTCTGAAGAAATGTCAGCCTTAGGTGCCAGAATCATTTCTTATGGAAGTACCATAATTTCCATAATTCCTACAAAGCTTCTTCCACCTGACCCCCTTACCTGTGAACTTTTCATCCTACTAGGATTGTCTAGCTTCAACCCCCCTAGCCATGGACATTTCCCTACTAATTTACCGGTCCGAATTCGGGTTCGGGTTTGCTGGTTCAGTTCGCAGATTCAACCAAAACACATTTTGGGGTTGGGTTCGTTGGTACAAAAACATATAAAAAATATATATATAGTCTAAAATAAAAAATTATTAGATGTAATATACATAATTTTAATGTTTTTAATGTAAAATAATAAATATTATTATATATTAATTTTCTTAATATTAACTTCATTTTATAATTTTATTATTATATTATAATTAAAAAATAATATATTATTAATATATAACGTTTATATTATCAATATTAACATTGTTAATATTATTAATATTATATATTTATATATTTCTTTTATAATGTTTATATTATTAATATTGTATAACGGTTATATATTATTAAAAATTAACGAGAAAGAGATGTGCCCTATCTTTTCCATAGAATGGACGAGATGCGTTAATCGGGGCTGGAATCCGAATAAAGAAACATTGGTTGGGCTTCCAGACTGGACCCACCCGATGCAGGTTTAATCGGCTGTTGTGCCTAGCCATTTTATCTTGTGGGAAGGAATGATGACCAGAGGACAATAATATGAAAGAAGGGGCCCTTGGTATGAGAACCTGTGAGCGAATCAAGCTAAGAAAGACTCATCGAACTGTTTTGCAGAGCCATTGAATAGAGATGGCGAAGACGACGAGAGGGCAGAGGGAAAAGAAAGTTTCAGAGATGTTAGAGCAATGGCGGCAGCTGAATTCATGTGAGAAAATGAAAAAAAAACTACAAAATTCATCACATAATGAAGAAAAAACTACAAAATTTGCAACAGATTCTTTCGGGTTCTTCCGGGACGAACCCACAGGGAAAATCTCGGACCCTGATCAGACACCACCCGGACTGGACCAGTATCCAGACCCAGAACAAACCATATCCAAACCAGCAGGGATATAGGGACGAACCAGTGACATAGTTTCCCTATGGATAATATAAGGATTTGCATGTGTCATACCATTGTAGTGGTGGATAATTAACACAGAAACATGGCAGCACTGTTTCCAGCATTGATTTTCATCTGCTCATTGTTTCTTAGAAGGGTTTATCTGTTGCATGGCTGTTTATGCTTGTACTGTGATCATTTAGTTCAGATTTTACCAATTTTGGGTCTACCTTCTCAAGTTAACATTGTTTTAGTGTCAAGTTTCTTTTCTGATACCGAGTCTTTTTTCTAATTCTTTCCTATTGCAATTGGATATACCTTTGAGTACCATTGAATGGTCATTTGGTGCATTAATTTGATTTCTACCTTTCCTTCATCCTCTGAATGTAGTGTTTTTACTTTTTAATTGTCATCATCTAAATCCAACAGAGAAAAGAATCACCCAGCTATTTAATTTCATAATTCAGATATCTCTAATGCTTGGATTAGAGGCATACAGCAATTCAGCACCCAAACATCCTAATGTGAAGTTGTCACATAATTGGAAATTGAGGTTCTTTTTGTTATTTGACATGTCTTGGCCAATACCATGTCTGATGACTTGCCATCTAAAATTACATAAAAAAAAAGTTTGTGATAGAAATTGAATATATAAAATGTGAGCAAAACATGTGTACATGTGAAATTGTCAGCCTGATTTTAATGAACACTAGTAGAGAGACTATCTTCACATTGTAATTAATTATCTGAATTGTTCTCCTCTATCAAATATATCTTTTCCAATGTTTGTATGATAGCCTTGGCTCACATATCCTGTTGAAGCTTTATAATTATAATCAGTAGAACTAGGGTATTAGTATGGTGCTCTGCACTAAGGCTTCGAGCTATTTGGATTGAGCTATAAGTGATAAAACAATTCTTCTCTACTCTGTCAAATAGCAAAGCCTAAACTGGTGCTCATTTGTAACGGATCAAATTGGTAGGCACATCCCTCTTAAGTAATAAAATATCAAAATCATTGACAAACTGAGTTAACATTTTCCAATAAAATTGGCTACACAAGTGAAACTAAGAAAATTATGATCTTTGTGCAAACTTTAGGCCAGAGCTAATGTTCTATTTTAGAACAAATCCAAATTCTTACAAAAAAATTAGTGTACATTTTGGACTAACCTTGGTACCTCTCGCGTTTCTTCCTCGACCTCTAGATATTTGAGATGGAGACACTCCAATATTCCTTCCCCTCTCTCGTTCTCTAATCTGTTTCCCCTCTTTTGCCCTATCAGTTAAGTTTATGATCCTTGTATTAGCACGTGTGTTTTCCTGTACTGCTTCACTAGACGTGCTTCCTACATCAACCTTGTTTTTATCTTCAACAATTGCATCTGAAGCAGTAGCTGCCAATGTCTGTTGTGAATTGTGATCCAATTGTCCATCAGCGATATTAACTCCCTGAGCCTTCTGAGAACTTTGTTCTGGCAGTGCTGCATCAGAGATATTACCTACAGAGGCCTGCTGAGAATTTTGATCAAAGTCTGTGGATGTTTGATTTAAATTTTCTGTAATTTCTTCAGAGGGCAAGACAAATTCCAGATGTGTAGAACCTTCACCTTGCATTTCACGCTTATCCTCATCATGAGATACAAGCTCAATATCTCCTGTGAAACTATCCAGATTACTTGAAGCAATCTCAACATCATCTAAGTCACCAGGAATCTCTCCCTCTTCAACATCTGGTGTATCAGAGATTTGACTACCTTCGATGGCTTCAACAGAAAAGTTATCTGTCACAATTTTTTCATTCTCACCATCAAGACCAGAATGCACCCCTTGAAACTCTGGTTCTTTAGAAGCAGAAGCACTAGCATCAGCTCCATCAACCAGCTCCACAACTAGCAAACCTTCATCTTGCTGCTTCCCATTATCATCACCCCCAGACAGGATCTCAATTGATGACTGAACTATTGTTGAAGGTTCCTGCTTTTCCACCAATTGCATCTCAACCTCTTCAGTTACATCTTGTTGTACTGGAGTGTCAAAATTTTCAAGTCTTTTTTCACTAGAATCAGCCTTATCTAACTGGCATCCATCTTCCTCAAGTGCTTCATCCATTTCCTTTGGTTTTTCTGAAGAATGTGGTTTCTCTACTTCACCATGTTCCTCAGTGTCAAGTTTATCCTGAGCTTGTTGTTGCTTCCCAAACTTTGAGTCATCAAACCTATTTATTCGGGGCCGTTTAGACATAGGTTCCTCTAGTTCTAAATTCCTTTTACTACCATTACCAGTCATCTCAGACAGCTCTTCCTTAAGATTATCTTTTAACTCTGCTTCATTTGCAACATTGTCCATTTCCTCCATCTCCTGTGTAGTCTCTATGGGAGGAATTTTTTCTGTCTTTTCATATGAAGGATCACCTTGATCAATAATTTCTTCTTGCATGTTCATACCTCGCACCTTCTTTTGAAATGGAGCTAATTCCAGTTTTGTATCTTGTTCAGAAGATATTTCTTCATCTGCATGTGATGTAGAGGCAACATGAACACGCTTTCGAGCACCAAGACCTGTTGATAAAGTGCCAAGCACAAAGGGCAAACTTGCACCTTCTGATCCTACAACTGAAGCAGATGGAGCATGAACAGCTCCTTGAGATTCCACTTCCACAGGTATTCCACTTTTTCCTTCCTCAACAGTCTCTGCTTCCATTTCAGATCCATCAGCTTCCACTGCAGAATCTTGTTGATTTGTACGTTCTATTCGAGGTCGAATTATCCTCCTACCTGTTTTTCGAGATTTCTGTACAGCATACAAAGAAGTCATATGGAGAATAGTACAAGCTCAATGCACAGTAAACAATTAGAATCAAAATACATGTAACAAATAATCAATTTTCCTTACCTCTTTATCATCTAGCATAGATTTCGCCTGATGCAGCTTCTGCTCTTTGTCATCACTACCTTTTACTTGAGACAGAATACTAGTGCCTCCACCTGATCCTTGTGTAGAATGTTGGTACAAAGGATTAGATGCAAGAGCCTGACGAGGGATCTGTCGTATGGCAGCTGCAGTACTTGAAATAATCGGTCCAGAAACAACTGGTACTGTACTAATTGCAGGAGTAATACTTGGAGAAGATAGATTTGATTTGCCAGGAGCTACAGTTACAATGGTTGACACACTGCCTGAAGAAGATGTTATAGGTAAAACATCTCCTGTTCCTACAGAGGGTGCAACCAAGGATGGCAAATCAATAGCACTTGAACGAACAGTTGGCACATCAGTGGCTACAGTGTTTGAAACCTCTTCAAGCTGGTCCACTGCAGAAAGATAGCTCACAGCTCTCTCATCTAATTGAGCCTCAGCAGAAAGCTCACGGAGGGGTGAAGCACTTACCTGTGACAGACCATTCAATCTCATTCTTCAGATAATTCATAACCTTAATTTACCTTAACATTAACTGTAACAAAAGCAGAACAAAAGTGAATATAACAGATATGACAGCACTTGGCATCCCAAAATTTTCATAACAGAGCCCAACTGCTTGATAAATGAATTGGCTCTTCACAAACAAACGTAATTCTCCTGTACTAAACAATAATCATTTGCTTTATTTTATTTAATAAAGATGGGTATGGAAAGGCAACATTAATAAGATATTGTTTGGAACGTTCTGCTAAAAATCTTAGATAGTACCCACCAATGACAGACCAAAATAGTGTCTTAGAACAGAAGATAGTGAAGACATAGTAGATGCTCATCAAATACCTCTAGATTATTACCCCATAGACGTTTATAGCTTTCAAATTCATCTTGGAACTTCTTCTTTTCCTGCAACACATATAACAGCAATGTTAAGTTTCATAACAAAGAAAACCCCAAGAGAGTGAATTAATTTCCTTGGGCCGGAGAAGCTTGTAATTAAAATATCAAGTCAAATGATGATATACAGCTAATATTATTCCAGCGTACACTAATATACACTTCTGACAAATAAGAGAAGTGATGAAGCAAAATATTATTTTTGGTAGATTAAGTTTAATAGGATGACATTATAATATAAGCACATGTGCAGGTTGATAAGTATTAAGCAATCAACTAACCATCAAACAAGAGTTTTGAAAACAAGCTCGTGAGCTTGATTGCATCAGACCTAGTGAAACAGCAGAAAGAAATATACTAGTAAATGAACAAGGGTTAGCTTCATGCCTTATAACCTGAAACAAAACTTTACATGCTGAACTCATTAGTGGTGACACTGATCTGACCACTCCATATTCCTTTTTAGAGTATAAAATAATTGCCTTAGAATAACACTTATATTCCTTGACACCTTGCCTAGCAATTCACAGATTTTGAAGGCAAGTCACTGTAAGCATTCTTCTTAATCCTCCCACACTTAAAAAGTTTCTTTCCACAAAAGATGCATACAAGACATGCAGAGATGTAATTAAATTGAGATTAATCAAATGGATTTATGTACTATTCATTTATTGTTATTAACCATTCTTATTCTTAGAATACCTAACATTCAAACCTAGTAGAAATCAAGGGTCTATTGGGATGCTTCCCTAGCACCAGGCCTCACATCGCAACATGGCTGAATATGGACAAAGCATTCCTTTGTCATTCTTATCCCTAGGGCCCCGTATTCAAGGACAATGACAGGGAGAAAAGATCCCCTTGTCATCCACATAGCTCAATCCCTAACAATGGCACAACCAAGCAAAGTCAAGGGTTCACAGGGATGCATCCCCAAAATGGCAACATATGACAAAACATCCACCTGTCATTGCCAATGTTTGAGCCTAAAGAGCAGGACATCCTTAGGACAACTTCCAAAGCCAGGGTATACCACGTAATGCCCCCTATCGAGGGTATGCCCTGCCATCTCCGAGACAAGTTAAGGAGCCTTAGATCAACCCTCAGAAGACAGTGTCCCATGGATAGAACAAAACAAAGAAATATGCTAAAATACCCTAAACCCTAATGTTGAGCCCACTACATGTCTCCAAACTGTTCCCATTTTACATTGCCATTTGCAAACAAGACTCCCGAGTCCTGGGCTCGAACTCCCGAGTCCTGTGCCTGGACTCTTGCCACCGCTGGAGGTTGCTTTCTCAACATTAAAACATGATTTTTTTCATTTTTTTTTTCAATTTTCTGCTCTTGTTTGCCCAATCTTAGCCGAGTCTACGCCGAGTCCCGAGTCCTATTTTGGGTTACCAAGTCCACACCGAGTTCAAGTTTTCAAACATTGGTCTATACCACACAATAACCCGCCACATTCCAAAATTTGTAAAATAAACTTTCTTGAAAACCATCTTTTCTTAGAGATTTGCCTTTGATATTTCTTTTGGTTATATTGGTTTCACTAGACTTTAATATCTTCTATTATGATAACCTCTAGGATGAATTCTCACAGTGCTTGTGAATCTATTCTATCCTAATCCCCTTTTGCAATTGTTGTACAATGTTGTAGCTTCCTTATGTCTTCATTGTTTACAATTATCCGATAGTTTTAGAATACGTATTTTGTTTATATCTATTCTTAATATTGTTTAGCATTTGGCATTTCAATCTCTTATTTTGACAATTTCTCCCGTAGCTTTTTCTTCCAAAATTTATTTTTTCAAAAGCAATCTCCCTAGCTCCTCCAAGTTTTCTTCTATTTTTTTCTTGGATTTCTTTAGTAATTGCCTTAATTCTCATTGTTTCTTGTATTTATTCCATTATTTCTTTTCGCTCTATAAGGGAGAGCAGACAACTCAACTACCACTTCATATTTTTTATGCATTGGAGAGTACAAATATTTACACTATTTTTATGTTAGATAAATCATAGATGGCAAACTTGTTGAAAACTTGATGAGTCGTTGAGTACTCACCAAGCCAAATGGCCGGCGATTTTTCCCCATTAACTTGCCACTTGAACTCACCAAGTTTTTGGAGAAAACTCGCCGAAATTGTGGTGACTTTTTCCCAAAAACTCAATGAATTTGAGTCAAAAACTCGCCCACGCAGGTGTAAAAGGTCGTGGCATCAAAAAACAACCCAAATACATAAAAACTCACCTCCTTTTTGCTTTGCAAGGCAAGAAAACCCTCCCCAACAACAGCAAACACACGATTTAGAGTGTTTTTTCATCAAGGAGAGAAGATTGAAAGGGATTTTTTTAGTGAATTTCAAAAGGCGAATTTGAAGCATAGGTAGGCTTTTTGTTTTTCATTTTGTTGTTTGTTTAAAACATTTTACTTCATTTTGGCTGCAAAATGTTGCATCTAAGTTAAACAAATCATCATATGCTAAAAATTAGGATTTTTGCATTTAAATTCCATAAAATAAAATTCAACACTATTTTTTGTTCATTTTTTCTGATTTTTCACTATTTTCAAAACAGACATTTTTGTTTTCATCTTTCTTTTTGAAAAAAATGTTTAGAATGTTTAGATTAAATTGAATTTTTACTGACTTAAACTATATTATATTGATTTAAACCAAATTTAGGCTGATTTTTAGTGATTTATGTATAATTTAGGTTTCTTTTATTAAAAAAATTAATATGTTGTGCTTTCACTTTGTATGTGTAGGTTAAATACACAATATAATGGCAAATAGAGAAGCTTCTAGTTCTAGTTTAGCCTCAGGTTCCACCCATCGGTGCCCATGCCACTGCCAATTACAGGCACTCATCTTGCAGGAGCTAGAGACCCTACTTGGAAGTATGTCATGTAGGGACAGATGCATGGATCAATTATTTGCTATGTTACCCCAAGTTTTCAGGACAGGGACAGAGGGGGACGCATTTCAGGGACGGGGACAAGAGGGAGGCCATTTTTAGGGGACGACGGGGGACTATTAAAAAATAGGAGAAATTTTAAAAATATAAAAAAATTAAAATATTCATATGATAAGGCAATCATCATATACATCATAGAACCTTAACAAATAATATTAGAGTTCAATTGATATTTTGAATTTTCATTTCATAGAAAGTGACAAACAAATGAAGTTTTAACAAAATTTAATTGCATTCATTGACAATGTGCATATATATTATAATAAATTAATCAAGTTGACCAAAGGCTACAAGTTTAAACTACAAAATGGCAAAAATACAGAAATATGCAGCTGTCCCTAATTAGCATCCCACACCCCTTTATTTTTTTATTATTTTTTGTGTTTTGAATTGGAAAGTTGTTGGGTCGTAGGGGATGGCTAGTTGTCCCAAGGATGGTCAGGGATTGTCTTGGGATGGTCAAAGGACGTCTTGGGATGGTCAGGGGACATCTAGACATCCCCTAGCTATCCCATGGCATTTCCGCTTTTCTAGGTGTCGTATCGGAAATGTTTTTGTTTTCTTTTCTTTTTTGAGAATTTTGGGACGATGCATGGATATTTTTGAGGCGTCCCCAAAACATTTCTTGTTGGGGACGCCATTAATTTGGTCGAGGATGCATCCCCAAGTTACATAGGTTGTTTGCATTCAATGTGAGAAGCTACATCATGGAGGCATAAATCGCCTCAAATACCATCTTGCGGGCATTACTCATCGTGATGTCAGGCCTTGTCTTGCAACCACAGAAGAGATAAAATGAGAGATGAATGTCCTACTTGTAGCTACTAAAGAGAAAAAATTGCAAGGGAGAGGATAAAGGCAACCATAGCAGCAAACATAGCTAGTGGTCATGGTCATCAAGAAGCAGAATTAGATGAGGAAACATGTCCTAGCATTGTGGGCTCTCTTTGTCGTCCACATATCCGACGCAAATTGGCCTTTAAGCCCTCAATTTCCTCTACTTCAAGTAGATTGCAAACGCCTACACCTACATCCACACCACGATTTTCTTGTGCCTAGAATCACACTTGGAGCACAACCATCATTGGAAGCTATAGGGTGGAATAGAGAGGTGCATGAACATGTAGACATGGCATGTGATGATTTTTGATATTTCAACAACATTACTTTCAATGTGGCGAGTGGTCCTTATTGCGACAATTTGGTTACTGCATTGACAGTTGCGGGAAAAGGCTACAAGCCGACTTCTCGCAAAGATTTGAGTGGGAGGTTAGTTAATTTAAATTTTATGCTAAGTTATACTTATAAACTATAGTAATTTATGTTCAATTTTAAGCTAAATTTATGTTCCTTAATCTATAGTAATTTATGTTGACTTAAAGCTATTTTTGTTTAAAAATCAAAATTTTGTACTTAATTTTACTTTGTACTTGTAGGTTGCTCACAAATGCAATTGAAAGGGAAATGCAAGTAGTGGAAGAGCAAGAAAAGGAATGGAAAAAATACTATGTTACACGCCCTGTTGAGGACGGGGATAGGGGGACGGCAGGGGACGCGTTTTCGAGACGTTTCCTAAGGGGCAATTTTTAGGGGACGGCAGGGGACGGTGACATACAAAATACATATATATATATATATATGATTTTTTCAAAATATATTAATATATTATAGACAAGGAGAGGGAAAGAGAGAGATATGTCAATAAATTAATAATTGATAACAACAATATCAATATATAAATAAATTGCGAGAGTAGTAGTATAACAAGTAACAACATAATAAAATTTAAAAATTATAAATGTCATTAAAGCATTATAATATAAAATTTATCATAGCAATATCAAACATCAATATAAAACCATGGTCTATCAATATCCAAATGATTCAAACATGCATCCAAAAGTCTCAAAGTTCAAACTGTAAACATGAAAATCAAAATACTAAATACTGAATACATTGTCCAACAGTCTATGAAATTAAGCCTCATTCGGGCTATGAATATCAAAAGGCTCAGAACTATCCGAGTCACTATCATCCTCTGGCAAGAGTGGATCATCCAACGGTAGCTCGACCAATCCTGGTTGCACCTCATCCTCATCAATTTGCCTAACATCCTCAGGATCAACATCCCATCGTGCTGCTGGAGTCTGCCGATACTCAGTAGTTTGTCGGTCCTGAAGTCTCAAGGCACTATGAACTGCAACTAATTTCTCAGCTCGTTTTGAAGTAAGCCTGTTCCTCTTAATGGAGTGGATGAAGCCATAGGTGGACCAATTCCTCTCTGCAGCAGAGGAACTAGCAATCTATGAGAGCAAACGAATGGCAAGTTGTTTCAAATCCGGTGTGTCCTTCCCATAAAATTTCCACCAGCCAATGGGGTTGTTCTGTGCAATGGTGGCCCTATCTATCCTAGCCTCTAGTTTGCTGAATGTAGGACCCTGAAGATCAGCAAACATAAGCCACTGCTCTCTAATAATGGTTGCCAGCTCATTGGTATACATTTTACGAAGGGTTGTTGTAAGCCCCTCTATCACCTCGTCATCCTCAGATGGAAGCATTCGGCCACGTCTAGGTACATACCACTTTGGATTAAGAGCATAGGCAAGCATATGAAGAGGGGTATTCATTGTGTTCCACCTCTTTGTCACAATAGGCCTAATACAGTCATAAAAACTCAACTCAGGTTCCTTTTGACGAATAGCTTGCTTCATTTGGTCAAGCATGCTATCAAAAGTCTCATATATCTCTCCCAAGCTAGGAGAGTCTGTATCTGCATATCGAATTACCCTCACAACTGGTGATATGAAAGAGCAAATATACCTACAAGCAACAAATTAAATATTAGAACTTTTAAAAATTAAAATACATTTAATACAACCTACAAAGTAAAACAAAGCGTAACAAATTCAAAAACAATTTAAATTTTCAGATTTCTTACTTGATAGTGGCCTACCAAGTTTCATTAAGTACTCTATCTCTCACTTCCTTGCCTTCATTTGTCTTCGATAGAGTCCACCTCTTCCAATCTGCACAAACAACCATGGCTTGTAGAGCATCCTGGACCTCCAACATCCTCTCCAGCAAAATATAGTAACTAGCATATCTAGTCTCAACTGGTTTGAGGAATTCTTTCTTTGAATAAGACCGGAATAGTGCGTGTAAAGTGTGATGGTTACATACAAACATTTGTATGTTTCTAGCCTCTACAATTGCTGCCTTCACCCAATCTATTTTTCCAATGTCTTTCAAAGCATTATTCAAAGCATGTACACAACATGGAGTCCAAAACATATGTTTGTAAGCACTCTCAATCATCAAACCAGCTAGCTTACAAACACGAGCTGAATCTGTCACAACCTGCACAACATTAGAAGGCCAAACCTCCTCTATGGCCTCCCTCAAAATGCCAAACTGAAAATCAGCATCCTTACGCTTCCCAGAACAATCAACAGCTCGAAGAAAGTATGACCCAACAAGGCATGTAACAATAACATTAATGAGTGGCCTATGTCGAATATCAGTCCACCCATCCATGACAATGGAACAACCAGTCCTAAGCCATGTTTGTCTCATCTCCTCCATCAACAAGGTAGCTTTTGAATATTGTTTGTCAAGGAGGGAGGTACGCAATCTATGTTCTCTAGGGGGGGCATAAGAGGGTCCAACTGTCAATATTTCCTTCACCATAGTTTTGAAATAAGGTGACCTTGCCAAATGAAATGGAAGAGCATGTGCATAAAAGAATTTGGCCACTGCATCATCAGCTTGCTCACGTTTTTGCACATTCATTAACCCCATGATTGATGTTTTCTCACTTGCTTTCTTCTTCCCTCTATCACAACTCTCTGTAACTAATAAATTGGAAGAGGCTTGCAACTCAACTAATGGTCGTTTTTTATTTTGAATGGTAATGATTTGGTCATCACCTAGTCCAGCCAACTTTGCAAATTGAAGTTGCTGCTCCAATGTTATTTTGTCACAAATTCTAACACCCTTTCCAGTGTCACCCACTAGATGGCCTCTAATCCTAGTATAGCTCCCATGGTAATTAGATTCACAAACATGACAGCCATTTCCTGCTGCCCCCTGAATTTTTCTTCTTGTTGACAGTCACATCTGTGGCAAACTGACGCAATGGTTTGTTGCGGTTGAAAGGGCCTTTTGCAAACCTTTGAAGAGTGGGTATAGGGCATGCAAAATGGTCTGAAGAAGCATGGGTTGGATTTTCAGAGGTAGAAGAAGGATCTATTGACATTCTTTGAACTTCACATTCACTATCAATACCCTCATGACTGTCACTGCCACTACTATTGCTGCTCATTTTGAAATTTGTATGGCTTTTTTTAATTTTTTAAAGCATGAAAGTTTGTATGCTGGTTGAAAATCTGAAAGTTTGTAAAAATGATACTAAATCAATGAACATAGAAAACAAAAAAATGGACATAAAAAAATAAAAAATAAAAATGAAAAAACTGTAATGCAGCAAAATTAAATTTAATGATTAATCTCAAACCTAGAAGTATCAAGAATGTGCAGCTCGCCAGCTCCTCAAGGCGTCCCAAACACAAAGCAAATGGAGCTCAAGTCAAGGAAAAACGCAGCAATAGAACCCTAGTCGCGATTTTGACCTCAAGCTCTTCAAAACACGTCTGAATCTGGAAAACGCCTCTTTGAAATGCAAAAACGTCTCTTCAAAATGCAGAAATGCATGAGCAAAAATCTATTTGGGGCGAGTCGAAGAGTTTTTGAGTGTTTGGCGTGAGAGTTTAAGACTGAGACAGTGAGTTTTTTCCTGTGCTGAGAGAGCCATCAGTTGCCAATAGTCAAAAATATTATGAGTAATATCATGTTTCATTTACATCTTAGACAAAATTTTAGGTTTCCCAGTCAACGTGGGCCCTGCGCGACCTTTAGCAGCAGAAGAAAATATTAAAAAAAATAATTTTTTTGTGTTTTTTAATGGCTGGAGGCTGCATGTCCGCGGGGGACGGTTAGCCGTCCCCGGTACGACGAGGGACGTTTCCAACGTCCCCTAGCCGTACCGGGGACGGGGGACCGTTCCCTACCAGGGGGAAATGTTTCCTCCCGTTTCCTAACAATTTTCCCAATTCGGGGACGGCCGGGTACTATCCACTTTGCGTCCCCCCGGTCCCCGGGACGGATGGGGACAGGTACAGTGAGTTTTGGGGCAAGGGATGCATCCCCGTGTAACCTAGAAAAAATATGGTTGCACCATTCTTTCAAATGGGTGGACGGATGGGAAAAACCGCACATTATTAATTTTAAGATTGCTTGAAAAGGTGAAATTATCTTTTTGAAATCAATGGATGCCTCCAACAAAGAGAAAAATGCAAAAACATTGTCTCTAATGTTGGAGGAAGTTGTCATGGAGGTGGGCATAGAAAATGTGGTGCAAATCATCATTGATAATGTAGCACATATGTGGCAGGTAGGAGATTGCTCCAAGGCAAACATATGACACTTTTTTGGTCACCTTGTGCAACACATTGTCTTGACCTTCTTTTGGAGGACATAAGCAAACATGATTAGGTGACACCGGTTGTAGATGATGCAAGGAGCATCACAAAATTTATCTACAATCACCCTTGGGTTCTTAATTTGATGAGAGATCACACCCAAGGGAAAGAGTTGGTAAGATCGGGTGCTACAAGGTTTGCAACAGTTTTCCTAATGTTGCAAAGCATTATTGGTTCATTGATTGCTTTGAAACAAATGTTTGTGAGTCAAACATGGCTAGACTCATCTTATGCAAAAAAAGCCTGAAGGAGAGGGGGGCTTGCAAGCATAGTCTTTGACCACCTTTATGCACAAAGAGCTACAAAGATTGTGAAGGTAACTTAAAACTTTGAATTTAAACTCGAGTTGAATATTTTATATCTTTTAATTTAAGTCTCTAATTATAAATTCGTAACTTCAATCTTTTTGTATTTGTAAATTGTAGGTCTCGGAGGCCTCGGCTAGAGTTCTCCGTTTGGTAGATGGGAATCAAAAACCAATGGGGTATATTTATGAGGCCATGGATAAGGCCAAAGAGGCTATCAAAAATTATTACAAGGGGAACAGCCTCAAATTTGATCTCATATGGGAGATTATTGATAGGAGGTGGAACAACCAACTCCAGCAACCCATCCATACAGCAAGGTACTTCCTCAACCCTTATTTTCTCTACTCAGACACCTTCTCAGATCCTAATGGAGAGGTTATGGAGGGGCTCATGACATGCATTTAGACAATGACACCCCAGATTGAGATGAGTGAAATCATTGTTGAAAAATTGCAATGTTACAGGGAATGAAGGGGTAGGCTCTTTTCTTCAAAGCTAGCTATTTGAGGAAGAACTAATCAGACACAAAGTATAAAATTTGGAGTATTTATTTCACATGTATCTTATTATTTCATATAATATATTTTGACTTTGCTTTCTAACTCTTCAATATTTTATTTTGTAGAGTCTTGGTGGACAAATTGGGGTAGAAATACCCCAAACCTCCAAAGACTTGCCCTTTGCATATTATGCCAACCTTGTAGTGCATCCAAATGTGAGCGTAATTGGAGCTTGATCGAGGCCCTCCACACGAAGAAGAGGAACAAATTAGCTCACAAGTGCCTCAATGACCTTGTCTTTGTGCAATACAACATTTGGCTATGCACAAGAAGGGTAGAGGACAAATCATAGGATCCCATTGGTTTGGATGAGATAGATCCTTATAGTGATAGGATAGGGTGAGATGAGCAACCTCCATTGTTTATTGAGGATGAGATTCTTGATTTTGAGAGAAAGGCATTGGAGGATGTGGGTGCAACAAGAGGTGTAGGGTTGGATGACATTGATGAGGATGAGGAGTCATTGCCACCTACTTCCAAGATGGAGGTCGAGCCACTACCTTCCATGCCAACTGAGGAGCCACAACCTACTCCAAAGACTGACATCTCTACCTCTCCCCTAGTTTTCAATAGATTAGGGAAGAGGAAGGTGTAAAATGTTGTATTTACTTTTACTTTTACTACTTTCATTTTTCAGCTATCTATTGTATCAAACTTTCAGCCATCAGGATTTCGCATGAGAAGGCGATTGTGTACTCAATTTGCACTCAAATCAATCAAATTTAATAGAAAACACTTTTGTACTAATTGGATACATCTTGTCATTTAATTTTGCAAAAAAAATGTGTTTCTAAATAAACTTAAGCAATTTTTTAAGTTGCCAAGTTTTGCCGAGTTTTACCCTAGTACAATTTTTTAGGTCTGGTAAGTTTTTGCCAAGTCTGAGTTTCCAACTATGAGATAAATGCATATCATATGACAACCATTTCGAAAGTGGTTTCGTGCAGCTTACTTGGTTAATCCAATGGAATGGATTTTATTTTGTACATCCTTGTTGACTTGGCTGAACCACTATTTTATGATTACTCATCAATTATGAATGTTTCATTGTTAACTTTGCTTGGCTCTTCCTAAGCATGATACATTCTTAGTTTCATGTCATCAAATTTATACACCCATTTACCTTGCCCTTCTCTGCAAAATCTTTGGGAATATGAAGTATAAAAAAATTAAGGTTCTCCATTGTACAGTTTGAATTGGAGAGTGGCATGACACACAGTTGGGTTGATTAACTAGTGGTCAATATGTTCAAGATTTGAAGTTGAGAATTTTTCTTTACCCCTTATGGACTCCTACACCCATTGAAAGGACACTTGGATGGAATGTAACACTCACAGTACAGTAACATATATGGGTAGAGAGTTGACTAGAAGAGTTAAGTTTGTCACCCAACTACCAGGTTTTGGTGCTCAAGTCTATTTCCCTTTATTAATTATTTTATTTCATTGCTGTTTGAATGAAACATAAAATATTTGTTTAGATTCTATGCCAAGAAAGAAAAAAAATTCGACACTTTTTTCCAATTAATTGGATCTACATCAAAATGCTGTTTGATATCATTACCAAAATCAAGAAAACAAAAGTGTATATCCTACTTTGAAAATATTTATCACAGTTATTCGAAATTGAAATGTAGAAAGAAATAAATTGTATTAATGTCCAAAGGTTGCTAGAAGTAGGACCATAGGATTTATAGCATACAATCAGTTTTAATCTGTATTCTACAGGCACTTCCCCAGTTGTCAGTTCCCTAGGGAATGCAGCAGACATTCCCAGGTGATGGTTTGGGGATTCCTATAATATTGACTTCATTTCCTTTCCTTTGCAGACTCATCCCCGACATTAAGAAAAAAAATATATTTAGAAACATAATAGAAAAATTTTAGAACATGAAAACAAAGCATAAGAAACATTTTTAATAAATAAAACCTCAAAAAATAAATCAAAAACAAAAAGAGCTTACTATGTAATTTGTAATGTTCTATACCGAGTAATGCTTAATTTTGTTAAATCACCATGGATATCCCCTTTTCCTAAGAATTTTAAGGATCTTCATGGAATCCACTTTTCCCTAGGATTCTATGAGACTTTTACCAATACCCTTAATGCATTTCTACATTATCCAAACCCCACAACAAGGGGCCTATGCCAAATAAAGGTATAAAAAGAGATGTGCATACTAAGGTTATGGGGTGCTTGGTTATCATAAGTATCTAAAACGAAGTACTAAAGATACATAAGACAAAATAACAGGATAAACCTAGAAAATTATCCTGAATCATAAGAGTTAAGTCACAATAGTTATTCAAGGAAGAATGGAGCTTTCAATGGTGAGAGTAGGAAATCATGAAAGGACCATAATGCCATATAGCTGTATCAGGACACAGCTGAGAAGGACCAAAAACATCATTGTTTATCACCACAAAAGGGCTCATAAAGGTTAGGATAATGCTCATTGGTTAATCTCCATGGCTGAGTGAATCATGTCAACATTAGACAATCCTAGGATTAACAAGACTACATAAAAGCAAACTAATTAGTAATTTTTTCCCTTACAAATATGCAACAATTAAACAGAAAATCCATAACATTTCTCTGCTTCCAAAATCTTGTTATTTTTTAGTTTTCTGCTAAAAACATAGTGCTTAAGAGGATTATATAAGAAACCAGGCTAACCTGGACTACATTCTGAGCATGATTAACAAATGCTTTCCGATCCTTGAGACACCTGGATTTTAAACTTTTATTCTCATCTCTTTCCTTCCGCAATTCTTCCCTTTCTTTCTGCAATGTTTCTCTTTCTCTTTCCAATGTTTTCTCTAAACTCTGTAATATATAAAAATAGGACAAGTTTAAGCATGTTGATAAGAAAAGTAACATCGAAAGATAAAATATTTGTTTACATCAATAAAATTTAAAATCATAGACACAATTCTTCAAACTAACTTTACAGTTGATTGTTAATTGAACAACAAAATTAATGCAAACAGTTCTTTAATCTAAGTAAAGTTTGTTAAATACATAATGCTTTTGGATTTTATTCATGATTTTATCTTCTCTATTACAAAGGAGAAATGCCCAAGTAGTATTACGACAAAGTCCTTTCAGTTATGGAAGTACTTATTGTCAGTGGTTGTAGACTTGTAAGTGTTATGTAACTAAAGACTTCTTAAATTGCTACAGATATATTACTTTTCATTGATACTAACCTGTATCCTCCAATCCTTTTCCTTTAACATGTTCTCAGACTCCTTTAGAGATTGCTCATGCTGAGCTGTCATCTCCTGACGAATAGTAGATTCTTGCTGCTTGGAAAGCTCCCCCATTGCTTTTTTGCCTGCAAATAATTTTCCTGGTTCACTTTTCTGTAACATATATGAACAAGCTGGCATTTCAAATAGCAGACCACAAAATTAGAAGATTTCATCATACCAGTATTCAATCTCAACTCTTCAATCTGCTTTGTCAAGGCCTGTTTCTCCTTTGTTAGATCATCATATTTACGCTGCAAATGAAACTAAAATCAGCCCTTAAACAAGATAATCAGAGTTACCCAATTTCAACTTCTCTCACCTTTCCAAAGCTCAATAGATGTACCAGTAATAAGGCAGCAAAAAATATTATTCTAAATGCATCATAACATCAACAAAATTTGTGTCTCATCATCATGTAGCAATCAACATCAATTCCACAATGAGAAAATATTCTGACTTTTATACAAGAGCTTCAATGTGACATCAATTCTCATTCTTTTAGATGTAGAACAGCACTAAAATTTTAGTATCAGACAACACACAAATATGATTCAACCAAAAAAGGGATAGCATAGAAAACATATATTACCTTCAGCGTAATAAATTGCTTCCTAAATTTCTCAGCTTCTGTTTTAAGTGTTGCCTGCAGCAAGATACAAAGCATGCTTAGGCCATCACAATCAAATATAAAACTATATTCCTCAAATTTTGGAACTGAAAGGATACCTCAGCCTGGGAGGTTTCCTGTAGCTTCTTCTCCATTTCAGCCAACTTATTATCTTTAGAAAGGACCTCATTCTCCAAATAAGATATTCTCTCTTGCTTTTCTGCTATCAATTTTTTACCCAACTCCAATTCTGATATTGTCACTTCCAACTTCTCCTGCATGGTTATTGATTCTAAAGTCAATCAGGAGAAGGACCAAGATATAAAATACTTTCCATACTGAAATTCCATAGTCTCAAACTAAGCAGGATTTCTGCGAATTCTCAAAAACTTAAGAATTCAAGTTGCAAGAAACTTTAGCCAATTACACCTTTCTACATACAATATTTACATGTTTTTCCTCTATATATATATGTAAAAGAAAATTTGAGGAGCAGTTCACAGCTTTTTGTATACTGAAAAGTAGTATTCCAATAAAAATAAGTATAACAGAAAGTTTTATCAGCAAACCAAACCCATAAAAAATTTATGTTCATTTGAAAATCATTCCATTAAATAAAAGAAACCATCAAATATTCTATCTTAACTACCTTAAGTTGTTGGAGCTCAGTTTTCACACGGTCATAGTCCTCAGCATCAATTGTCTTATACTTTTCCAACAGCTGATAACCAAAGAAGTGAGCCCAAGCTGTTAAAACAACAGAATATATTTCTACTCTATAATAAGTACTGGCTATAATAATGCTGGTCTACAAACCTTAGAAACTCTATTTTCCCAACGTCTAATCTCCACTTTCTGTATTTCCAACTCTTTTTGAGATGCATCTAACTCAATTTCTTTATCTTGCAAAGATTTGTGTAGTTGGTCAATTTCAGACTTTTTATGATGAGCTCTTTCTCGCAATTCCTACAACAGAAATAATTTATTTGTCACATAGATGAATTTAAATCATATATACCCAGTATTCAAAAAGAAACCATGTAAAACTGCATTAAATTGAACTTACCTGGCATTCCTCAAAATTCCTCTTATTTTCTTCCCTAAGCTGTGTATTACTTTCTCTTAACAAGTTCATTTCTGTCACCTATGTAGAAGACAACAACAATTTAAGATAAATGGCATGCCAATACATTTTCATTTTATCCACAAATATAAGAACAGAATTGACACTCCCCATACATACCTGGCATTGCAGAGACCTAAATTCCTCGTCTGTATATATATTAGTGCGAAGATTTTCACGTTCTCTACGCAATGCAGCTTGTGTTGTTTCAGATGCCTGGAGAGCACTTTCGAGCTAGAAAAAGTACACAAATAACACAGCAGCAAAGATTAGTATCAACTTTGTTTCATGGTCCCCAAGATTTAATACAAAGAATAATTACCATTCATTATCATTGCCTACCTCCAATTTATCTTCAACTTTTGCCATGCAAAAAATTAGGGCATGCAAGGGTTGGTATAAAGTGAGGGGGCCCACTTTCAGAGTTCAAAAGTCATGTGAATTCTATGTCATAAGCAATGGGTAGTGTCAATTTCTTGATTTTAGGTGATCCTAATTTTCCTTTCCTGCTTATGAATCCATTGTACATTATTCTTAGAGTTGCTACAAAGGATCATTTAATTGGGACCTCTATCAGGATAGAGACCTTTTCATGCAAAACACCAAAGTCTATTTTCAAGTGCGTTGCAGTTGCAAAGATTTGGGATTTTAAAGCAGAATTTAGAATATTAAAAGCAGAATTAAGAATTGGTGCAGGAGCACGCGGGCGTACTGGTGATCAGCACCAACCAAAAAACATATTCATTTGTTTCTTTTCAATTTTGATTTGTTGGAATTTTGTTTGGTATCTCTCCATTTCGAGAAGAACTTACACAATCGAATTTACATGAATTCAAATCTCACTTCATGGTCAATTTCAGCATATATAGGCAATGTTCTTAAAAATTAAGACAATGTATTTTATATCCTTGGAGCTGATGGTCTGGTGAGAAGAAAAAGAGATAAAATGGACATGAAGAGTTAAATTACAAATGCATAAAGGGAAGGCGATTTATCACTATTCGAGGCAGAAAACCAAATCAAAAGAGTAAACATTGGTCCTCCAAAGGTCGTGTTTGAATGAGCAAAAGAGTTTGGAATGTGAGGGGGCGTTCAATAGCAAAAGCCCACCCCACGCTCAAGACAGAGCCTCGACTCCTATTTTATTTCAGTTTTAAAAGAGGAGACAAGCTGCGAGCAGGGGGAGAGAAGAAAGGCCGCAGGTGGGGACAGGATACCGGCAAGGAGATTGGGAATGAGGTGCTCCAGATTGCAGTAAAGACCTTTCTCAAAAGAAACCAAATACCATCACTGCCACAAGAGCCCGCGCAGGTTAAAGGAGAAATGATCAACGCATGTTAACTGCCAAAGGAAAAACAGCAGAGTCGCCTTCCAACAGAGGAATGAGATTGAATTGCTAATGGATTAGATTGTGCGTGCAGAGGCGGGTGTGATAGCATTTAAGGTGTCAACATATTGATTGTATCTGAGAGTACCAAGTGTAACATTGCAATAGAAATTCAATTTGAATATACATTGTCAAAATCCTAATCAATTTACAGCAGAATATATTGAGTGAATGCTAAATTGGTTTTTATTTTTCCTTGATTAAATTAATATTCTGATTTATTGATTGACAAACAAAGTTGTCAATTCAATAATCAATCGGAGGTTGTGTTTCTCTTACATAAATTGGTATCAGAGCTAGAGGTTCTGAGCGCATAGGTAGAGCGCAGAACATGAGACAACATATCCCAGGACCTGCAGGTGGTGAGTGAAGAGCGGTAGAGAAGAGCTCATGTGAGAACTATTGCAAGTTTGTGAAGTCCTGAACAGTTGAGAGCTGAAGAGCCGCGAAGAATCACAGATTGCAAAGAGTGTGATGTGGATTGCAGAAGATTGCAGCAAGTGAGATGGGGATATTTTTGAGAAAGAAACCCATTGTATGGGATGGATGGAGGCAGTACCAAAAGAGGAAGATCTTCTTGATGATGGTTGATATAACCATGAGAATGGATAGATTGGAAGCAAGGCAACGAGAAGAATTGGTCAATCATGATGAAGAGAAGCATGAGGTTGCAGCAAAGACATGCCATGAGAAAGGTATGGAGAAAAAAGGTGAAAATGAAGAGGTGAGCAGCGAAGACGTTGCAACGAATGGCGAAGGTGAAGAAGATTTGTTGGCACAAATTTCAGCGATAAGAGAGTGAGTGGTTTGAGAAGATCGCAGCGAATAAAGGAGAGAAATATGTTGCAGCAGTTGCAGACAACATTGCAAAGGAAGATGTCACAGCAGCAAAGAATGATGAGGTATTTTCTGAAATTTGTGAATTTAGTCATGACTTTTGTTTACCTTCATTTATGAGAGGAGAAATTGACGAGTATGATGAGGGGAAAATAGAAGAGGATATGAAAATCATTAATTTCCATAAAGTCGATCATATCGACTTGTGTGTGGATGAGTAGGCAGGCATATTTTGGTGGAGGTGGTTCGTCTGTGGTGGGATTGATCATGCGAAAGAGGAGATAAGAGACGCGAGTAATTGGAGGAGAAGAAGAGAGAGCCATTGGCGGAGGACGGTACATGGTGGATGTGAATCCACAAGAAGAGAGAAGAGTGGTGAATAGATTTGTGGAAGGAGGATAATGCTTCTGCCGGCGAAGTGTTGGAAAAAGAGAAAGAAGAAATAACCTAGTGCACATTTCATAGCGATGGAGTTCGCTGTAGATTGCTTGCAATCAAAAAGAATGGTTCTACCATTCAACTCCGTTATTGTGAGCCTGTGCTCACAATCTTTCTACCCAACGTGTCTGGTGCAGGAGCACACGGACGGACTGGTGATCAGCACCAACCAAAAAAAATATTCATTTGTTTCTTTTCAATTTTGATTTGCTTGAATTTTGTTTGGTATCTCTCCGATTCGAAAAGCATTTACATAATCGAATCTACATGAATTCATGCCCCACTTCATGGTCAATTTCAGAATATATAGGCAATGTTCTTAAAATTCAGACGATGTATTTTATATCCTTGGAGCTGATGGTCTGGTGAGAAGAAAAAGAGAAAAAATGGACATGAAGAGTTAAAATTACAAATGCATAAAGGGAAAGCGATTTCTCACGATTCAAGGCAAAAAACAAAATCAAAAGAGCAAACATTGGTCCTCCAAAGGTCGTGTTTGAATGAGCAAAAGAGTTTGGAATGTGAGGGGGCGTTGAATGGCAAAAGCCCACGCTCAAGACAGAGCCTCGACCCCTATTTTGTTTCAGTTTTAAAAGAGGATACAAGCCACGAGCAGGGGGAGAGAGGAAAGGCCACAGGTGGGAAGAGGAAACCGTCAGGGAGATTGGGAATGAGGTGCTCCGGATTGCAGTAAAGACCTTTCTCAAAAGAAACCAAATACCATCGCTGCCAGAAAAGCCTGCGCAGGTTAAAGGAGAAATGATCAACACATGTTGACTGGCAGAGGAAAAACAACAGAGTCACCTTCCAACAGAGGAATGAAATCGAATTGCTGATGGAGTAGATTGTGGGTGCAAAGGTGGGTGTGATAGCATTTAAGCTGTCAACATATTGATTGTATCTGAGAATACCAAGTGTAACGTTGAAATAGAAATTCAATTTGAATATACATTATCAAAATCCGAATCAATTTACTGCAGAATGTATTGAGTGAATGCTAAATTGGTTTTTATTTTTCCTTGATTAAATTAATATTCTGATTTATTGATTGACAAACAAAGTTGTCAATTCAATAATCAATCGGAGGTTGTGTTTCTCTTACATCAAGAATATATTTTTTGTACTGTTGTTCCATATTCTCCAATACATTTGTTATAACTGCAATACTACAGCTGGCCTATTTTTAAGATTTTATACTATTGAGGATTTGGGTTGATTGACTTTTGACCAAGGCCAAGCAATCAGCAGGTGCTTCAAATGATTTATTAATACTAAAAGAATTTGATTAAAAACAGGAATCATATTAATCCACATGGCAATCTCTAGTTGGATCCTGTCTACAATGCCATCCCATGCTCTGTAATGTTCTTCAGATGCAAATGGAATACCACATATTTCATCAGAAGTTGGGGTATTTCATTGAAAGTCCAGTACCTTGAGAAATTTGCTTATTCTTTGCACAGATATTTTGAAGAAGACAATCACACTGGAGACTTGTTTACAAGATGTCATAAACCTTTCTCATACTTCCCAGCAAGGATCCAAAGGTCTTTGATCTCTCTAACTTTGAGTGTAGACATCAGGAGAAGCATTGTCTTCAAAGCAATGTTTAGGGGTCATGGAGCTTACCTCATGAATTATCCCACTCTCCTTTTTATTGTTTAATCAAAGAATATAGCTGCAAAAAGCTTTTACATGTAATACAAATATCCACTATTGATTCCTTTTGCAACAAGGATACAAGCTAGCTTCCATAAAACTTCGCTATATATGCTAAAGCCAATATTGCTATATTTTTTTATAAGAACAGAAATTTCGTCTTTCCCAACAATGGCACCAATGTTTCCAATCTGGCACTTAAGAACCACAACTATCCTTGAATTCAATAAAATGTAGTTATCATGCTTGTTGCTAAACTATAAGATGCAATTCTTACAAAAGAACAAGCTTCCTCTGATGCTACCAACATCAAAGTATAGTAGTCCATTTTAAATGCTACTTGCAAGTAAGGTAATGCCAAAACTATTACATAGCTAATCTTTTGTTTCAACTCAATATGTGCATTTTGTTAATTTCTAACCTAACTAGTGACCTTACTGCTTGCCATTGTAAAATGCAAATGACATTGCTATTGCAAAAAAGAATTTGATAAATTTCTCAAATATTTAATATCCCTACAAAACTCTGTCTAGACCACATGAGAAGCTCGTGCCGTTTCAAAATGGCTTCCATCTTTACTAAGTCAATTATCAACTTTCCATCACCAATGACAAGGCCCAAACAAACAAACATGTGATTGTTATGCAAAATCACATTTCCTTTTGTTGAGTAGCAGCCTATTCTGCTTCCAAACTTGCAAAACTTGCTTCAAACACCTAAGATGTTCATCACAACTATTGCTAAAATTCAATTTTTCATGTAAGTAAACAATGGAACAATAACCAATGAATGGTCTCAATATTTCATAAATCAAGCTCACAAAAATGGTGAAAGCCTTACACAACCCAAGACTAGGTACAAGACACTCATACAAACTTTGCCTTCCCTTCAATATTGTTTTGTATACCTCCTCCCTGTTGACATGCTAAAGTTGGTCTAATTAATAAACAATCCATAGACAAGGATACATGTCTCTAATGGTCATGTATTCAAAGCCTTATCATCAACACACAATCTCCATGAAGCATATGTTTTATTCCAACAATAAGAAGAGAGCCAAAAACATCACTGCTAGGTTGAGTTACAATTTGACCGAAAATGGCAAAAGCCTTACACAAGCCAAGACTAGGTACAAGACACTCATACAAACATTGCCTTGCCTTAAATATATAGGCCTAGAAGGTCCAAGAAACAACAAATGCTTTACCAAAACCATGGGTTCAAAACAATGTACAAGTGATTAGAATTCAACCCATGACTCATTCCAAGATAGAATGCAAATCCCTTGAGGCAATAATCACATTTACACCTCTTGCACGCCTATTATTATCCAATCAAAGATGCTCTGCATAATCCATTAAGTAACCCCACAAGTCAATGACTCTTACAAATGCCATAGATAGATGACAAGAAGGAATGAATGTGAACAATGGAATCTTCATGGTCACCATATTTTAACTAGAAAATCTATCACAGCAAATATGCTGCTGCACAAAGCTCCTACAGAACTGTGATCCAAAGCCTCTCATGACAATATAGTCTATGTCCAAAAACCATTGAAGACTAGCACCATAAATAGTACCCAAAACCCCATTCTTCTTCTTGTGTGGACTTCAAAAGGCCATGTTAACTGTCCATCTCTCTACTACTCAACCTGCTAATTCTCCATGATGGCCATAAGCCAACAAACTAAAGTCTGCAACTAGATGGCAACCAAACAATCCACAACAAATAACAAAGATGCTCAAAAGACCAACTCATTGCAAATTTCCCTATTGCACATGCAGGACAGCAACATTCATAGATATTCTCCCAAGTTTGCCATGTAGCATGTAGGTACACAAACATGGCATCCACAAAATCATATTGTGCGCATGTCACCTTCAAAGGTGATCAAATGCATAGCCAAGGCCCATACGAGAACCAAAGTATACTACAAAGCTCGAAAATTTCAACAAAACCATGCAACTTGGATCCACCAAAACATATGCAGATACAAAAGTATGCAATTTCAATTCTTCACTAGCAACAAGGAATAAACAATGACAACATGTAGATTCTTTCAAGAACACAAATGTCAAATCCACAAACATCTACAAATCCAAAAAACCCCAAATCCACAACTCGAATACAACAAATTCAGAATCAGAGACCAATGAACAAGGCTACCACCATACTTGAAACAATTCATGCAAATCAGTAACATGTCTCTCATTACAACAACCACCAAGAAATAAGCTTCAAATCACATACAAAGAACATAGATTTTCAACTAAAAATATGTAATACACACATTTGTTAAAATATGAATGCCTAGCATGCAGCGACCAGCCACATACAACCACCATGCAACTTTGAATTTGTTTCCACACATCTAAATTCTCACAAAATTGTAACCACCAAATTCTTACCCCAAATAATCCCCTATCACAAATTTGCAACATGCATCTAGTATAGAAAAGAGTTGGGGGCTAATCATCCAATGTCTTCTTGTGTAACCAAGGGCTAAACGGAGCACTCAACATAACCACATCAAACAACCACCAATATAGCTGGTGCTTTTTGATGTGACTATGGGGCTTACGAAAAGTATCCAACATAAGCACTTTTAATTTACATAACACCATAAGATGAAAATTTTACATATTACACTACCATATAAGAGCTTCAAGTCAAAATCACAACATGAACAACTCCAAGACCCTCCAACTTGAGCTTATGAAGCCTTAACATAGGCTCCCTAGAACCTCTCTGCCTCCATTCTAGAAGTGAGTGCCATGATTTTTTCCTAAAAACTAATTTGCCAATTTAGGTACGAGGCTCAAGGCTTGGGCATGCCAATATGAGAAGAGATCCCAATAACTAGTGGGGATCTAGGATTGAAGACCCCAATGCAATTGAGGGGCATCGCCCCTCATGGAGATCTGTGGGAAACACTCCTACTAAGGTCAAGGGGCAGTGCCCCTCATAGAGATTTGGGGGTAAGGCCTTCTTGTTTGATAATCTTCCAGGTGTCAGACCTGGGAAGATAACCTCAAACCTATCTTCACTTGAAGTGGGTAAGATCTCCTTCACTTCTAGCTCCGCAAGACCAAGGGGAATTTTCCCTAAGATGATAGATTGATGGTTGATAGGGGAATTACCTCACACCAAACAATATCTGATGCACACTGTATCCCATTACTAGTGTCACTATATACCTATGTGCTAGTTTGGAGATGCAAGGTTGAGAATCTATTTAACAAATAATCTGCCATACGAATGTTTGAAAGTGTGATGTATGATAACCCCTTAGATGTTATAAACATTAAGACATGGCAGCAAAACACATAGAAACATAAAAATGAGAGGTGTTTGAATTGATGTGTTGAGGTTTGTGGGAAGAAAACCGGTTACAAACCGGTGCCTTTACCCATTCAGCAACAAAGTCTTTGAATTCAATCAAACATATCATAACACAAACTTAGGTGATATCCTCATCAAGATATTACAAAAGACTATGTTGTTCAAAATCTACAAGCAAGTTGGGCTCTACATGCACATTCAAAAAAACAATAGATGGTTGCAGAATGCTAAGAATGTCTACTTAGTAATCCTTAGGCATACCCATACACTTTTTTACTATGTTGAAACAATACCATGCAAAATTTATGTAGGGATTTTACTAAAATTTGGTTGAATAACTATACAATATACATGAAAAATGCAACTAAACATGAATAACGACACACTCAACTAAGGTTGATTCTTCCAATAATCATGTAACCTTCAAAGCTTACAATTGTTATCACAGGCTTGGGAAAGAACCCAGATCATTACAATGTATACTCATAATTGGAAGTTGAAAACCTATGGCTTACTGCAAGTTTTTCTTTTTCTAATAGATTTGCAACTGCCCTTTTTTCTAAAACAACTCTTATCCTCTTTTGTTTTGATCTTTTGGAAAATGAAGCCAAGGCAGATAAAACCCGCGACAAAGCTATCAAGGGAATGTAAGAGGGTCGACCAACTAGGAAAACCCTAGTCACAACCTTATCCAATGCCCAAAAGACATTTGTACTCTACAAATCCAATTTGACTGACAAGGGCATGAGAAAGCATTCCCTAACCAATGCCATACATTTGCATTAAATGATCAGCATGGTTGAGTGCAAGGAAATAGCAAAAATGCTCACAAAATCCACAATATATGTTTGGAACTCTAACAAAAGGGACACCTGCGGATAATAAATGAAGAATGGGCACCTTTCCAAGCCTAAATCCATGCTCAAATGCATTTAAAGCCATTCAAGTATCTTTAGAAGTAGAGATCTAGTGGTTGAGAGGATTTGATGAGCATTAATGGCATTTCCAGGGCGAAAACATGCTTCTTTGGCATATTGTCGGAGTTTAGAGCTCAAGCCTACAAGCGAACCATTGAGTAAAGCATTAAATTGTTTACAACCATAAAAAATTGCTTTTGTCAAGTGTGGGGTGTTGGGCCTCAAGCCTACCATCGATAGCCAACTGCAAATCAAAGAAGAAAATCACCTCTAATCCTGAAACCTTGACAAGAAGACCTTTGTCAGGTATTGGGCATCAATTGTAACACATACCACATGCCAAAAGACATTGGTAATATAAGATACCCGAAACCCCGACAAGAAGATAGTTGTAGGCCTTCAAGTATTGGGCTCATCACTTTACACTTGTTGAAGAAAAGGAGGATGAAGAATGTTAAAAGTCCAATCCAGGACACATAGAATTTTGAATAACTTCGACTTCAGGGGTCATGGAGAAGGAAGACAATGGTATTAAAATAATATATAGTTGATTATTGTTTATTAATGGTCAGTATTCTTTAGTTTTCTCTTTTGTAACTCATGTTTGTAACTATTCATTCTCCCTAATTTATCTGCTTGTAACTATTTGATCTCACCCTAATTTTGAGGGTTTGTAAACTCTAAAAGATCAAGGCTCTTCATTCAATAGAATTCATCTAATTATTAAATCTACATGGTATCAGAGCAGAATAATTATGGGCAGTAATTTTTTCATGGGTTTTAAAAATTCGCAAGTTTTTTTACCACGTCTAGGTCTATCAAAATCTCGTGACCTATTTGTTCTGGCGGCGACCTTTTGTTTCGAACAATCTTTGAAGGTTTGTTTTGGGCGCGTCGGCTTTCTATAGTCGTGTTTCTTTAGTCACGTTTTTCTAAAGTCGCTTTTTTTTTCGGAAAGACAACCCTATTCGCGTTTCTTCTGGCGTGATTTTTTTTAAATCTAGGCACACAATTTTGAGGAATTTTTTTTTTTGGTTCTGGAGCCGCGATTTTGAAATTTTTGGGTGCAACGTTCTCATTCAAAGCCGCGTTTTATTAGCTCGTTTTTTGGGTGCGATTTTTCTGAAGAATCCCATATTTTTTTCAATTTTTGAAATGCAGCTTCTGGTGTTGTATTTTGTATTTGGGCCACGATTTTCCTCTTACATTTCTGGCGTGTTTTCTATTTTTTGGGTGGGATTCTAAGCACATATCTCAAAAACACGTTTTGTGAAATTTTAGGATTGAATCACCTAGTGTTTGTGAAAAATCCTCTAATTTCTTGGACAGATTAAAAATCTACATACATATTCTTTGTGGGTTTTTCACAAAGATTTTTGGGTCTTTGTCAATTTTTTTGGGTTTCTCAAAAATCCATACATTGGGATTCGTGCCAACCGTATCCATTGTTGCCTCAAGATTTGAACCTATTTTCTATCCTTATTTTTGCCTTGGAATTTGTGTCATCAATATTTTAGGTTTTTTGTACCTAGGGTTTCCTTTTTTAATTTGCAGAAATTCTTCTTTGTGCCTCGAAATCCATGTTCGAATTTCTTCCTCAAAACAGGATGTGTTGTCTCGAATTTTGTGATGTCTTTCTCCTTGCATCATCTTTGTTTTTCATGCCTCGAAAAGCATGAATCATGGCCTCTTTGACCACATAATGTTGAACAACAGTCAAAAGTTCAATGATCGCAACTACAACACATGGAAGCAGTGTATGATGAGGATATTTGAGTATCGATGTCTAGACCAGCTTGTTCTAGGCACCACGACACGACCTCTCACAGTTGATAAGGATCAGGTAAAGTTTGATGAGTAGAATCGGGAAGCCGTTATGCTCATTAAGTTATCAGTCATTGATGACCAGTTACCTCAGGTTCCTTCAGGTACATCAGCGAAGGAGATTTGGGATCTTCTGAAAGATCTTCATGAGACTTCTGACAAGAATCATGCGTTCTTTCTAAAGAACATGTTTTCCATCGTCATCGATGAGAATACACCTCTGCAGGCACACTTGACCAAGGATCAAGGACATTCGAGATCAACTTGAGGCTATTGGTCTGAAAATGAGGAAGAAGATATGGTGGTGATTACTTTTAAGAGTTTGCCACATCCGTATGAGCACTTTATTGAGACGCTCAACATTACAACGACTAATGTTGACTTGACGTTTCCAAATCTCTGCAAGAAACTTGTAGAGCAAGATCGTTGGAAACAACAATTTGGTACTAGTGCCACTTCATCCTCTTCAGTGTAGGCATTCCCTGCAAAGACCTTTCAGAAGAATAAGAGCAAGCCTTCGTCCCTTCAGCAACACAATCAGGGGCAATCTTCAAATTCTTCGAAATCGAAGAATATTGAATGCAATTATTGTCACAAGTTTGGCCACATGAAAAAGGATTGCCAGAAACGATTGGCCTCTGAACGAGGCAAGCAAGGGGAGTCTAGACCAAAAGCACATGTGGTAGAGCACACTAAGCAGAAGGAGTTTGCCTTCTTTGTATTCATGGCAAAGAGTCCTACAGATCTTGTAAACACTTATGCTTGGTACATTGACTCTGGTACTTCATGCCATTTCACGCATCGTCGGGATTGGTTCATTCAATACACGCCTTTTAGAGATTCAATTATCTTTGGAGGAGGCGAAGAGTATACTATTGTCAGCAACAGCAACGTTCAAATTCAGTTTGGTGGGAGAAATTTGATGTTTCTCGATGTAAACTTTGTACCTAGCATGGAGTTGAACTTAGTTTCTATAAGTCGGATTATGACTCACTCTCCTTAGTTGGACATCATCTTCAGTATGCACACATGCAGTATTGTTGACAGAGAGACACATACTACAGTCATTCAGGGACTTGAGGATCATGGTCTTTATAGACTTGTTGATTCTGGTGATTCTCAAGAGCACGCTATGGTAGCCAGGAGCACTTCTATCAACAGTCTATGGCATCAACATTATGGGCACCTGAACATGAACTATCTCTCTTAGTTATCACGAGATGATCTCGTTGGAGGTCTCCCTGCGATTCAAACTCAAACTCATGGAGTTTTTGAGGCTTGTCAGGCTGGAAAGCAATATCGGAGTCCTTTCTCCGATGGCAACTCATGGCGGGCTTCAAGGGTTTTACAGTTGGTCCATGCTGATGTATGTGGTCCAATGCACACGCCTTTTGTCACTGGATCCAAGTATTTTTTGCTTTTTGTTGATGATTTCAACAAAAAGATGTGGGTGTATTTTTTGAAGCGTAAATCAAAGATGTTTAGCATATTTCAGCAATTTAAGGCCTTGGTGGAAAGAGTCTGGTTCTTCTATTATTATTCTCAGGTTTGATAATGGGGGCGGGGGGATTTTGTTCCAAAGATTTCTCCACATTATGTGTTGCACATGGCATAAAGCGCTAATTCACCACACCTTACACCCCTCAGAAGAATGGTGTAGTCGAGCGTCGAAATTGTGCCATTACAGAAATGGCACGTTCTATGTTGGAACATAGACATGTTCCTAAAAAGTTTTGGGCTGAAGCAGTGTATATTGCAGTTTATCTTCTAAACAGATCTCCTACTCATGTTGTGAAGGAGATGACTCCTGAAGAAGCCTGGTCTTGACATAAGCCAAACATTAGTCACCTAAAGGTTTTTGGCTCCATAGCTCATGTTTGGATTCTTGATGCTCAGCACACTAAGTTGGATTCCACGAGCCAAAAACTCATGTTTACAAGTTATAGTGAGAACCATAAGGCATACAAACTGATAGATGTAGACATTGATAGTCTAATATTCACTCATGATGTTGCGGTTGATGAGAATTGTGGGCTCTTCTATCAATCTTCTCTTGTTTGTTTTGAGGATCAACCTCAGAAAGATTCTTATTTGGGTGTTTATCTTCCACTTGGTCCACTTTATGGGAGGGATTTCGCAGAGATGCAGTTACCTTGGCAGCCACTTCCACCATCGCCTCCTATTCAGCACGATCTGGATGTTCTTACAAATATGTCAGTTCCAACTGATCCACTGGAGGTTGTTCCTCCTTATTCCAATATCGGTTCATCTACTCTTCGGCCTAAATGGTGGGCTTTGACGATTGGTGCTCTTCATCATGATGAGTTACTAGAGGGTAGATCTGCTTGGAATAAGAGCAAACAGCAGAATACAGTGAACTTTGCTCTTATGGCCAACCTTCATAGTATTTCAGAGCCTCAGACATACATAGAGGCTAAAGGCATGCCTGAGTGGGAACAGGCTATGACAGCTAAACATCATAGTCTCATGCAGAATCACACTTGGGAGCTTTCAGATCTTCTGCATGGGAAGAAACCCATAGGTTGCAAATGGGTTTATAAAGTTAATTATAAGGCTGATGGAACCCTTGATAAATACAAGGCTAGGTTGGTAGCCAAAGGGTTTTCACAGCAAGAGGGCATTGACTATGAGGAGACTTTTGCTCCTACAGCCAAGATGAGTACCATTCGGCTTGTCCTCTCGATTGCAGCTCAGTTTCGAAGGAAAGTCCATCAGATGGACATAAAGAGTGCCTTCCTCAATGGTAATTTGCAAGAAGAAGTTTACCTAACACAACCTCCTGGATTCAAGGTTGCTGGTAAAGAACACCAGGTATGCAAACTGGTGAAAGCACTCTACAGCCTTAAGCAGGCACCACGGGCTTGGTACATGAAGATTGATCAGGGCCTTCAGCGAAGTCCTTTTGGCTCTAATTTGTATGTCAATCGGACTGGTGATGATATCTTGTTCCTAGATGTCTATGTTGATGACTTAATCATTACTAGCAGTTCAAATCATCTGATTGAAGAGATCAAACATACTCTCAGTCAATCATTTGACATGACAAATTTGGGACTCCTCCATTATTGCCTTAATATAGAGGTTTGGAAGTCTACTGGTAGTACCTTCATTTCACAGTCGAACTATGCCAAGAGCTTGTTGGACAACTTTCGGATGACAGATTGCAAACCTGCATCTACACCTATGCAGAACGAATCAGAATTCAGGCAACTTGTGGGCGCCCTCATCTATCTCGCTGCCACTAGACCTGACCTTAGCTTTGCAGTGAGCTACATCTCTCGCTTCATGTCAATCCCTAAAGTTGAACATTGGGTTGCAGCGAAGCGTGTGCTGAGATATGTGAAAGGCACTTCTGACCTTGGCATTTTATATGGGATGTGCAAAGATCCAAAGCTGATTGGTTATACAAACTCAGATTGGGCAAGTTTTGTTCATGACAGAAAGTCTACTTCAAGGTATGTATTCAGTTTGGGTACACGTGCAGTTACATGGACCAGCAAAAAGTGGATCTCTCCTCGACCGAAGCAAAATATCGAGGAGCTATTGCGACAATCAAGGGGTGTTGAAACTCGCCAAGAATCCAATCTTCCATGAACGAACAAAGCATGTTGACCTTCATTGTCACTTCATTCACTAGCTTGTTGAAGACAGATCCATAACATTGCAGTATGTTCCGACAGAGGATCCGCCTATGGATATTCTCACCAATTCTCTGAGCCCAAAAAAGTTTGTCAAATTTAGTGGGCTACTGGATGTAGATGATAGATCGATCATTAAGGGAGGGTATTAAAATAATATATAGTTTGTTATTGTTTATTAATGGTCAGTATTCTTTAGTTATACATTTTGTAACTCATGTTTGTAACTATTCGTTCTCCTAATTTATCTACTTTTAACTATTTGATCTCACCCTAATTTTGAGGGTTTGTAAACTCTACAAGAGCAAGGCTCTTCATTCAATAGAATTAATCTGATTATTAAATCTACAAATGGAAAGCATGTCATAAAGTGGATGTAGATAAGTAAAACGTCGATAACACGACGCTCGATAAGATCTACAATTTGGCAATTTTTAGGAATCGGACTTCGAGCGTCAGGGGGAATATGAATGGCAATGAATTGAATATGACAAGGAAGCAAGGCGAAGATCGACGACCTAGACGCTGGCAACCTAGGAATTTATACAACTCACCTTTGTTGGGCATCGAGCTTCAGGCATGTCGCCTACAACATGCTTAAAAGGGTGAATGTAAAGATAACATCGACAACTTGAAGACCTAAAACCTCGACAAAACTAAACACTTGGAGGTTTCCAAAGACTCGAACTTTAAGGGTCGAGGAATCTCTTGTTAGTGTTACTTAGATCAGATTAGACAATAAAGTACTCAATAGAATTGCAACACATAAGACAATGAACACAACAAGATACCCTGGGAAAACCCTCCTCTTGAGGGAGAAAAACCCAGCAAATGATTCTCTTATATATGATAACACAATAGCAGAAATCTGCTTACAACTCAGGCCCAACAATGGCCAATGCTTGATAATATATTCGCCCTCCTTCTAAGTATGCAAGATACAAATGACTGTCTTCTTCTTGAAATCGGACTGTTGCTCTTGAAGTGCGAATTCTGCTCTTGATAAAGATAAACATATGCGAACTTGCTTGAATTGAATTGCCTTTACAATGATAATGACCTTTCATTTATACAACATAGGCGCCTCTTCATTTAGGTCGGCCTTTCTTGGAAAAACATAATAAATGATAAACAAATAATATAACTTGAAGTCGGCTCAAGTTGAGACAAGGATAGGTGAGCTATAAGGGTCGGCCCTTAGCAAGTATATTGTATGATATAAATTAAATAGCCTAGAGGCTATACATTTAATTTATTCTTTTCTTCTTGGGAAGTGCAGACCGAAGCTGCTCAATAACATCAACATCTCTAAGGTAAGAACACAATTAAGGGAATCACCAACAACCTTAAGGACCGATAAATTGTATACTTCAATGTTTTTGGAGGGGAATAAGGCAAACTCAAAAGCCGATAGTGATGGCATATAGGTATGAGGGTTACCAAAATCTTGAAACCTCAATAAGTCCAACACTTTGATATTTTTGGCGTTAGGCAACTTGAAATTTGTCTAATGCATGGACAAAGAGGGTCAATGCAAGGTCCAAACGTGTAACTGTTAGAATAATATATTATTCATATTAATGGTCATTTTGTAATGTTTTGTTTAGTCTTTTACTGTTGCTACAGTAATCGGGTTTCTACTGTTGCTACAGTAGTCGGCTGTTAGACATTTAATGTCTACAGTTGTTTTTCTCTTTTATATTTTGTATTCCTCTTTTTCTATTTAATGAATGAAGTAGTTTTTTACCATTTCATGGTATCAGAGCCAGGTTGGGGAAAAATTTGGTCTTCTAAAATTTCGAGAGAAATTTTTCAAGCTTTTGAAGATCATTTTTTTATGGTCTAAAAATTGTGTTTTTTTCTAAGGAAATTTGAGGGTTTTCATTTGAGATTTTCGTGAGTATTTACTCACTGAAAATTTCGAGCCTTTTTCTAGAAAAAAAAATCCTGGGGTTTCCAGACAAATTCGTGGTAAATTTCAACCCTTCTTCTGGCGCGATTTTTCTGCTCCCGGAGCGACCTCCTTCTTTGGCCCGCACAACCTCTACTAGGCGCGTGTTTTTCTGCAACAAGAAAGGTCGCGCAATCTCTGCCATCTTTGGCCGCAATTTATCTCATCCTAGTTGCGTTTCTTCAGATCTGAGTGCGTTTTTTTAAAAACCCTTCACACCTGCGTTTTCCTCTAAAAATCTGGCACGCATTTTCGTCTGTTTCTGCACGCGATTTTTGAACTCATTTGGTCTTTTTTTTGCTGTGTTTACTGGCGCACGCCTCTGTTTTTGAGTCTGCATTCTTTGGTGTACACGATCTGAAGATTTCTGCGCGTTTTTTCTACGATTTTCTTCTTTTTTCTGGTGCGTCCATCGCTACCTAGGGTTTCGTACCGTCGCCTAGGGTTTTCACGTATTTCTTCAACTCGAAATTTTTTTTGAGATCATATTCCTTGTGGGTTTTTCAAGATCTCAACTGGGTTGTCGTTAATTTTTTTTTGGTACCTCCATTTTCGTGCCTCGAAATTTGGGCAACTGGGTGTTAAAGAAATTTTCTACGTAGTCAAATTTTTTTTTGGGTTTTCAGCATTCTTTTCTAGGTACTCTTCAGATCTTCTGGATTTCGTCATCAACGTGCCTCGAAATCCATGCTAGGGTTTCATCTTTGAATTTGTGCGTTTTTTGTTTTTGTTTTGCCTTCACCAGTTCGACCTCAAGGTACGTGATGGCATCTCTAACGAATATAATGCTCGAAAGCAGCCAGAAGTTCAACGGGAAGAATTACAACACCTGGAAGCGGCGCATGATTACGATCTTCGAATATCGTTGCCTCGATCAGATCGTTTTGGGGAACTCAGCTCGTCCCACTGTAGTCGGAAAGGACCAGGACAAATGGGATGAATGTAACCGGGAAGCCGTCATGCTCATCAAACTCTCAATCACAAATGAGCAGCTACCTCAGGTACCGTCTGGCAAAACTACTTCAGAAATTTGTGATCAGTTGGAGGCGATTGGTCAAACAATGGAGGAAGAAGACATGGTCATCACTACTCTAAAGAGTCTTCCGCGTTCGTATGAGCACTTCATCAAGACGCTGAATATCACCTCCACCAATGTTGATCTCAAATTTGAAGATCTTTGCACCAAGCTCTTGCAGCAGGATCAATGGCGACAACAGTTTGGAAGCAATACCAGTTCCACGTCCATAGAGCAAGCGTTCTCTGCCAAATCTTCTGCTAAGAACAAACGGAAGGCTCAATCTTCTCAGTCGAAAGCCTCTGGTTCTTCTCAGGACAGCAAGAAGAAAAAGAACGTTCAGTGCAATTATTGCCATAAATATGGTCACATAAAGGTTGATTGTCGCATTCGGATGGCTTCTGAACAAAAGAAGCAGGGAGGGTCTCAACAAAAGGCAAATGTCGCAGAGCACACTGAGCAGAAAGAGTCTACGTTCTATGCTTTTATGGCCAAGAGAACTGTAGATCCAATCCAATCTTCTACCTGGTATATTGATTCAGGGGCTTCTCGGAATTTTACTCATCGTCGAGATTGGTTCACCAAATATGAACCATTCACTGATTCAGTGATCTTTGGAGGCGGCGAAGAGTACACAGTTGCCAGTAAGGGCAATGTTCAGATTCATTCTGAAGGAAGAAATTTACTCTTTCTTGATGTCTACTATGTTCCCGGCATGGAACATAATCTTCTCCCCGTCAGCCAGATCATGAAGCATTCTCCCCAGTTGGATGTCATTTTCAGTTCGTCCACTTGCAGCATTGTTGATAAGGCGACTCGTACTACAATTGCTATGGGACTTGAGGATCATGGTCTGTATAGACTGGCTGATTCCGGTGATTCTCAGGAACACGCTTTGGCAGCAAGGAGTACTTCCATCAACAAACTTTGGCATCAGCATTATGGGCACTTGAATGTGCACTATCTCTCTCAACTGTCTCGGGAGGGTTTGGTTGCTGGTCTACTTGAGATCCAAACTCAAAATCATGGAGTTTGTGCAGCCTGTCAAGCTGGAAAGCAACATCGGACACCGTTCTCGGACGGTGATTCTTGGCGTGCCTCTAAGGTACTTCAATTGGTTCACGCTGATGTATGTGGACCAATGAACACTCCATCAGTTACTGGGTCCAGGTATTTTTCACTATTTGTTGATGATTTTAATCGTAAAACGTGGGTGTATTTTTTGAAACATAAATTAGATGTGTTCAGTACATTTCAGCAGTATAAGGCCTTAGTTGAGAAAGAATCAAGTTCTCACATTAATACTCTAAGGTCAGAGGGGGAGTTTTGTTCAACTGACTTCTCTACTTTTTGTGCTAAACACGGCATCAAACGACAACTCACCACACCATACACCCCTCAGCAAAATGGTGTCGTTGAACGTAGGAATCGCACCATTACTGAAATGGCTCATTCTATGCTGGAGTACAAAAATGTACCTAAGAAATATTGGGCTGAAGCAGTTTATACTGCAGTCTACCTCCTGAATCGATCACCTACACAGGCCGTTAAGAAGACTCTAGAAGAAGCCTGGTCAGGACGTAAGCCTAAGGTGGGCCATCTAAAAGTCTTTGGTTCTACCGCTCATGTATGGATCCCAGACGCCAAGCGTGCCAAGTTGGACTCCAAGAGCCAGAAACTTATGTTTACTGGTTACAGCGACAATCACAAGGCATACAGGTTGATTGATGTGGAGACAGATTGTCTCATATTCAGTCGTGATGTTGTGATTGATGAGACTACTGGTCCATTTGTTCCTACTACCAGCCCTAAGGATCAGCCTATGCAGGTTCCTGATGATGGTGTTCGTCTTCCTCTTGGTTCCCCTGATGGGAGGGCTTTAGAGCATTCTAACTCTGAAAATGAGTCTACCAGTCATGCTATAGCACCACCCGATCTTCCTCAGGTTTCACATCCAGATGACTTTGTTCCAACAATTCTAGCAAATGTTGTTTCTCCTCCTCCAAATGTTGGTACTTCTACTCGTCGGCCTAAATGGTGGCTCAAGACTATCGGCGATCTTCATAACGTTTAACTCATTGAGGGTAGATCAACTTGCAGCAAGAGCAAGCAACAAAACACAGTCAGTTATGCTCTTATGGCCAACATACACAGCATCTATGAGCCTTGGACATATTCAGAGGCTAAAGAAATTCCAGAGTGGGAAAAGGCTATGGAGTCCGAATACCATAGTCTTCTGAAAAATCACACTTGGGATCTCTCTGATCTTCCTCCTGGGAAGAAACCTATTAGTTGCAAATTGGTTTATAAGGTCAAGTATCATGCAGATGGCACTTTGGATAAATACAAGGCAAGATTAGTTGCTCGAGGATTCACACAGCAGGAGGGCATTGACTACGAGGAAACTTTTGCTCCTACTGCCAAGATGAGCACAATTCGTCTTCTTCTTGCGATTGCAGCCCAATTCAGATGGACAGTTCATCAGATGGAAGTGAAGAGTGCCTTTCTCAATGGTGAGTTGCAAGAAGAAGTCTAGATGACGCAGCCTCCTGGTTTCAAGGTTGCCGGCAAAGAACATTAGGTTTGTAGGCTCGTGAAAGCACTCTATGGACTGAAACAGGCTCCTCGTGCATGGTACATCAAGATTGATCAGTACTTGGTTGATCATGGTTTTCAGCACAGCCCTTCTGACACTAATTTGTATGTAAAACACTTTGGTGATGATGTTTTGTTTCTTGTTATCTATGTTGATGACTTGATCATTACTGGCAGTTCAGCACACTTGATTGCAGCAATCAAACAGGATTTGTGTCAGGGTTTTGACATGACAGATTTGGGGCTTCTCCATTACTGTTTGGGTATTGAAGTTTGGCAAACCGATGATGGTATCTTTATCTCTCAATCTAAATATGCTCGGAGTCTGCTTGACAAATTTTGGATGCAGGACTGCAAACCTGCCTCCACACCTATGGAGAAGGGGCTGAAGTTATCAGCCAACTCTGATTCACCTCTAGTTGATGAAACGACATTTAGGCAACTTGTGGGCAGTCTCATCTACCTCACTGCCACTCAACCTGACATTAGTTTTGCAATGAGCTACATTTCTCGCTTCATGACAGCTCCAAAAGTTGATCATTGGCTTGCAGCGAAGCGAGTGCTGAGATATGTTAAGGGCACTTTAGATTATGGCATTATGTATGGCAGATGCAAGGATCCAAAGCTGATTGGTTATACAGATTCAGATTGGGCAGGTTCAATGGATGACTGAAAATCTACTTCTGGATATGTATTCAGTTTGGGTACAGGTGTTGTAACATGGACCAGCAAGAAGCAACAAGCAGTGGCTCTTTCCTCGACCGAAGCAGAATATCAAGGAACAGTTAAAGCAGCATGTGAGGCAGTTTGGCTCCATCGAATGCTTTCTGACATGCACATGTCACAAGCAGGACCTTCTCCCTTGTACACAAACAATCAAGGGGTGCTCAAACTGGCCAAAAATCCAATCTTCCATGAACGTACCAAGCATGTCGAGCTTCATTGTCACTACATCCGCAAGTTGGTAGAAGACGGATCCGTTAAGTTGCAGTATGTTCCAACGGCGGATCAGACTGCAAATATTCTCACCAAGTCTCTGAGCCCGGATAAATTTGTCAAATTCAGGGGGGCAACTTGGTGTTTTTGACCGATTGACCATTAAGGGACGGTGTTAGAATAATATATTATTCATATTAATGGTCATTTTGTAATGTTTTGTTTAGTCTCTTACTGTTGCTATAGTAATCGGGTTTCTACTGTTGCTACAGTAGTCGGTTGTTAGACATTTAATGTCTACAGTTGTTTTTCTCTTTTATATTCTGTATTCCTCTTTTTTTGTTTAATGAATGAAGTAGTTTTTTACCATTTCAGTAACAACATACATCATGCCCTCGATAAGATCTCTCATATCAGTTATTACTAATGGGCTAATATACGTTTGAGAACCCAATAACATAGCCTAAGAACAAAATCAAATTCAAAACTACCACTATAGAAAAAATTAATATCATAAGGCAAAGGATAAGAAAAAGAAGGGAACATTCCTACAACAATGGTGACAACTATACCTTGAGAAACACTACAAAGGGAAAAACCCAACTTCCAAAGCACATACCCAATAAATTATCAATAACAATGTATTACAATACAATGTCAAAGCTTCTCTAATTCAATGAGATCAACACTCTACAACCTAAAAGAATTCCAACAATATAAGCTTACTCAAAACAATATACACAAACTTCGTACCATGCTCTCAGCATAAAGGCCAAGGAGGTCCAAGAAACTACAAATGGTTTATACAACCCATGGACTCAAAACCATGTACAAGTGACCAAAATTCAACACATAACTAATTCCAAGATAAAATGTGATTCCCATGAGGCAATAATCACACTTACATTTCTTACACATGGTTGTTATAGGCCACTCAAAGATGGTCCACATAATCCATTAAGTAATCCACAAAGTTAATTACTATTACAAATGTCATAAGATAGACAACAACTAGCAACGAGTCTCAACTATGTAATCTACATTATTGCACCCAAGTGAGATAATTATTTACAAGATTATAAATATAATACATTTAGTCTAGACTTAGGATTTGCAAGGTTTACAACACACCTAGTCCTAATACATACCTCTAAAAGTGATTGCCCGATAAGTGTTAGAAGTTGTTGTGTAAGTGTTAGATATAAGACAAAGACTCATCTCAAGCCTTTGGCATCCTATTGTTATATCCACATATAAGTTGTACAAACATCTTGTTCGGTACCTCCAACTATCCATCTAATTCGGATTAATGGATCTGCTCCTTTGAAGTTTAGTATTAATATAATTGATCTTGGTAGCCCATAATGCACACAAACTTCGTTAAAAAACAAACAAGTCTCTTTTCAAGCTATTGTTTGTAAGATCCTTGGCTTACTTTTCCTTCAGATTTTCTGAGTTTGTTTTGTGACAATTTCTTATTTTAATGTGTCAATTGTAATTGCTATTCATTTAGAACTTATTGCACAACATACCTATAAGACATTATATCAAACATATGACTGATTTCCATTTAGACAATGCATATGAATTCTCATATCAGCTGTAATAACTCAGTTACACAGAGAATTATAGATGCAATAATATTTCTGACCTTGCTAATAGCTCCATGCCCAAGGAAATTACATCAGCAATGAAGAGTGATTATACAGAAAGGGAATTACAGCAGCAACCTATGACTTCAGGGACCAGCCTTGCAAGTTCTTCTCAACCTCACGTCCAAGTTATATACTACTCCAATCCTCACGTCCCTTCCAGACAGCCCCTCTATCTCAAAGGATAGTCACACCATAAGTCTGCCTTCCATGTGACATCTATAAATCTTGAAACCTTATTTTACTCCACGTCAGCCTCCCTCCAAGGAGCTAGCGGCCAGCATAAACCCCTACGTCACTTTCAAAAGACTCAGGCTAGCATAAGGAAAAGGGGGTGTAGCTAGCTTAAACCCTCACAAATTCTTATCTCACCTCCAAATTGATAAGCCTAGCTATCTATGATGTCTCCAACCAGCAAGAAACCAACGAACTTCTCCAAACTCACCATTTATTATATTGCCCAACTTGCAATGATTAAATACACATCAATCGCCCCTTTGGTATACTATGATATGGCGTCCAACACATACAAAGGTCACGTCCAGCAAGAGATGAATTCCGCCCAGCCAAGGTAATATTTAAACCAGCGACACATTTTCATTCCACAACTTATCTAATAATTTGTTTGCCTACAAGAGTTCACAAATTATTTAATCGTTCAATCCAAGCGTGAAACCTGCGTGATTCCAACTATAACCAGCTAGGGAGGATATTTCGCCATCGAAACTGATTTACCATAGGGTTTTTGTCCTAAGGTTTTGCTCCAACAAGAAGCTCCAAATCCACAATAGAAAGAAATAAATAATCATGAGCAAATGACTTCCCAAATTCTTTTTTATATTTTCCCGGACGAACATTCCCAAATTCTTTTTTATATTTTCCCGGACGAACCTTTTTGAATTCCCACTTAAAACATTTCATTACATCTCAATAATAAAGTGACTTAATATTTCTTTAAATTTTTCACTTAAGTCACTTTATTAAATTAATAAAAATAAAACTATGTGTAAAATGTACTTTATTGGACAAGTTAAAATTTATTTATTTATTTTGTTCCTTGATGTCCCGAAATTAGCCTACGAGAATAAAATAGTCTAAACGACACTTCTAGCTACTCCTCAAAAGGGGACATTATATTGTTTCATTGCATGGGGATAAGATACACATCTTGTTGAGCCTATCCTCCACAACAACTAAATAATCATATCATGTCCACTTATGTTTAAACGGGCAAAGGAAATTTTATGTGCTTCACTCACATTATAGAGACAAAAATACACCTCCATTTTCTTAATCCAAGTATCTAAAATTTCTAGATTTATTTGGCCTTCAAAGGTTTTAATTTATACCTTGGTTTCAGCTTTAAATGGGGTAGTTCCAATTCTTAACTCAATCTCTTTCTTCCTAAATGCAATCATTGTAACTTTTTTCCTCTCCAACCTTCTCTAATAGTGAACTTCATTAACAAAGCTAGAACTAGGATAATCATAGATTATGGATCATGCAACATTTGAGCTTTTTGTCTTTTCATTTGTTTGTTGAGTTATCAATTCTTACTACCTCATCACTTGCTTTGCATGAGTCTCTAAGTTTGAAACTTGTGTATTCAAATTTCCCATTCTAATTTCTTGATTCCAATAGCAAGTTCATATCTTTGGATTCTTTGGGAGTAAGTTTCCATCACTTCAACACCTTGTCACTATAGTAAAATCCATTTTTCATTGATTCCCCATGATCTTGAATCAACATTAATACCAAAATGATCCATAATCACTACAAATGTTGAGATTTATGGCTACCAAATCAGTTAAATACTGAAAAGCATCATTCGAAATACTTTTACTAAAATCTTGAATGAAACCACACTCACAAACTACTGGTAAAAAGGAAAGGAAACACAATACAAACTTTTCAATTGGGAAACCACCAATTTCAAAGAAAAAATCCAAATTGACAGGAGCTAAATACTAATCCTATTTTATGTATTATTAATCAGCCAATACAAGAAGATGGATACAATGTTTCTACACATTGAATCAAACTAAATGTTTGTTTTCCAATTGTGCCAGGAGCTATGTGCTTCTCACTCATTCAACAACCTCTTTCTAACCTCCTCATTCACTTTTGTATGTAGCTAGACTTTACTCCCATGCACTAAAGTAGCCCTATCATCATGGCATCTCAAGAGTCAATCTGTTTCTTTGCCTTTTTGTTGGGTTCCTACTGCAAAACTATCACTCATCAATAATAGTTGTATGTCATTTTCAAAATTGCCCCGACACTTCTATAGCCATTGTTGTTGCCTTTGTGACCACCACTTATTTTTACAACTGCACACTAGTTAGGTAACCATCCAACATCACTTTCCAAACCACTGCATGTCAAAACCAACAGTCTCATTTGTTACACTTGTCCAATTTATAAAACAATCACTTTTCTAGAATGTAGAAACCTTCTTGATCCTTTTTTAAATTAATATTATTCCCCCTCATGTGCAACGTCCCTCTTTTCCAACCTAGGCGTCCAACTTGGGGGGCATTTTTGACTTTACAAAGTTATATCACTTAAGTTCTGAAAAAATAATAATCTTAACATTACAAACTCAGTGAAATATTAAAATATTTTACCCCAAGTGACGAGAAATTCAAAAACACCTCAAAATCCAATCATCATTGCACCAATGATATACTAAGGCACTGGGTGAATGAATGAAGACATTTTGGCAACTTTCTAAAAATAGGCATGCTCTCCAAGAAGTTTGGAGAACACCCTAATAGTTTAAAAACACTACAGAGAGTGTCATTCAAACAAATATCATCTCCTCAACACAACGCCAACAAAAGAATCCATGAATTGCCACCACTACATCCTCCAAGAAACTTAGAATCCCCTTGCCTTACCACTTAGCCTACAAGAACTCTGAAAATAGGCGAATGGTCATTGAACAGATTAGGTCTGTGAAGGGGACATTACATATCAAATACAATAGAAATGCTTTGTAATTAGCCTCTTTTAAATTTGTCCCATTCACCAATTGGTGATAATTTCTTGACAGACTAGAACTACTAACCAAACGAGTGAAAAACTAGCCAATCTTGCAAATGAAATTTGTTGTTTTTCACTAATCTTCTGTGAATTTAACAAAACCTTAAGTTGATCCAACAAATTGTAATTAATTTCAATATATAAATCAAATTTACAGAGCAAGACTTCAACCATAGTTTCTAATTTCGATGGATTTGGAATTTGAATTATCGGGTTGGTAGTTCTATTTCTTCCCATGGATTTGGAGCTGATCTTCTCACATGTCTAAATTTGCCTTAGGAATCTCCATAGAAACATCTAGCTTCCCCATTAGATACTTCACAATCTTCATACAACCAATAAAACGTATTCATGGATTGACTACAACAATATCTACCTTATTGCAAAACTAACATGACATTTTTTTAATTGCCAAAACACAAATGAAAAACCCTCAGACAAGAAAAACAACCACCCTATTGTTGCTAGTCCTTTTATCACTTACCAAATTATCCTGTATTTGCTTTGTCTCTCAAGGTCTTACTTTAAGTGTGTGCAGCTCCAAGGCATTTGGTTCACCTTGAACAATCTGCAACCTCTATTAACCCTTGTTTAAACTTGTATACTTTAATCTCAGTAAGAATTAACAGCTTAGGAGTGTTTGAATGTTTCAAGTTACACACTAAGTTATTTTGACTAGAGATATAGAATAGAAACTTGGTAAAATTAACTGACTAGCATTCTTTTTGTCAAACCAAGAAATGGACTAAAAAAATAGAAATGAAATTGAAATAAAAATCCAAAATTGTATCCATTCAAAAATTATATTGTGAAGTACATATGTATTAACAGTGTGGCCATTAAGTTCATCTGCAAATGACTATTTTGTTCCTCATAAAAATGTCTATTCAAATTCTACAAAAGACTAATGTTTGTAATATTCATATAAAATACAATAATTTACTACCTACGATTATATACATAATGTGCATCCCCCATTAGTCCATATGGGTTATAGGGAAACTAGGCTTACCTCTAAATTTTTCAAATCTCTTTTATAAGCACTTTTGTCATGATATAGGTTGGTTATTCCTTTCAAATATTGAAGAACCCTTTTTGCTGCTAACCGATGACTTTCTCTCAGTTGTTGCATGAATCTAGAGAGAACACCTACAACAAAAGAAATGTCTAGTCTAGTCTTGGTTACATAGATCCAACTTCCAATGAGTTGTTTGTACTGTGTTGCATCTTCAAACTTTATAGTATCATTTTATGCCAATTTCATATTTTGTTCCATGGGTGTGTTGAGTTGCTTACAACTTATCATTCCAAATTTTCCCACACAATTTCACCAATATACCTATGTAATGAAAATGTATTTCAATTTTGAATCACTTCAAAACCTTTTATCCAAGTGCTATTGGGACATGTTTCAATCATATAGCTATTTTACCAACTTACACACTTTTTGTTCTTGACCTTCAACAGCAAAACCTTCTAGCTCAGTCATGTAAACCATTCATTTGAAATGACCTTTTAGAAAACCAATTTTCACATCCATCTAATGAACTTTCCATCCACCTTGTGTTGCCAAAGCCAACAAAACTTCTAGTGTGGTCCATTTGGCGATTGGTGTAAAGGTCTCCTCAATCTGTCAATTCGGTTTTAGAATATCCCTTTGCAACAAGTCCTAAATTGCTTTTATCAAGTGACCCATCTACTTTACATTTTCCTTTAAAGACCCACTGGCAACCAATGGGTTTACAATTGAGTGGAGGTCAACCAACTCACAAGTGCCATTCTGTAATGTCCCCATTCTCGAAATGACAACATGGTGACCTGATTCTAGCCCATCCAGCATTCCCGTGGGTTAGATGGCACGATAAGGGAATGATTTTGGCCATGAGAGTTAAATTTTGTTATTAAGATGTGTTTAGGGGATTAAGAGGGAATTATCCTTAATCCAATCAAAGCATAATGTTGATCTTATTTTATCGTTATCTCTTGGTCCACTTGTAAGTCAAAGCACACAAGGAGGTCAAAGCAAGCAACGAGCTCTACTTGTTGGTCAAAGAAAGCAAGGAGGTCTACCTCAAGTAAAAGCAAGCAAGGAGCTCTAGTTGTTGGTCAAAGCAAGCAAGGAGGTCTACCTCAAGTCAAAGCAAGCAAGAAGGTCTACTTCAAGTCAAAGCAAGCAAAGAGGTCTATTTGCAAGACCAAGCTACAAGGAGGACAAAGCAAGCAAGGAGGTAAGTCGACCTCATCAAACCAGATATGTTTCTAAAAGATTCCCCTTCTATGGCGATTTAGGTGACTTAAGGGAGAAGCTACCAAAAAATAGTATTTTAAGATCAAATCTGATCTCTTCCTTGGGCGGCTCAAGGAAGCTTCCAAAAATAGAATTTTATAATGCTCAAAAAGGCAAAAAGGCAATCAAATCTTCCTAGGGCGGTTTGGGGAAACTTAGCCAAGAAGATATTGAATATTTTAATGAAGCAAAATCAAATCCTCTTTAGGGTGACGTGGACTAGGTACCTTAGCCATGAAGGAAGTGAATATTTTATTGAAACAAATCTAATTCTCTTCTTAGGGCAGTTTTGCTTTAAGGCCTTATTTAAGAAGGCTTGGAAGGTTGAGAAAGACATGTTTTTGTGTTGCTATTTTGATTGAAGAGAGTTGTCTCTCAACTGAAAGTAATTTTCAGTCTATTCAAAGTGATGCTCCCTTGAATATTGTGGTATGATGATGCTCCCATTCCACCATGTGAGATGGATTCAAGTAGAGTTCATCATAGAGCTTAAACAGATTGCTTTGGTGAAGTTTCAATTGCAAATTATGACCTTGTTTTGGTGGCACTTTCATCTCTACTTGCTCATAGGAGACTTTCAAGAGGTTTGTGTGGCAAAGAAGGATAATCTTGGCGGTTTCCAGCTTCATGCATAACCAGATTTTTGTTACAGCAGTCCTCAAGCAGACTTCATTATCATATCTGAAGAGTTTTGGGGCATCTATAATCTCTAGTGGGCTGCTACAGTCGATTTTTAGTCATCTCCAACTGGGCATATCATCCCACCTCACATAGCTAGGGTTTGGACTTGTGTTTTGGCACAAGTGGATGTAATTGGAGGTCTGAAATTCAAATCAGACCTGACTGTTTGTACTTCCATCCCTCTCTATTTGTAATCAGCTTCAAATCAAATAACAAGTTGAGCTATCTTTGTTGGGTATGTCCATCTATATATTTATGTGCCTTATTTAATTGCCTAAAGTCTATGTTCAAGTTCATTTATTTCTATTTGTGCTTGGAATCTTTCAATCTCCACGTTATAGTAAACCCTAGTTGAAATAAAAGTTAAGAGCAAATCAGAATTTTCAGACCAACACCGGAGAAAAATTTCAGTTTGAACCTGTAAGGGTTCTTACACATTCTCAAACAAGGCATCATATTCAATTTTCATTGCTTTTCTCCATGCATCAAACTTTTCAGCTTGTTTGAAAAAAGTTAGTTGTAAATCAAAAGCAATATTGATTTCTTCTTCTAAATGTCCTCCCAAGGTAAGCTTTGCTAGCTTATCTTGAATCTCTTCTAGGGAATTTTCTTCTTATTGTCTATCTTTGTAAAAACTTCTAAAAAGTGTTTTTGCAACTTCATTGCATCTGACTTCTTCCAATGTCTATATTGCAGAACAATTGATGTCTCATTTTTGTGATCTAAAGCTCCTTCATCTTCTGGTTGTTGCTCCAAAAAGAAAAAGGTTTCATCTTCTGATGAAGTTTCAATTTTTTCCTTACATGGAGTTTCATTTTCAATTACAAGTGCCAAAACAAAGTCAACAAATTCCAAACTATATTTATCCCTAAAATTACAATGAACTAAGAAGACTGGCTAAAAAAAATTGACTATATAGAAGATTGTGAATTAAAAGGAACCCCAACTATATTGAAATTTCTGAAAAAAACCACCTGTGAAATTAACCTAACCCAAAAAACGCTTCCCTCTACACTCATACACGACCGCAGCTTTTCCTTTGTAGCCTTTGACTTTAAATCTTCAGTTGTTGATGTTGTTGCATTTGTGTGGAATTTTCTTGCTGTTTAACAGATTTTACACCAGTCATAGAGGATCTCAGGCATGCTCAAGGTTTGGTCATATTCTCTCAAGAGAAGAGTCAAAACTCAGATGTCATCAAGTTGTGTTTCTCTCAATGTGGAAATCCATTTACAACACCCTTAGATGCTTTATTTTGTGCAAAATTTCATATGGTTTCAAATTTTATTCTCCAGGCTATCGAGAAACTATTCAGAGATTACAAAAGACAATTTGTTGTTGCGATTATCAAACAAGGATTTAAGGAACATTTCATTGAAAATCCTAGAAAATATGGAGGATGACAAATAACTTTGTGATTAAATAACAATTCCCCAATATTATTTCCAAATTTTAATTTGGATAGTAATGAAACAAGCAATTTGAGGAACTGTAACATCTACTGATATAAGGAAATTGAGCAGGTACTCAGCACCACCACATAAATACTCTTAAAAAGAGAACCTTCAACAATTCCATTAAAAAACTTGATTCTAACGCAGATAAATAGATGAATCCTAACCAACCACATTAAAAGAAATTACATGCTTTCGAAAAAAAGAAAATGATTCCAAGGGGAAGAGCAGACCAAAAATTAACATACCTGCTTCTGCAGTCGCATTCGCTCTTGTTTTAATAATGAAATCTCTGTGTCTGCCTGTAAAGTGATATGTACATAAGTAAACAAATTCCAACAAAATTTAGAAGTGACCCAATAACAATGGCAGACATTGACAACTTACTGTCTCCTTTGATCGTCGTAAATAGCGTATTACATTTTGCAGATCACTTTCACCTTGATTATCAGAAACCTGACCTTGTAGAGTGAAGCCAATGTCAACTCTTTCCTTCTCTGCTATCTTTATATGCATGGCTTCCAACCGATCAAGTAAAAGCTTGTTCTGTAATTAAAATCAACAGAAAAATCAGCTGCCGTGTGAACCCAAATATACACAAGTGTTAAAAGCAAATGAAAACAGAAATGTCATATAATTTTCTGAAGAAAGGGTTTTATATTGTCCTCTAATAGTATCATAAAGTTTAGAGTTCACAAGCTTGTACAAAACAATTATGTTGAGAATTTACAAACTACAAACTACCTCACAAAGATCATCAAATTCATGGATGAGTAACATGTCAGCATTCTTCACTAGATCCTATCATACGATTGCATCTCTCCATAATGTACATTCTATGTTGTCAACGTGATATTTTTCAACACTTCATGACTGAACTAGCCTTTCAAAGTTTTATCATCGAGCTCAATATTCTTGCAAAGATGACTACATATCCCCGGTAGTGAGAAACATGTTCCTCTTTTCTTCAAGAAAAAATTGGCCATTTCTTCAATCAGCCTCAACAAGAAGCCATTAAGAAATAGTTTTTCATCTCAAAACCACCTCATCCCACAAAACGAAGTGTGAAGATTTAAATTTTCTAAACTAACCCCCAATTTTTGGTTTGATAATCTAGTTCAATATTCTTATAGTGATAACATATTTTAAAAACTCAAACTCAGCGACATGGCAAGAATCTTGGCAAAACTCAGCAAAATTTCTGAACATTAGAAAACACACAAATTTGTATTTTGCTTCATAAAACGAAAGCAGGGCCTAGGGGAGACGGCACACAGCAGGGTTAACAATCAAGACCACACAATCCTTCAACCACGTGTTTTCGATGATTTTATCAACGTGTTGAAAGAGCGAGAACCAAAATAAAATATTGTGAAAAATGATTGTCTTCATGGGATTGTGGGGGAGTTTTTCCAACTAACTTGTGATTTTGGTGAGTTTTCAGGCAAGTGATTTTGCCTCAAGCTTTTTCTCACAAGTTTTAAACTATGAATGATAGATTGGGCCTTCGAATAATATCAATCCATTCCCTTTATCAAGAAGTAGTTGAGAAGGGGGTAGGCGGGGGGGGGGGTGGGTGCCTGGCTCAATTTGCTAAAGCATCCTGTTGCAGGCAAGAGGTCACAAGGTCTAGTCTCCTCCCAAACCCGTGGTACCACAGGGTGTGTCGCGCCAACGCCACTAGTCACATGATAAAAGTTTACCAGGTGCATTGCAGTTTATAGGGGGGCGGATACCCGACCAATTCCTGCAGTATAAAAAAAAAGAAGTAGTTGAGAAGAAATTTTCTATTACAGAGCTGAACCACCTAATATGAGGAAGAAAACTAAATCTAGCTCACCCCCTTGTTTGGAAACTGGCCAAGCCAAACAAAAATCAAATAAGACTTCAAAACCTGCTTAGATGATGCTGGAAAAATACAAGGAAACAAAAACAACTTTAAGCCTTGGAAGAATACCAAACCATCCATCCGTTTCCAAGAATCCAAAAGACACAATGTTCCATTGTTGAGCTTCCCCACTCAACAAGAGGTGCAAAAGTTGTGTTTTCTCTACATCCAATTGAACAAGTATAGTTGTATGCCATTGAAGTATGTTGAAACAATATTAATCCATGCCAGCAATGACCAGCAATCAATTTCAAGGCTTCTTCAATTATGCCAATACAAAATCACAACACCAAGTACCATAGAAGAATGTATGCACAAGATATTGCACACAATACATAATAGACAAATAACTATAACATTATTGATCTAAGGTAGTTTACATCAACTAGCTATGGTACGAAGAGAAAAAGAATTCATCATCATGCACATAGGTTCATCAACCAAGAGGTAGTGGTGTGTGTGTGTGTCAAATCACAACTATGTCAAACCAAACAATACTAGCCAAAACAATCAGATAGACAAAATGATGCTCTATCTCATCCTACCCTTGCCCACATTCAAGTAGAAATGGATATTTCCAAGGGTTTATTGGCTGAAATTTGGCTTGAAGTGGAAGATCAAATATAAAATACAATAGTTTGACTATGAGAAGTTAGTGTTTCAATCTTGTAATTGTCTTGGCTTGACTCATATGGCAGTAGGTGATCTTTGGTATCTGAAAAACTATCAGTCAAGCATTGTGGCAGAAGGGTGCAAATCCTTTCCATTTCTCAGTTTGTAGAGTATGTAATATGCCTCTTCAGAAGAAGTCCCCCTTCCTTCTCTAGAGGTTGCAGAGGTGAACTCTCTAAAGGCTTTGTTTCCTCGAGCTGTAGTGGAGACTTCAACCTCTTTACCTCATTCAGCTCTTCCTTCTTCAAGCATGGCTCGTAAACCTTCTCCCCCTCCACCTTCTACAATATTTTTCCTGGCAATGTTGCCAACCTCTTTTCAAGGTTTTCCTTTCAGGCATCCTCTTTCTGCTCCTTCACTTCAGCATTTTGCTTTATGCCCTTCACTTTTAGGTTCTTTATTTGGGCTGGGCGAATGTCAGCAATTTTTCCATTCCCTTGAAGATCCTGACTCAAACTTAGAAGTTTGGATGCCAATTTCTTATATGAAATCTACAAAGAGGGTCTCCTCTCAGATAGTTATGAAATTTCATACAATTTAGTATTAGGTGTGAAGAATTAATGCTGGGTCCAGAGAGTTTCTGGTGGTTCAGTTATGTTCTATGTCAAGCGGGGGGGGCTATACAATCCCCATCTATTTAATCTTAAACAAAAAGAAAATAATTAGAAACTCCTTCCACATATGCAATGCTTATTAATCAAAGCAATAATGCTGGCTGGTCAACCAAGAATATGAATGCATTAGCCAGAAAGCATTCAGAAATTAATACACAACTACCAATGCTTCCACTAGTGTCATCTGATAACTCATTTTATATAGGTCTATCTATAATCCAACTTTTCCCATGCCATGTCTGATCTAATAATTCTTATGTAAAAATTCAGAAACCAAACACAATTAAAATGCTTTCCTACTTGGTTTGCAGATAAAAAGTTTAATCCACATTAAAAGAAGGAATTATTGTTCTCAAAACAAAAATAAACAAAAACTCACTGCATGTTGATTTTTATTCTGGAAAACCCCTGATGTGGAGGAAAAAACAGTCTTATAGTAGTGGCAATTTTCCTCGTTACCATTGTTAACTAACTTGGAGAAAGAGGATTACAAAAGTGGAAAATCTTGCCTTCCACTTCAACTGAATTCTCTCTACCATGAACAGAACAGGAAAAAACTATAATTCTCAAGATTCTGCAACTAGTCGGCATGCTTTGATGCTTGTATTACATGGGTATTTATCTAAGTTACCGGTTCGGGTTCGGGGACGGGTTCGGGTACGAGAACCCGGTACGTGGGTACATGAAAAAAAATTTTAGGGGTTTGGGTACGTATGGGTACGTGTATATATATATATATATATATATATATATATACACAAAAAAATAAGAGAAATATACAGAATTGTAAAACTAAATCATTTCATAGTATGATACTTGATCATTGATCAATGCCAAATGCCAAAGATAAATATTAAATGTCAATTGATAGTTGAAAAATATTCAAATACGCCATATCAATGATATCAATTATGGAAATCATCACAATTACAGTATTACTGAATTACAAAATGTAGTTCATGAAAGTTGAAACATGATTCAATTTCAATGTTCATCAATCATCAAAAGGATTATCAAAAAAGTCATCTTGATTTGGATTTTCAGTGGCTTCAACTTCAAGATCATCATCATTTGAACCCAAAGCGGTTCCGCTTCCACTTCCAGCACCATGCATGTCACGATCATCATTATCATCCACATCATCCATAGTGGCTCTAGCAAGATCCTGAATGGTTGCATCCAAGTCAGCAGACTCGGGTGCTACATCCCAAAGCTTTGCTGCCCCCTCCTTGTATTGAGGTTCCTTACGTGACAGAAGACGCAAATTGGAATGAATATACACCAAGTCTTCAGCTCTTTTTGCAGCCAACCGGTTACGCTTCACTGAGTGGATAAAGGAGTATGTACTCCAATTCCCTTCAGCAGCAGAAGAGCTTGCAACCTAGAGAGAAAACCAACAAAATTAAAAATAAAAAATGCATGATAAATTCAAGAATGTTAAGTGTTAAATTCTACAATACAAGTGGCAAAAAAAAAAAAACTTACTTGTGAGAGGATCTTGATTGCAAGAGGTTGGAGGTACATATAAACTTGACCATGGAGGTACCACCATGTAATAGCATCCATTTTGTATTGGTCTTTGGCAACAGAAGGGCTAAGATTTTTTCCTATGATAAACATTCCAAATTCTTTCATAACACTTGTCTCCATTTCTGGATCACTGAAGAGTCTCTTAAATGCACTCTTATACCCTCTAGCAACTTCAAGATCTCTATATGGCGGTATTCTCCCTGGGATAGAAAGTACTTCTCTAGTATAGTACCTTGGAGATAGGGCATATGCAAGGAGGTGCAATGGTGTTGTCATCTTGTTCCAACGATGAAGAACGATTGCTTCCACCCTTTTGTAAAGGGTGTCTTCAGGATCATTCTCTCTCTTTTGTATTTCAATTTTTATTTTCTCCAACATTGTGTCCATGCTATCATAGACATCCCCCAAGCATGGTTCATCTGTATCAGCAAACCGAAGCATAGACATGATAGGTTCGGTTATCTCCAATACATAATTCACACAATCCCACCAATTGTCATCCAAGATCAATGCCTTGACCTTTTGGGCCCTCTCTGAATTTGATTGCTTCCATATACCCCATTGGTTGCTAATAACCATTTGACTCAATGCCCCTTTCACCTTCACAAGTCGTCTCAGAACAATTGTGTGAGATGCAAATCGGGTCTCAGCAACCTAAGAACATGTAAATAATTAAATAAGTTAAAAAAAAAAATTATTCAATTATGTAAAACATGACATAAATGAAACTAAATAAATAATAAATTAAATTTACCTTCAACAATTCCAATCTTGAAAAAATTCTGAAAATTGCTTGTGACATATGGTGGTTTGTCACAAACATTTGGATCTCCTCGGCCTCCTGGTATATTTCTTTCACCCACTCTATTTGGTTTCCAATTGCTTGCATCACCAAATTGAGGGAGTGTACGGTGCAAGGTGTCCAAAAGATGTGCTCATATCTAGCCTCTACCAAAGCACCTGCAGCCCTGCAAACTTTTGCATTGTCCGTAATTACTTGGACAACATTTTCATCACCCACCATCTCTATGGAGTCAATGAGAATCCTGGAAATGAACTCTGCATCTTTCACTTCCCCTTCACAGTCAACTGCCTTCAAAAACATTGCCCCCTTGGGGGACACTGCAATAACATTGATCAATGGACGGTTTTTGCAATCTTTCCATCCATCGGAAACAATAGATACACCTGTTTCAATCCAAGAATCTCTAATTGGTTTTAGTTGGGCCTCTAAAGATTTTTTCTCTCTTTGCAATAAGGTGGTACGCACCTTTTCAAACCCAGGACTTGTGAAACCAGGAGGTGCACTATTTATTGCTGACACCATGTCCCGCCAAAATGGTGATCTCACCAAGTTGAATGGAAGACCATTGGCATAGAGGAAACGTGCAATTTTTTCTTCAGCAATATCTCTTGCCTCCATTTTAAATGCCCTCTCCAATGGACCTCTCTTGCAGGTGGTGATTTGTTGTTAATCTTCATCTTCCTCTTCCGTAGAGGGCATAGGCAAGAAGGGATGTCTGGAGGCCCTAACTGCTTGAGAGGGTAATGTTGGTGTTCTTTTCTTTCCGGAAGAATAAGTACTTTCATTTCCTTTTGCAATTGATTTGTCAGCATTTTCTTGTTCTTTTATAAATTCTGCTATTTGTACAGAAGACAACCCCTTCTTATTTGGGCCCACACACATATTAATCCCTTTACCACTAGGGCCCATAAAATGAAGTTTCACTCGGTAATAGGAGCTATTATATTGTACATTGCATAAATTACACTTCCAAACAAAACCCCCACCTCCAGGAATTTGTGAAATTCTTGTGGTATGTGCCCATAAAGGATATCCTTTCTCAATTTTGAACTTTTGACTTCCCTCCCCACCCACTGAACTTTGACTACTAGCCATTGTTGCAATCTATAAAAAAAATGAAAAAAAAATAAATAAATTTGAAAAAATTCTTCACAAACTTGAAAAAATTCATCAAAAACTAAGAAACTTGAAAAAATAGTTCAAAAGATCAAAGAATAGGGTTTAAATGCATACCTTAAACACTTAAATCTCCTTTGTAGAAACTATTTGGCACTCCACAATCGATCTCCTTCGAATACAATCACCTCCTTTCAAAATGCCAAGATGTAGAGAAAATATGGTGAGAGCAAAATGAGAAGTAGAAATGAAATGTTTTAGTGTTGAAAAGCCTCATATTGGGCCAGATTAGGGTTAGGAAACAAAATAAAATTAAAAAAAAAGCTTTTTATCTATGTTTGGGCGAACTTTATTAAAGCTAGGCCGTGGGTTCTTGGAGGTACGCCCGAGTTCGGGCCTGGTACCTTCGGGTCCACACACCAAACAGCCAGGTGCGCCCTGGTTACGCACAGGGTGCGTGCCCAAGCCTGTGGGTTCTCTAGCACGAACCCGGGAGAACCCACAGGCCTGGGCACGCACCCTATGCGTACCCAGGACGTACCCGCAGGCGAACCCATACCGGGTTCGCACCCGAACTGGGTTCGAGGCCTCTGGGTACGAATCCGGTAACTTAGGTATTTATAGATTATTCCAATGACAGTAGAGTCTTCCCGGGCACAAGGAGTAATTCAACCATCACCAGAATCTGTATGGACGTTTTTTCAGTTTGGAATCTGAGTTTTGGCATGTGTGATATGGGTAGATGCTTCCACAAATGCAGTACAGGCTTCTGCAACCACTCTACAGTACTGCCCAACATCTATCCCTACACCTGAATTTAGTCTTATGTTCAACTTTTCCTGTTCTCATACATTTCCAGATCCATTTGGATCAATCTCCAAAAGCAATCACCATACAGGTTCATTCTTCTTTGGGTTAGACATCTGCCCTAGGGTCATGACACTTATTGTTCTTGATTGTTACTGAACACACATGAAAAACTGTCAACTTTGGCCTCCAACGCTATATGCCTCAATTAGAAATTAGTGAATCCATGTTCCTCCTGCAATATGGGTGCCTCAAACTTCAACCTGCTAAGCATCATGTGTACCACCAACTATTGAATTCCAGAAACTTGAAAATATATTTCTTCTCCTCTCCCACAGAACATAGTCAGTACAGAACAACAGTGCTGTTATTTCCTTCTTCAACCAACAAAATCTGACATGAATTTGCTTGTCAGTAATGAACTAAGTTATAGGTCCTGGTACTGGTTCGGGTTCAGGTTCAGGGGTTCGGTTTGTAGGTTCAGTCAAGAAAATTTTGTGGGTTGGGTTAATTTTGGTTAGTCCCTATGAAAACATATATAAATCAGAAATATATACATCTTTGCAGCAGTAATTACTAATTATGTTTAGGGAACCACATTGGCACATAGCATCATATATTGTATAATAAACAAAACCACCATAAAAATTAAAAATACTACAATGCCAATTCGTCAAACTCAAATCTCATGACAAATATTAATAATGGCAAGTGTCAACAATCAGCCATCATTGATCAAGCATCATCACATGGGTCTTCAAAAATATCATCATCACCATCCATATTAGTTGATGTAGGTAATGGTATATTAGAAGAACCACAAATAGTGCCATTGGCACTAGCACTGGCACTCTCATGCTTGCTAGCTAGCTCATCTTCAACATTAAGTGTGTTGCAAGGTGTGTGCCCTTGGTCTCCTTGTGATGTGCAATGCAACACTCAGGTTCGTGACATGGCTTAATCGCCTCACGTGGATTCATTAACTCTAGCGGTTGTATCGGGCATTAATAGGTCCATCTTTTGGTGCAACGGCAACCGCCTGTGCAACAATCGGTATCAGAGCCTAGGTCACGGGTTCGAACCCCTCGCTTGCATGGGGGGGAATTGTTGGAAGGTGCACGCCCTTGGTCTCCTTGTGTTGTGCAACGCAGCGCTCGGGTTCGTGGCATGACTTAATCGTCTCTCGTGGATTCATTGACTCTGGTGGTTGTATCGGCATTAACAGGTCGACCTTTTGGTGCAACGGCAACCGTCTATGCAACAAAGTACAGCGAGATGGGAAGTGGAAGCATCAATATCCCACTTACTTGTATCACCTTCTTTGTAGATACTTTGCTTGTGTCGAAGGAGATGCAAGTTTGAATACACGTACACTAAGTTTTGTGCCTTTTTTAGCATAATTTATTACACTTTACTAAGTGAATGGAGTATGTGCTCCAATTCCTCTCAAATGCAAATGAAATAGCAACCTATTAAGACAAAACTTGATAATTAATTATAAAATTTTAGATTATAAAATATAAATGAAACTTAAAAGATAGATATTTTTTTTATGAAACTTACTTGCAATAAAATTTTGATATAAAAAAGTCGTAGATATGTGAATGATTGGACATATTGAAAATGGGCTCAATGAAATTGAAAAGGTATTCAGCACAGTAACACCAAATGTCATCTAGGATTATTTGATTAGAACGTGCCTCCCAAACATTCACAAGTCATCGCAAGACAATTGTTTTGGAGGCAAAACAGGTGTCAACAACCTATTTGAATTTCAAATTAAAAAAATTCACTAAAGTGAAACATATTTATTAAATTAATCTTATTGCTTCACTTACCTTCAACAACTCCGATTTGAGAGTGTTGTGAGTATATGGTGGTTGGTGATGAACATTTGGTTCTCTTTGGCCATAGCAAACAAAAGATTGATTCAATCAATTTTGGTATGAATTTTTTCAATAAGGTTGAGAGAGTAGACCGCATAAGGTATCCAAAACATGTGTGAATAACACTCCTCAATCAATAAACCAACTACTCTACAATTTTTGGCATTGTCTATTTTGAACAACATTTTGAGGCCCCACTTCCTCAATGGCTATCATGAGAAAATTAACAATAAATGCACCATCCTCACCTCCCCTTCACAATCTACTCTCAAAAACAGTGTCTCACTAAGGGACATTGCAATAACATTGATCAATGGCCAATTTCTTGCATCATTCGATCCATCGAAAACGATTGGCACCTTTGTTTTGTCTTACAAAACCGTAACAAGCTTCAATGCCTCCTTTATGAACTTCACCTTTTTTTTTGCAATAAGATGCTATGCACTTTCTCATAATCCAAGCCATTGTACCCTTTTGAAACCTCATTAATTGTTTTGTTGCCAATATGAGCAAACAAGATTGAAAGCCAATGCATTTGCATAAAGACATCAAGCAATGTGTTGATCAACAATCTCTTGACACTCATTCTGAAATGCCATTTCTAAGGATGCAGAACAAATGGAATTTCACCCAATTGTATGAACTTGAATACCTAACATCACACCAAAACAAATCAAAAATATAACCCCAACCATCTGGAATCTATTGTACCATATCAATATAATTCCAAATGGGAGAATTTGGGTCTGTTTTGAAGTGGGTTAAACCCATGGAGCTAGGAATGTTTTCCATTGTAATGCCTACAACAACAAGGTCAAAAAACAACACATTTGAATAAAACAAATATATACACACATTGGAGCTAGGAGTATTTGCCATTGTAATCCCTACAACAACAAGCTCAATAAAAAACACATTCGAATAAAAAATAATGCACACACACATAAAACTTAAGTTATTTAAAAAAATTAGACATGTGTTATAGATTCATAGAAAAAAAAAATACAAAACAAGAGAGTTCATTTGTAAGAAACGAAATGTATAAAAAAAAACCTAACTCTTTTCCAACAATCTTCCTCTACAATATAATCAATCTTCAACTCTTATTGTGCAATGGCAAGCAAGAATGAAAGTTCAACAAGGATGAATGATAGTTTTGCTTTGCATCCACAATAAAAGAAAGTATTTTGTTTTCGTCTTTAAAATGCCTTGGAATCCACATTTTAGTGTTAGGGGGTGTTTTTAGGCATGAGGTCAAAGTCAAAATGGCAAATCAAACAAAAAAAACCCAAAACCTAATGGTTTCGCCCTAGCAAGACCAATTAGATGTTAAATTCATCAAAATTTGCACTAAGTTCGCCATAGTTCATCTTGAGCATACCCACAAAGATGGACCAAAACCCTTTACAGCCCTAATGGCAAACTAAAAACATACCTATATTTGAGCCGAAGTAGACTTGAACCGACAAACCCAATGAACCAAACTAGTAACATAAATAATGAAGATAAAACAATATTAAAGAACCTTAGGTCCATATGGATGATAATTTAATAATAACCATGCAGCACAAAATCATAGGCATGACTTACATGTCCATAGACTACACTCAAAATATAATCATCCTACACATAATGGACAAACCATATGCCTAGATCAGACTCTTACATTACTCATTGATGGCCTAAACTGTAATAATCCTTATTGCATATGACCGCAATACTCGTTGAGTTTGCTAGATGGTTTGTTCTATTCATGTCTCACATCAACATGAGCATTCCATAGAAATTAAATACAGAGTATAATATAGACAACATATGACTCTCAAACCTAACTAAAGGTAGAGAATGGTTTACAACCAACCACCGGCTAGCTAGTTATCATCATACCAAAATCATTTATCAGACAACTAATTATTGGGTACCACTTATATCATACCCCATTATCAAATTGGCTTCTAGGGC